>JAJHZJ010000198.1:6561257-6599329 GCA_023548195.1 Bettongia penicillata ogilbyi | reverse complement strand
GGTTGCTATATTCCTTGCCTACTGTGTCTTGAGTGCCAAGTATGTTCCATTTGTCTACCCCTCTGTTTCTTAGCCAATACCAAGTGGTTTTGATAATTGCTGCTTTATAATATAATTTGAGGTCTGGTAGCGCTAGGCCACCTTCCCAAGCATTTCTTTTCATTAGTCCCTTTGATATTCTGGACCTTTTGTTTTTCCAAATGAATTTTGATATTATTTTATCTAGCTCTAGAAAATAATTATCTGATAGTTTAATTGGTATGACACTAAATAAGTAGATTAATCTAGGTAGAATTGTCATTTTTATTATATTAGCTCGGCCTACCCATGAACAACTGATGTTTTTCCACTTACTTAAATCTGACTTTATTTGTGCAAAAAGTGTCTTGTAATTGTGTTCTTATAATCCCTGGGTTTGTTTTGGCAGGTAAACTCCTAAGTATTTTATAGCGTCTACTCTAGCTTTAAATGGGATTTCTCTTTCTATCTCTTGCTGTTGGACTTTGTTGCTAATATATAGGAATGCAGAAGATTTGTCTGGGTTTATTTTGTAACCTGCAACTTTGCCAAAGTTGTTTATTATTTCAAGTAGTTTTTTACTTGAATCTCTGGGATTCTCTAAGTATATCATCATATCATCTGCAAAGAGTGATAACTTAGTTTCTTCTTTGCCTATTTTTATTCCTTCAATTTCTTTATCTTGTCTAATTGCTACTGCTAACATTTCTAGTACCATATTGAATAATAGTGGTGATAATGGGCATCCTTGTTTCACCCCTGACCTTATTGGAAATGCGTCTAGCTTATCCCCATTGCATATAATGCTTGCTGAAGGTTTTAGGTAGATACTCATTATTTTATGGAAAGTTCCCTTTATTCCTATGTTCTCCAGTGTTTTTAATAGGAATGGGTGTTGTATTTTGTCGAAAACTTTTTCTGCATCTATTGAGATAATCATGTGATTTTTGTTAGTTTTGTTGTTGATATGATCAATAATGCTAATAGTTTTCCTTAATATTGAACCAGCCCTGCATTCCTGGTATGAAACCTACCTGATCATAATGTATTATTCTCTTGATAAGATGCTGTATTCGTTTTGCTAAAATCTTGTTTAAAATTTTTGCATCTATATTCATTAGAGAAATTGGTCTATAATTTTCTTTCTCTGTTTTGTCTCTTCCTGGTTTGGGTATCAAAACGATATTTGTATCATAGAAAGAATTTGGGAGGACTCCTTCTTCCCCAATTTTCAAAAATAATATATATAGTATTGGAATTAACTGTTCTTTAAAGGTTTGATAGAATTCACTTGTGAATCCATCTGGTCCTGGGGATTTTTTTCTAGGGAGTTCATTGATGGCTTGTTCAATTTCTTTTTCTGAGATGGGGTTGTTTAAGTATTCAATTTCCTCTTCTGTTAATCTGGGCAATTTGTATTTTTAAAAATATTCATCCATCTCATTTAGATTATCGAATTTGTGGGCATAAAGTTGGGCAAAGTAATTTCTAATTATTGTTTTAATTTCCTCCTCATTGGAGGTGAGTTCACCCCTTTCATTTTTAATATTAGTAATATGATTTTCTTCTTTCTTTTTTTTAATCAAATTGATCAAAGGTTATCAATTTTATTAGTTTTTTCATAAAACCAACTATTGGTTTTATTTATTAATTCAATAGTTTTCTTAATTTCAATTTTATTAATCTCTCCTTTGGTTTTCAGTATTTCTAATTTGGTATTTTCTTGGGGATTTTCAATTTGTTCTTTTTCTAGCTTTTTCAGCTGCATACCCAAGTCATTGATCTCCTCTTTCTCTATTTTATTTATGTAGGCATTCAAAGATATAAAACTTCCCCTAAGAACTGCTTTTGCAGCATCCCATAAGATTTGGTAGGTTGTCTCATTATTCTCATTCTCTTGAATGAAGTTGTTGATTGTTTCTATAATTTCTTCTTTAACCCATTCCTTCTTTAGGATTAGATTATTTAGTTTCCAACTGATTTTTGCTTTATCTTTCCATGGCCTTTTATCACATATAATTTTTATTGCATTATGATCTGAGAAGGATGCACTGATTATCTCTGCCTTTCTGCACTGGATTGTGAGATTTTTATGTTCTAGTACATGGTTAATTTTTGTAAATGTTCCATGTACTGCTGAGAAAAAGGTATATTCCTTTCTATTCCCATTCAATTTTCTCCAAAGATCTATCATATCTACCTTATCTAGAGTTTTATTTACCTCCTTAACCTCTTGTTTATTTTGAGGTTAGATTTATCAAGTTCAGAAAGAGGGAGGTTGAGGTCCCCCACTAGTATAGTTTTGCTGTCAATTTCTTCCTTCAACTCCCCCAACCTCTTCTCTAAGAATCTGGATGCTATACCACTTGGAGCATACATGTTTAGTAATGATATTGCTTCATTGTCTATGGTGCCTTTTAGCAGGATATAGTTTCCATCCTTATCCCTTTTGATTAGATCTATTTCTGCTTTTGCTTAGTCTGAGATTAGGATTGCTACTCCTGCCTTTCTTACATCAGCTGAAGCACAATATATTTTGCTCCATCCTCTGACCTTTATCCTATGTATATCAAATGCGTTTCTTGTAAGCAGCATATTGTTGGATTATGGCTTTTAACCCATTCTGCTATCCATCTCCGTTTTATGGGAGAATTCATTCCATTCACATTCACAGTTATGATTACAATCTGTGTATTTCCCTCCATCTTCTCTCCTACCATTTGTGCTTTTAGCTCTTCTGTCTCCCTTCCCCTCCTCAATAGTATTCACTTTTCACCACCTCCTCCTGTTGCCTTCCCCTCCTTCTTTTAGCCCCCCTCCCTTTTACTCCCCTTTACTCTTATTGCTTCTTCCCTCCCTTTTAGTCTCCCTCCCCTTTCTTCCCCCTTCCTCTTCTACTGCCTATAGAGGTAGTTAGGATTATCTACTTAAGTTTATTGTTCCATCCTTTAAATAAATCAGATGAGAGTACCTCTGACACAATGCTCATCTCCCTCCCCTCTTTCCCTCTACTATGATTTTGTACTTCTTCTTGTGATGTAATTTGCCATTTTCTGCTTCCTCCTTTTCACACCTCCTATTACACTCCCTTCTCATACTTAAATCATATTTTTTATCATGATATCATTTACTTTATACCCATTCCCCCTATGCATATCCCTTTTATATTTCTTAATAGCCGCACAATTCTCAAGATTAACAGGTATCATCTTCCCTTATGGGGAGGTAAACAATTTGCCCTAATTGAGTAAAAAGTTGTTCCCCCCCCCCGATATTTACCTTTTTATGATTCTCTTGAGACCTGCATTTGAAGATCGAATTGTCTATTAAGTTCTGGCATTTTGGTCAGGAAGCTCTGGAAATCCCTTACTTCGTTGAATGACTTTCTCCTTGCCTGAAATGATATTTTGGGTAGTTGATCCTTGGTTGTAGTCCCAACTCCTTTGCCTTACGGAATATTGTGTTCCAATTCTTTTGATCTTTTAATGTAGAAGCTGCAAGGTCCTGCGTAATCCTGATTGTATTGCCTTGATATTTAAATTGTTTCTTTCTGGCTGCTTGTAATATTTTCTCCTTCTCTTGATAGCTCTGGAATTTGGCAACTATATTTCTTGGGTTTGGGATCCCTTTCAGGAGGGGAACAGTGGATTCTTTCGATGACTATTTTGCCCTCTGAATCTAGCACTTCTGGGCAGTTTTCCTTGATGATTTCCTGGAAGATATTTTCCAGTCTCTTTTCTCCATCATCCGTTTCTGGCAGACCAATAATTCTTAAGTTTTCTCTTCTGGATCTATTTTCCAGGTCAGTTGTTTTTCCAATTAGATATTTTACATTTTCTTCTATCTTTTCATTCTTTAGATTTTGTTTGACTGATTCTTGCTGTCTCATAGAGTCATTAGTTTCTACTTGCCCAATTCTAATCTTTATCAAATTGTTTTCTTCCGTTAACTTTTGCATCTCCTTTTCCATCTGCCCAATTTTTCCTTTTAAGAAGCTATTTTCTCCAGTTAATATCCTTTTCTGTTTGCCCTTTTAGGAAGTTGCTTTCTCCAGTTAATTTTTGAACTTCTTTTTCCATTTGTTCAATTTTCCTTTTCAAAGAGATGTTCTCATCAGTGAATTCTTTCTTAATAATTTTAAGATCATTGGCCAGTTTATCTTCTATTTCCTTCTTCAGCTGTTCCAGGAGAGCTGCTTGTGTTTGCAAGCAGTTCATAGTCCCTTCTGAAGTTTCAGATGGAAGTACAGTCTCAGCTCTGACCTCTTTGGTGTTTGTGTTTTGGTCTTTATTCCCATAGAAAGATTCTATGGTTCTCTTGGCCCTCTACTTTTTCCTGTTCATGATGTTGATTGAGTGTTGTGGCTTCTGGTTCTTTCAGTCAGAACCTAGAGTACTTTTTGCTGAGCTGATGTGTGAAAAAGCTAAAAGCAGGTTTTTATTTGGTGTTTCCCCAATCAGCCCTGGGTTTAACTTGTTAAGTGTGGGGAAGGAGTGGTCTGGTCACAGGAGATCTCCTCAGCTGAACTGAGGCAAAAATAAGCACAGGGGCTGGTAATCCCAGCTGCCCTATTGTCTTTCTGATTCCCTTGGACAGCTGAGGCACGCCTAGATGCTCATGTGTGTTCCCACCCCTCCTGGGGCTCCTCTCCTGGTGCTGAGGCTTGCCTGGGTCCTAGTGCAAGTTTTCTCTGCCCTGGGTCCTCTGTCCTTCCGGTTTGCCTCTGCCACCGTAGGAGAAATCCCCCTTAGCTATTTTCCTTGTCTCAGGTGTTATAAGACTATTGGTCTCCTTCTTCTATTTCTACTGATCTGGGATTTTTCTGGGGAAATATTTTATGGTTCTTTCACAGTCATCAAGGGGGGAGGAGAGAGCAGTTACTGATCACTCCGCCATCCTGGCTCCAGGAAGTTCAAGTAGGTGACTTACGGAAGTTTGATCTTCAGGCTGAAGGTCTCAGGAGCTGCTGGGCTGATATCTAGTGCCCCGCGGCTCTCACTGACTCGGTCAGCTTGTCTCCCACCCTGGGTGCCGCTCCTCTGGTTCCGCCTGCTGCTCAAATTTCTCAGGTCTCTTCTGCTCTGCTGCGCTGGCCACGCTGCACTGTGCGCTGTGGGCTCACCCCCACGGAACAGATCCTTCCCGTGGACCTTCCAGTCCAACCAGAGCTCCGAATCCGTCACCATCTGTCTCCCACTGGATTCCACACCTCCAAAATTTAGTCAGATTCTCCTTCGAAGGTACCTGGAGGAGTTTGTCTGAGAGCTTAGGTGAGTTGTTGCTCTCACTCCACCATCTTGGCTCCGCCCCCCATTTTTGAGAATAAGACACATTCCCCACAGAAAATTCAACAAAGGATATGAACATGCAATTTTCAAAGGAATATATCCAAATTATCAATAGTCATACAAAATGCCCAAAATCAGAAATAATAAGAAAAATAGAAATTAAAACAACTTTGATATTCTACTTTAGATCTATCAAATGAGCAAAGTTCACCAAAAAAAGGAAAATAATAAATGTTGAAAGGGTTGTGGGAAAACAGGTACATTACTACACTTTTGGTCAAGTGTGAATTGGTATGACCATTCTGAAAAAAAAATTAAAATTATGCCCCCAAATGCATTAAATTGAATATCCTTTGACCATACAAGACCGTACAATACTATTACTAGACCTATAACTCCAAAGAGATTAGAGAAGAAAGAAAAAGATCTAAAGGTACAAAAATATTTATA
Source organism: Bettongia penicillata ogilbyi (assembly GCA_023548195.1). NCBI lineage: Eukaryota > Metazoa > Chordata > Mammalia > Diprotodontia > Potoroidae > Bettongia > Bettongia penicillata. The sequence goes on along the minus strand of JAJHZJ010000198.1, from coordinate 6,593,573 downwards.
GCAGCGCTTTTTTTTGTAGTAGTAGTAAAGAGCTGGAAATGAAAAGGTGCCTATTTGTTGAAGAATGGGTGAACAAATTATTATGTATGAATATAATTCAAATTTTATATGAATATAATTGTATAATGAATGTGATGAAATAAGAAATAATGAAAGGGACTATTTTATTGAAACCTGGAAAGACTTGCATGGATCAATGCAGAATGAAGTGATCATAACAAGGAGAAGAATTTAAATAATAACAATACTACCATTAAAAAACAACTTTGAAAGACTTAAGAAATCTAATCAATGGAATTACCAACCATAAATTCAAAAGACCAGTGAAGAAGTATGTTACTGTCTTCGTGATTGTGTAATGGTGGACTCAGGATACAGAAATACATCTGTATGTATGTTAATATATATATATATATATAATAGTACATAGCATATATAGTATATGTGTGTATATACATATAATATGTGTAAAGATATACATATATGTTTATAACTATATGTAGTCAATTAAAACAAATGCTTGTATTAGCCATATATATACACACACACACACACACACACACACACACACACATTTGTATGTATATGTAATCTCTATCTGCCTGTCTACCTATTTGTACACACACATACACAGAGAAAGAGAGAGAGAAATGTCATTTTGATTGACTGTGCATATTTGTTATAAGGTTTCCCCTCCAAAAAAAATTAAAGAATAGGAATGAGAAGGAGCAAAAATTGGTTTTTTTTTAAAGAAATTTACAAAGTGGTTCCTTATTCCTCAGTGTTATAAACCTCTTCATGTGGCCTAATTTTGGTATTTTTTCCTGGATAACACTGACTCATATTGAGCTTGTAGTCCACTAAGCCCTCCAGAGCCTTTATAAGTGAACTGCAGTTCAGATTTTTTTCCCATCTTACACTTGTTAAATTAATTTTTTGAACCCAAGTGCAAAATTTTGCATATATTCCAATGAACCTTCATCTTAATAGATTTAACCCAATTTTCTACTTTATCAAGGTTTTGTTATTGTTGTTTTAATCTTGACTCTGTTATCTTGTGTTTATTATTTACTACTTTTGTGTCACTGGCAAATTTGATAAGCATATAGTTTATCTGAGTCATTAGCAAAAATGTTAAATAACATATGGATAAATGTAGATCTGTCTTCCACATGATTTTTCTTCAAATAGTTGAAGACAGCTATCATGTCTTCCTTCAGTTGTCTTTTTTTTATTATTATTCCCCTTTCCTTCAACTGATATGCCTTAATTAAAATTTCTGTGTGTGCTCAAGTTTGTCAATATCTTAAAATTTAGTTACCAGAACTGAATGTAATACAATAATCCAGATGTAGCCTGGTCACTGGGCAGCACGGTGAAATTGTCATGACTCCCTCATTAAGGGCCTTATACCTTTTACAAGATGAACTTGTATAATGGGCCCTTTAGGGCATGGTCTTTTTTTTCCTTTGTGTACCCTGCACCTATCACAATGTCTTACATGTTGTAAGAGTTGTGTAAATGTAAAAATGGATTGAATTTTAATTCCTATTGAGTTTGCAGTCCACAAAACCTTGGGATCTTGTCTGCCATTTTGGCTGGGAGAGCTTCAGCAGATGTCAAGATAGTCGAAGTTACTCGTCACTACAATATCATGCTTCTATATATAATTTATAATCTATTTCTCAAATTCCTTATCTAATTCCTCTTTCTGTTCAGGCAGTCTATAAAATGCCACAGCTAGAGTGTTCTCTTTCTACATTAACTCTTGCCCAAATTTTTCCCTCTCATTTTCCCTTTTGGGTTCCTGGATATCCTTACATTAGTATATTTTTCTGACATATATTAATATATAACAATATATGTTATAAATACCATTTTACACACATTATAATGTGCACTACTTTGTTACCCTTTTTATCTATTTAATTTTTTTTTAATAAGACACACCTTTTTTAGTGCCATATTCTATTCATGAGTTACATTCCACCAAGTCTCACAGTGATATTTTTATGTCAGTGCTACCCTTAAGTAAACATCTACTTTTCATTTAATGAGGGTCTGTCTGTTTAATCAACCTATCAATCAACAGACCAGTAAGGCTAATCCAGTGCAAGTCATGGATTAAAATCTAGCAAGGGCTTTGAAGATGATTTAGTACTATCTTCCCCACTTTGCAGACATGGAAATTGGAGCCCCAAAGTGTTAAATGACTTACCCAAGGTTTTACAACTGTTGGCACAAGGATTTGAACTCAGAACCTCTGACTCTAAATTCAATACTACTATTGTATACTGTGACACACAACAAGGGAAGGAAGAAACATAATGCCTACCTTCAAGGATGTCACAATTTGTTTGTAGAAGAAGGAGGGAAGGAAGGAAGGAAGGGAAAGAAGGAGAATGGAAGAAAACAAACATTAAACATCTACTATGTGCTAAGCACTGTGCTAATTACTTTATACATATTGTCTTATTTAATCATTACAACAACCTGAGAGGTAGATGTTATTATTATGTCCATTTTAAAGTTGAGGAGGAAGGTTAAGTAATTTTTCCTGGGTCAAAGAGCTAGTAAATATCTAGGGCTAGATTTGAACTCAGTTCTTTCTGACTCCAAGTTTAATGACCTGTCCCATTGTGTCACCTGTTGTCTCACTGGTAGAGACAGATTAGCATTCTCTTCCTCCCATGAAGGGACCCAATATGACACTTGGTCCCTGATTGAGAAAATTAAAACATGTTATTCTGTCTCTGATTCTCTTGAATCAACTAGAGATAGCAATACAATGTTTCTCAAGCCAACACAATAGAGACTGTGCTGAATAGCAGTTTAAATGTGTAGGAGTAGGAAGGTTCTCATCTCAACTAACATCTCAACAAGGCCCAACAGGAGCTCTGGAAACCTCCCTTACTGAAGACTTTTACGAATGCAACGTGAGCCCGCTGCTTCTTCAAGGCAAAGATATTCAACTAGAAGCACCTTGGAGAATTACAAATGACTCTGTGCAAGATGTGGGCAGGGGAGAGAGGAGGTAATATCTATGTCTTGACTATATTTAAAGTAACCTACTGGGGTTTGTTCTTGGCTCCTCAAAGTCCCTGGGTATATTTCATCCAAACTAGTTTTCGTACACGTTTCAATTGCCCTCTTGCCAAAATTCCCCCTTCCAGATGTGTCTCTGGGATAGGCAGGAGTCTCTCAAACCAACACACCAGTTCTAGGGTAATGACCTTCTCCCCAGTGCAATGTATCTCTTCTTGTTTTAATCAATACATTCCCAAAGAATGCCCCCACCACCAACAGCTTGGATTTCCATATAAATAGTGAATTTCTTTGTCTGACTCCCCAAAACTGTTCAGCATCCTGCTCCCAGAATCACAAAATTTGAGCATGAAGGAAACTCTGAATTTATCTCTAATTATTCACATCTATATAGGAATCACCTCTACAACAAGTCTGACAAATTCTGACTCAACCTTCATTCAAAGACTTCCATTCCTTCTCAAGGCAGCCAATTCTATTTTGAGATTACATTAATTGTGATGAAGTTTTCCTTTACCTCAAGATAAAATCTGTCCATCTGTAACTTTCTTTCAAGATCTTAGTTATGTCCCTCTGGGCCAACCAAAAGAAATCAAATCCTTCTTCTGAATGACAATCCTTCAAATATATGAAGAAAACTTTCATATTGAATATCTCCCTCACTAAAGCTTCCCTTCTTCAGGCTAAACATACCCAGTCCTTTAAACTTACCTTTTGTCATTCTAGTTGCTTCTAAGGTCTCTCATCATCTGCTTACTCCCTATCTCCCATGCTGTTCAGTATGGCAATGTTCTTTGCTTTACATTTTTTGTAATTAAAAAAAGTTATTGATAGCTTTGTTTTTCTATTACTTTCATTTCTTGATATATTCTTCCCATTCCTCCAACACAGAGCCACCATATAATAAAGAATAGAAAGATAGGGAAAAGCAGTTCAGAAAAACAGAACAAAATATTAGCCTAGGTGGATAGTTAATGTCTTGCTCCACAGTGAGTTCCACACTTTAGTAAAGAAGAGAAGGAGGGACATTTTTTTTTTCATCTCTTCTTTTCAGCAGTACTTGATCATTATAATTACTAAGTATTTGGTTTCATTTTTTAGTGTTCTTTCTACTTACTTTGTTATAGTCATATATATTGTTTTACTGGTTCTACTTTTCTTCACTTTGCATCAGTTCACATAAGTCTTCATATATCTTCATATACACATATATACATATGTGCACATATGCATATAAATCCTGTTGTTCATATTCATCATTTCTATCACATCTATATGCCACAGGGGTTTTATTTTAGTCATTTTCTAATTCATGTTTCTAGTTTCTCATCAATATCCTTCACTATGTTCAGGACTAAACACAACACTTCAGATGTGACTTGAAGAGAACGAGTTTGTGCTCTACTCCCTGCCTCTCCCTCCCACCCCTCATATGCTTATAATGTACATTTTTAAAATTTTTATTAAATTCCATCTTATTGGGATCATCCTAATGTTTTAACTGCTTAAGATTAGTTTTGCTTAGTAGCTCAATGTCAGTGTATTTCAGCACTCTGCAGAGGTCTACATACACAGCCAGGGTTCAATAAACACTTGTTGATTTACTGAAAAGTTGGTGCCTTGTAGAATGAGTTTAGAGACCAACCTATTTATTGATGACCTGAATGAATGATGCAGAGTGATCTCTTTAAGGCTGTTTTAAAATGAAGCCAAAATAAACTGAAAAATACAAAATTTAGCCCAACTTCCTATTTATCTATTTCCTCCCAAAATTGAGTGAATTCCATTCCCCTCCACCACCCAATTCCTGGAAACCATCTTGTACATACAGTCAAATGCTAAATCTGTGGATGCATTTACTGGGGTGGTATGGAAGCATTTTGGATGTTTGGGGTGGAGTTCAAAAAGAGTTAACTAGAGCTAAGAAAAGCTCCATCTGTTGCTAGCTTCTGACCTTATCACTCTACCAAAACTGCCCTCTCAACAGTTACTAATGATCTTTTAGTTCAAAAAAGCCAAATCTGATGGTCTTTTTAAAATTTTCATTCTCCTTAACCTCTCTGCAACCTTTGACACTGCTGATTATTCCTCCTTTGATAGTTTCTTCTCTCTAGGTTTTTAAGACATCATACTCTCCTGGTTCTAGTCCAACCTACCTTACCCTTTCTTTTCTGAATCCTTTACTGGATCCTTCTCCAGATCTCACCCTCTAAGTGTCAGTATCCCTCAGGGTTTTGCCCTAGGCCCTCTTTTCTTTTACTTCTACACTATTTCACTCCATGATCTCATCAGCTCCCATCCATTTACTTACCATCTCTATGCTGATAATTCTTGAATCTACCTATGCTGCCCCCAATTCTCTGCTGACCTCCAACATAGCATCTCCAACTGTCTTTCAGATATCTCAAAATGAATGTCCACCTTAAACTCAGTATGTAAAAAACAGAACTGGATGGGGGGATGGAGCCAAGATGGTGGAGAAAAAGGATGACCTGTAGGAGCCCTCCTCCAACAGCCCATAAAATATCTGGAAAAAAATGACTCTAAACAAATTCTAGAGCAGCAGAAGACACAGAATGAAAGAATGAAAGAGATTTCCAGCCCAAGGCAGCCTGGAAAGCTGACAGGAAAGGTCGGTCACACCAGGCTCAAAGCAGAGTGCTGTATAGCCTTGGCTGCATGGTACATAAAGGACAGGGCCAGAGCAGACTTCAGGGTACCACTGGCAGCAGCTGAGGTTCCCAGATCCCTCAATCCACAAATGCCAGAGACAGCTTCAAAGATCAGTGACAAAGCTCTTTCACCTGGATGAGAAGAGAGCAGGGACCTGCCCTAACCCTGGCCCCAGGAAGCAGCAACAGCAGCAATGACCAATTTTGGAGCTCTCAGCCTAAAGACCCTAGGGGAATCGAGTTGCTGATCTGGGTCTACTTTCTTGGAGAACAGATATTTTCTTCCATCCTTTTGGATGAGGAAGAACAATGTATACCATCAGAGGAAGACATAAAAGTCAAGACTTCTACATAGAAAACCTCCAAAATAAATATGCAATGGTCTCAGCTCATGGAAGAACTCAAAAATGATTTTGAAAATCAAGTAAGAGAGGTGGAAGAAAAATTGGGAAGAGAAATGAGAGTGTTGCAAGAAAATCATGAAAAGCAAGTCAACAGCTTGCTAAAGGAAATGCAAAAAACGTTGAAGAAAATAATACCTTTAAAAATAGACAAAAGAGGCCTAAAAAGCCAATGAGGAGAAGAATTCTTTAAAAAGTAGAATTAGTGAAATGGAAAAAGAGGTTCAAAAGCTCACAGAAGAAAATAGTTCTTTAAAAATTAGAATGGAGCAGATGGAATCTAATGGCTTTATGAGAAACCAAGAAATTACAAAACAAAACCAAAAGAATGAAAAATTGAAAACAATGTGAAATATCTCATTGGAAAAACAACTGACCTGGAAAATAAATCCAAGAGAGAAAATTTAAAAATTATGGGACTACCTGAAAGCCATGATCAAAAAAAAAAAAGCCTAGACATCATTTTGATGATCAAAAAAAGATTTGACAATGAGATTTATGTTATCTGAGCACTGATAGAACTAAGTGCTCAAAGGCTGATCATTAGACAATTGACCACTAGGGTATGTTTCTTTTTCTTTTTTTAAACTTTATTTTCCAGTCATGGTAACATATGGAGATTGCTTAAGAAGGCACAGAAGAGACTGTGACCCACATCAGTGGAAAGAGTGCTTTGTGCTGAAGATAGCAGCAAGAAAACTATTCCTGAACAACTGAATTTTTTGATACAGTTCTACCAGAGACTTCATAAGGTCAACATGGCACTGTGCCTGTACATAGAAGACTCACCAGAGTGTATTGATAATGCCTTTTTGCTTATTGTTAATATAATTTTGGTTCTTAATGGGAAGATCTTCCCCACCCATTAATGGACTTGCCCATTTAAGGGAGTTTGATTACAGAAGATTTGTAGGAAGGCCCATACCTTTTGTTAATTTTCTAATGAGGCACTGGTTCTCAAGGGTTGTAATGCCTCTAGCTAAAAAAATGTATAAATATTCTCAGGTGAGGTTTTACTTTGGGGCTTACACTTTGAAAGTTTTTGTTTGGCCAGATGAGACCGTGGGCAGACACTAAAGAGTTCCCTAGCTTTGAAAATCCAGATGTTGGGGCTTCTCTCTCTGGTAACTATGTATGTATGTATTGGTCAGACAGTTGAATCTGTCTATTGATCTATGATGTATGTATTGCTTATGTTAGACTGCTGGAAGCCCTGTTTGTTGATTTTGATTTCTCTGCATTTTCTCTGAAGTTCAGGGTGCTGACTTTTTCTCCTGAACTAAGTGAATGATACATGTGTTTGATTAGTGATTGTTGACCCCTCAAAAGCTGTCTTTGCTTTTAGAAAAGAAGATACAAGAACCTATACAGAAGACCCTCCTTGCTTGCTTTTACACTGAGCTAGAACACATACACTCTCTCTACTACATCAGGTAATCAATGCCTATTTTCTCAGAATAGGATGACCTCCTATGCCTTCAAGGTCAGAGTTGGTTTGGGAATGTTGGGATATCCAGACTCCAGCTAACATACAGAAGCAATGAGGGTGATTTTATATTACTTTTAATGGTGTTGATCCACTCTTTCTTTGTGGTGAAAAAACCTGGATTCTGAGTTCAAATATGTCCTTTGACACTCACTAGGTGTGTGACCCCAGAAAGTCATTAAACCTCTCTATCTGCCTCAGTTTCCTCATCTACAAAATGAGGATAATAATGGTACCTATCTCCCAAAGTTATTGTAAGGTTTAAATAAGATTGTACTTGTAAAGTACTTAGCATAGTGCTATGATAAATGCTTATTACTTTTCTTCCCTAATAGGAATAAATTAAAAATTGTACTGATCACAGTAACAGTTTTTAACTCACTTTTTATCTAGGAGGACCAAATAAGTAATAAAATAATCAGGTTAATCTTTATAAGTCACTTTTTGTATATTGTTATTCAGCTTGGTGTAATAGGTTAGTGACATCTTACAAGGGGATTTAGGAAATGACCTTTAGAAGGTAAGAATTCTGGTTCCGACTCTGCTAATGACTACCCATGTGACCACTGCAAACGCAAGTCTCTGTGCCTCAGTTTTCTCTTCTATTAGATATGGAGATAAATATTCCTCTCGGTTTCACTAGCAATAAGCTATTAGAAAGTGCTTTTAATTTTCTTCTAAAATATATAGTCAATAGGTATATTGAGATGGGAGCATATTAAATGGAGGAAATTGTCTGAAAGGTTGCTATAGGGACAATTTGAAGTTAGGCCCATGAAGCAATATCTTGCAGCAAAAGTTTGGGAGTTTTTTGAAGCTAGAACAGGGATTCTTATTAATCTTGGGTCACAAACCTCTAACTGAAATTTATCATTCCCTCATTTACTTAAAAACATTCTAAAAGTTCCTTTAGACTACCAAAGAATTCATGACATGCATAAAATTTTAAGAATCCACAGATTTGGAGGAGCCAAGATGGTGGAGTAGAAAGATGCACTACTCTAGCTGTTCCCCTGCAACCCATAAAATACCTGTAAGAAATGACTCTCAACAAATTCTAGAGCAGCAGAAGCCACAGAACAGAGTGAAAGAGATCCTGCCCAAGGTAACCTGGAAGGCTGACAGGAAAGGTCTATAGCACAGAGCACAGAGTGGTACCAGGAGGAACAGGACCAGAACAGACCTTAGGGGTGTAATCCCAAGCAGTGAAGGAGATTCTCAGATTCCTCAACTCATAGGTGCCAAAGAAAGCTTCAAAGTTCAGTGAGAGGGTTTTTCCAACTGGGTGATAAGGGAACAGGGTCCTCCCCTAGCCCCAGTCTTTGGGGGCAGCAGTGGCAGCAGTGGTGGCAGTGGCTGCACAACACAGATTCTAGGCAGAAAAGCTTTGGGTTGCTCCCAGACTAGTGTAGGTTCAAATTCCTCTCCTTCGATTATGCCACCTTGGAGGAACTGAGAACTTTCAGGTCCCTAGAGTATACGCTCCTCTTGACAAAGGATTCAAAAGTCAAGTAACTGGCTGGGAAAGTGCCCCAAAAAGGGAAAAAATAAGACTATAAAAGGTTACTTTCTTGGTGAACAGGAATTTTCTTCCATCTTTTCAAATGAGGAAGAACAATGGCTGCTGTCAGAGGAAGTCAAGACTTCTGCATCCAGTACCTCCAATATAAACATTTAGTGGTCTCAGGTCATGGAAGAGTTTGAAAAGTGAGCCAACAGTTTGCCAAAGGAAACCCCCTAAAATGCTGAAGAAATAACACCTCTAAAAATAGGCTAACTCAATTGACAAAAGAGGTCCAAAAAGCCAATGAGGAGAAGAAGGCTTTAGAAAGCAGAATTAGTCAAATGGAAAAGGAGCTTCAAAAGCTCATGGAAGAAAATAGTCCTTTAAAATGAGAATGGAGCAGATGGAATCTAATGACTTTATGAGAAACCAAGAAATTACAAAACAAAACCAAAAGAATGAAAAAAATAGAGGATAATGTGAAATATCTCATTGGAAAAACAACTGACCTGGAAAAATAGATCCAGGAGAGACAATTTAAAAATTATGGGAGTACCTGAAAGCCATGATCAAAACCAGAGTCTAGACATCATCTTTCATGAAATTATCAAGGAAACCTGCCTCATTATTCTAGAACCAGAGAGCAAAATAAATGTTGAAAGAATCCTCCAAATACCTCCTGAAAGAGACCCGAAAAAAAACACTCCTAGGAATATTGTAACCAAATTTCAGAGTTCCCAGGTCAAGGAGAAAATATTGTAAGCAGCTAGAAAGAAACAGTTTGAGTATTGTGGAAATAAAATCAGGATAACATGGGATCTGGCAGCTTCTGCATTAAGGGATTGAAGGACTTGGGATATGATATTCTAGAAGTCAAAGGAACTAGGATTAAAACCAAAAATCACCTACCCAGAAAAACTGAGTATAATACTTCAGGGAGAAAAGTGTAATTCAATGAAATAGAGGACTTCCAAGCATTCTGGTTGAAAAGAGCACAGCTCAATAGAAAATTTGACTTTCAAAACACTAGAATCAAGAGAAGCATGAAAAGATAAACAGGAAAGAGAAATTATAAGGGAGTTACTAAAGTTGAACTCTTTATATTCCTACATGGAAAGATAATATTTGTAACCCTTGAAACTTTTCTCAGTATTTGAGTAGTTGGAGAGATCACACACACAAACATACACACACACACACATGCGCATACACACACACACACACACACACACACACACACACACATATATATATATATATATATATATATATATATATATATACACATAGACAGAGGGCACAGGGTGAGTTGAATAGGAAGGGATGATATCTAAAAAATGTAAAACTAAGGGGTGAGAGAGGAATTTATTGGGAGGAGAAAGGGACAAATGAAAGGGACAGATTATCTCTCATAAAAGAAGCAAGATAAAGCTTTTCCAGTGGAGAGAAAATAGGGTGAGGTGAGAGGGAAAAAGTGAAGCTTACTCTCATCACATTTAGCTTGAAGAAGGAATAACATGCACACTCAATTTGGTATGAACATCTATCTTACATTACAGTAAAGTAGGGGAAAAGGGGATAAGTGGGGTGGGGGATGATAGAAGGGAGGGCAAATGGGAGGAGGGAGTAGTTAGAAGTAAACACTTTAGGAGAGGGACAAGGTCTAATAAGAGAATAGAATAAATAGGGGGCAGGATAGGATGGAGGGAAATATAGTTAACCTTTCACAACGTAACTATTATGGAAGTCTTTAGCAAAACTACACACATATAACCTATATTGAATTGCTTGCCTTCTCAATGGGGATGGATAGGGAGGGAGGAAGGGAGAGAAGTTGGAACTCAAAGTTTAAGAAATGAACGTTGAGAATAGTTTTTGCATGCAACTGGGAAATAAGAAATACAGGTAATGCGGGCATAAAAATTTAGCCCGACAAGAAAAGGGAGAAGATAGGGATAAGGAAAGGGAGGGGTAGGATAGAAGGGAGGGCAGATTGTGGGAAGAGGTAGTCAGAATGCACAATGTTTTGGGGTGGTGGATGGGTGAGATGGGGAGAAAATTTGGAGCTCAAAATCTTGTGATAATGAATGTTGAAAACTAAAAATAAAGAAATTATTGAAAAAAAACAACCCAGAACTCATCTTTCCCCTTAAACTTTCATTTCTTCTTATCTTCCCTATTACTGTTGAAGGCAACAACATCCTCCCAGTCCCTCAGGCTTCCAGTCTAGGGAGTAAACCTGGATTCTTCACTGTCTCTTATACACATACTCCTCCCCCCATATCCAAGGAGTTGCCAAGGCTTGATTTCACCTTTGCAATATTTCTTGAATACACTACCTTCTTTCCTCTGCCTCTGCCACCATTCTGCAAATCCTCATCTCCTCACACCTGGATTATTGTAATATCCTTTTGATGGGTCTATCTGCCTCAAGTCTCTCTCCACCCTACTTTATTATCTATTCAATCACTAAAGTAATTTTTCTAAACTGCAGATCTGATCATGTCACCCACCTACTCAATAAAATCCACTGGCTTCCTATTGCCTCCAGGATCAAATACAAGATGTTCTGTTTGGCATCTAAAGTCCTTCCTAAACTAGCCCCTCTTCCTTTTCCAGTCTTTTTAAACCTTACTCCTCAACCTATACTCTTTGATCCAGAGACACTGGCATCCTGGCTTTTTAATGAGCCAGAAACTCCATTTATTAGCTGTAGGTATTCTCTTCAACTGTCCTCCATGCCTGGAATGCTCTCCCTCCTACACTGACTACTGGCTTCCCAGGCTTCCAACTAAAATCCCACTTCCTACAGGAAGCCTTTCCCAAGTCTTCTTAATTCTGGTGCCTTCTCTCTGTTAATTATTTCCCTTTTTCTATCTATAGCTTGCTTTGCATATATTCGTTTGCATGTTATTTCTCTTATTAGATTGTAGGCTCATTGAAGGCAGGTACCATCTTTTGCCTCTTTTTGTATCCTCAGCATTTAGTACAGAGCCTGACTCATAGTAAGTGCTTAATAAATGTTTATTCAATAGAATTGATTCCCCAAAGAGGTTGAACTCATTTCCAACAAAAAAATTAATATTATAGATAAATAATGGCTATGTATCAGGGCTGCAGAAACAGATCCCAAGGCCTTAGCTGCCCATAAACTGAATAAGAGTTAGCAAAGCTGTTCTCTGATGAAGGAAGTGAACTTAACATCAGACACATTGGTTGGTTTGATGCTGTCCTTCATTCTTGAAGAGGATCAAAATGATATCACCATGATCAAGTCAAGTTTCAATGTGACTGATACTATGAGCTTGGAATGATCTACCACAGATTGGGCACAGATAGTCCGTGTGAATATTTGAGGTAGATACCTCAAATTTGTGCATACTACATTTCCTTTGTGCTGTTTCAATTCTGCTTTGCTCATAGAGCACAGCACCCTTTCCAGTGTGGGCATGCCATGCTGAGCAGTCTTGTGCCAGTGTCTCCCATGTCACACAATCAAATACAAAGTTCAAGAGAGACCTTGAGAGTGTCCTTGTATCGTTTCTTCTGATCACTATGTGATCACCTGTCCCATGTGAGTTCTCCACAAAATGGTTTTTTTGCAAATGTACACTTTACATTCAAACAACATGGCCAGTTCATCAGAGTTTGTGCTTTCTGAAGTGTAGTTTGAATGCTTGACAGTTTAGTTTGAGCAGGGACTTCAGTGTCTGGTACCTTATCCTGCCAGATGATCTTCAGAATCATCCTAAGACAATTCAAATGGAAGTGATTCAGTTTCCTGGCATGGCACTGGTAGACTGTTCATGTTTCACAGGCATACAACAATCAGGTCAGCACAACAGCTCTGTAAACCTTCAGTTTGGTAGTCAGTCTAATGCCTCTTCTCTTCCATACTTTCCTTTAGAGTCTCCCAAACACTTACCTAGCTCTAGTAATTGCATGCATCAACCTCACTGTCAACATTCCTGGAAAGTACACCACCAAGGTAAGCGAACTTATCCACAGCATTCTAAATTTTTCCATTTGTTGTAACTGATGGTTCGACATATGGATGGTGTGATGGGGGCTGAGGGAGCACTTGTGCTTTCTTGGTGCTAATTATTAGGCCAAAATTAGCACAGGCAGCAGAGAATTGATCCATACTTTGTTGCACTTCATCTTCAGAAGCTACATTAATTGTACAATCATCTACAAAAAGAAAATTATGCACCAACACTCCTTCCACTTTGGTCTTGGCTTGTAGCCTTTTCAAATTGAAGAATTTACCATCAGTATGGTAACTGACCTTGATACTTGATACATCCTCATTGAAAACATTTGACAACATGGCTGAAAATATAATGCTAAAAAGCATGGGAGCAACCACACAGCCCTGTTTCACTGCATTGATGACTGGGAAGACATGAGAACATTGTCCACTATACAGAACATGGGCAAGCAAGCCATCATGAAATTGACATACTATACTGATGAACTTCTCTGGGCAAGAAAATTTTGACATAGTTTTCCATAAGCCCTTACAACTAACAGTGTCAAAGGTCTTGGTCAGATCTACAAATGTTGTGTACAGACCTCTATTCTGCTTCTGAAATTTCTCCTGGAGTTGTTGGGTAGGAAACAGCATATTGACTGTTCCTCAGCCCTTTCTGAAGCCACACTGGCTCTCAGGTAGATGACCATTTTCCAGGTGAAGGATCAGCCTATTAAGAGGATTCTAGCAAGAATCTTGCCAGCAACAACTAAAAGAGATACTCCCTGTGATTGTTGCAGGACAATCTATTTCCTTTACCTTTATTGTGATGGACAATAGAAGCTGCCTTGAATTCCTGGGGGATAACCTCCTCTTGCCAAATAACCTGGAAAATTTCAGTCAGCTTTTGTATGAGTAATGGTCCCTCTACCTTGTAAAACTCAGCTGGAATAGAATCAGTATCAGGTGCTTTGCCACATGAAAGGAGCCTAATGGTCCTCAAAAATCTCTTCTTCAGTTGGAAGTTCAGCTAAGGAGAGATTGACTTCAACCTGAGGTAAACGGTCATTGGCCTCAGCATTGATTGATGATGGTCTATTGAGAACACTATGGAAGTGTTCAGTCTATCTCTCTAAGATCATGTCCTTATCACTAATCAATGTGGCTCCATCAGCACTGAGTAGTTGTGATGCACCATAGACTTTTGATCCATAAATAACCTTCAGGGAATCATGAAAGCACTTTGGATTGTTACTATCAGCATAAAACTTAATTTCACATGCCTTTTTACTGAGCTAGAAATTCTACATCTCTCTAAGCTTTGTTTGTACTTTACTTTTGATGGAATTAAATGCTGCCATCTTAGAGATGCTTAGAGATGGATGAACTATCCTGCTGGTAAATCTTGTGCAGTTCTCATTTTTCAGTTATCAGCTTCTGGATTTCCCTATCATTTTCATCAACCCAGCCTTGATGTTTGTGAGTATTCTGACCCAGATGAGCAAATGCAGTGCTGTATACCAAATTTCTGAAAGCTACCCATTGTTGCCAACTGTGTGTTGGCTCAACTTTCCCTCCAAGTTAGGAATAAACTGTTTGTGCTCAGAGAAGAGCTCTAATTTGTTGATATTAATTCTTCTGGTAGTCATTTTGCCTTGAGGATGGCACTTTTGATGAATATGAATATTTACCTTGGAAAGGATAAGTCTATGATCAGTCCAGCACTCTGCACTACACATCGCCTTCATCAGTCTTGCATCTTGTCTGTCTCTTCTCCTTACAATCATTTAATCTATTAGATGCCAATGTTTGCTGTGAAGGTGCATCCATGAAGTTTTATTGGGTTTCAGTAAACAGAAAAGAGTGTTGTTGATGAGGTCATGTGATGCACAAGTCTTCAGCAATAAATGACCATTGCTATTGCTGTTTCCAATTCCATTCCTCCCTAAGACTCCCTGCCAAATCTGGTAGTCTGAACCTACTCTAGCATTAAAATCACCCAGAATTATAAATTTGTCCTCTTGGCACATTGATGATAAAGGTCTCTAGGTCTTCATAAAATTTTTCTTTGACCTCATCAGAGTTCATCGTGGTGGGAACATAAGGCACTGATAATGGTGGCATGATGTTTTCCTGAAAGTAGCAATCACATTGTCATGAGCCTGTCATTCACTCCTTTTGGCAGGCATACCAGCTTGTTGACTAGATTATTTTTGATTGCAAAACTTATGCCAATCTCACTGTGCTCCACTTCACTGTGGCCTCTCCAGAAAAATGTGTATCCGGCTCCAACTTCAGTATGCTGGCATTCATCTGAAAGTCTTGTTTCACTCAGGGCTACTATTTGAATACAATATCTGTTGAGTTCTCTCGCAACAAGTGCAGTTCATCTTTCAGGTCTACTGGATTTTGTGTCATCTCTAAGTGTGCTCACATTCCAGGTGCCAATGGTGAGTGGAATCATCTTTGCAGATGTTTTTGAACATTTTGTACATTTTTTTTGGGTTGCAACCACAGAGTGGGATTCTCTACCTGCTGCAGTAGTCAGGCCAGGGTTGGATAAGCAGACAATTTTTAGGGCACCTTTTCTAGCCGCTTTTCTCACACAAGGAGGTGAATAGTGTGATCCTTAAAAGGCTGCTCAGACACCCTGGGGCTGCCAAGTCTCACAGCTGCTTCCAGTGAGGAAAAAACCTATGACCTGGGCTGCCTGGGTGCAAGGTTGTGACTGCAACTCCCAGTGTATCCACACCTCCTGCTTCATCACTTGCCAGTCGGCACAAGACTTTGAGGCATAATAGTATGGGTGATGTCTTTTGAATCATGTGTTAATTGGATCAAAGTGAAGCAGAGGTGCACGAAGTCATCAGCCTCACTCTCTCCTCCAGAGCCACCATAGTCCAGTGGTAGGACAGAATCAAGATGACTGGTGATGACTCAGGCTGCAGTGGATGACCTTAGCATCTTCAGTGTCTAACCATGTTCTAAGTTCTCTATATCACCTGCTTTAGCTGCCTTCATGGTTGTTGGAACAAATTTTTCTCATCCACCCATTCCACCAGAGGAAGTCTTTACATGTTTGGATAGACATCCCCCTAACTCACCAATTGGTTTGAGACTCCTTGGTTACCCTCAATCTGGTTTGGCCTCTCTGACAAAATGGTTTACCAGGGTGCGGCTGCTGTACATGCTGCAGCTTCTTGGAGTCACAGGTGAGAGTTGGGTGGAGCAGATGGGCACCAAATGTGGAAAGTAGCCCTGAGAAGGGCTTGGTAACCATCACACCAAAGGTACAGGTCCTCCCTGAACACACCCTACACCCCTCATCAGAAAAATGGAGACATTTCTGGGGAAGGGTGAACTTTGTGAATTTCCGGGGAAGCTTAGACCTTTGAAACTTTGCCAGGCCTTCCAAACTGTGAGGTTGGGACACCAATTAGTTTTAGCAGCATTGGTGTTCCTCTCCAGTGTCTTTTCCCTGGCTTCCCTGCACATGCCCTTTACCAACAGTGACTCTCAGGAATATTCAGTTCCACTGACCTTCAGCACCAGTATTTTATAGCTCACCGGTTCCATTCTCATCCTCTGGTATTTCAGCTGTATCTATACCCCTCACCAACACTTCTAAGCCATTCTTATCGCTCAATATCAGTGTGAGGAAGATAAAAAATGTTCCAAAATGAATTGCTTTTCCTCTTAACTGTTTACTTCCCAAATTCAAAATTATTTACAGGAGGAATCCTTTGTAAGAATGGTTTTAGCAGGGATGGGTGTCTCCTAGCTTTGTAATTTCCAATCTTGTATTACACTCATATTGTATGGAGTGCTGTAATCCAGGAAATATTGGGATTTGTGAATTAAGGGAATCTCCATGTTACACTAGGCTTTTGCTAGGCTTGAATGGAGTGATGAGGAAGAGAGAGCAAAGAACTGGTGCAGAGCAAAAAAGACTTCATTTGCGGGGCTTCTCTCTTTTTTATATCTTGGGCTCCCTACACTGGCCTATGGAGAGTCCATGATCTTCTTACCCAAGTATGCTGGTCTCTTCTCTAAGGGCTTACCAGGCAAAGAAAATGGAAGAGGTCTCCTGGGTAATGGAGGCAGACAGAGCCAGCAGGTGTGCACACTTCAAATGTATATTAAAAATACAAAATAAAAAGTTCTCGGCCAGCTTTCTTGTCCATCTCCAATCATGTCCCTGGGGTCCATGAAACTGAAATCACAAGGTGCCCCAGCAAAGAGAGTCTGAGAGAGAGATATATGCTACATGACATAGTCACTGAGAGTGCATTGGAAAGATATACTGGTTAAATAATCCTTTTGTGGTCTATTTTAAGCAACAGAGGGAACATGGACACCTTAGTCTAACCCTTGGAGATGAATCATGCACCAGGGCCTCACATTCTCCCTTGCCTCTCCCAAACGCCCTCCCAAAGAGTTAAAAATCATTCTTGGAATGCTCCATAGGGCTGCAATGTTGACCGTTTGTCATTTTTATGCGTTTTCCACTTTGTTTTCCTTAGCTGCTATGCTGAGACCTGTACTCTCTGAAAGACAGGCTCCAGATAGCTATTCTCAGCATAGATAGACAAACAGAATAGAGCAGTTTCTGGAGTAACCCCATCTCAGGGAGGACTTATCACCTCCTTCCAGGCAGGTTTACTAGGCGTAATTTTCACATGGATGGGTTTTTTCTACTGTCCAGTTTCAACTTGCCAGGCATATAGCAGTGGGACAGAGCTGATAACAACTTGCCTGGCTTGTGATCTTGTGAAACTTTCCAATGCAGGGAGCGCAGAATGACTTGTAAACTACTGTCCTACATCAGCTGGGGTTAATCATGTCTGACCAAGTTAGGGGATTTGGGAAAAACGCTGGCCCAACACTGCATCTAGAAGAGGCTGAAACCACTGGTCCATTTGATCTGTTCTGTGAGAGAAAAAGGAGTCACTGTTATCCTCTAGATAATCAGGTTAAACATGTAGACCAGACAAACTTGGAGATCATTTTTGACTCTATAACTGATCTCAAAAACTTAATTTGCTCTGGTCTGAGATTAAGTTATATCACATCTCTGCATCCCCAGTTCTTCACTGGCAATTCCAGCTCCACTACTTACTAGTTATGTGAATGTGGGTGTGTCGCTTGATCTTGGGCCTTAGTTTCCTCTTCTGTAAAATTTGAGGGCTGACCTGGATGGCCTCTACTATCTCTTCCAACTCAATAATTTACATTCCTATGATAAGAACAAATACAAGAGGGCTTACTCTTACCTTTCATGAAACAGGTAGATGGTGAGGATGAATAAAACAATATTTTTGATAGCATTTTGAAAGGAATATGCTGTTAATAAAGCAATTTAATGATATTTTCCTGTGGCATCTAAATTCATCTCATACTTCCTGCAAGATATCTTTTCTGTTTGTTTTGTTCCCTTGATTATTTTCTTGGGGAGAAAATGCACTTATAAGAATTGCAGGATTCATTTCTTAGCACTTATCTTTTGAGTTACTTGGCCCAGGCTTTTCTGAAGGGCCTTTAGAGCATGCTCAGTTTGCCTGCCTTGGAGCCCTCCATGTCCCACATGGGTAAGGTTGCCTTCCTTGATTGGCTGCCTGCATCTGTAAAACCTGTAAGACTGAGTTATTTGTTCTTTCTGTGCTTCTTTTCAGCCACTTTTCAAAGACTTCTTTTCAGCCATCTTTTTGGCTGTGCTTTTTTAAAGGGGCAGACAACATGAATGAGTGATAGGGGACAGACTTGTCTTCTCCCTCCTTCCTTCTCCTTTATTCTAGCTCTGAGAAATGGACCTGGTGGGGTATGTTTCTGTTCTGTATTGTTTGGCCTCAATTTCAGGTACATAGATGAAACTCACTAGACCAGGAGTTTGGGCCATGGCAGCCTTGCAGTTAGGACTGCAGACTTGGCGGTACAGTTATTTAGACCTACATGGAAACCCTAAGAAGCCAGGGTACTGGGACTCAGGCCCAACTTGGAACTTGGAACTGAGATTGTTTTCTGTGAATATGAAGCTAAAGTATGAACCTAATCCTCTTCCTTTCTCAGGGACTGAGGTGGTACAGGAAGAGAAAGACATTCTGTCTCACATGTGTTGGGGGAATATGTTTGTATATTTGTGATTTCAGCTTTTGGAGTAAGTATGTCTTTGTAAAAGCTCCTCTGTATTGCACTTATAAGTTCAAAGAGTTATTATCATGCCAAGAAGCAAGGACTAGATGCCTTCTAGGATCTTTTCCAATTCTAACATTCAATGATTTCAGGAGCCGGAGGAAAATATTCAAAGTAACTATCCCTATCACTTAGGCAAGAGTGCCATAGAAAATTAAGAGACTACCTGTCTCTGTCACTCACTGGCTATGTGATCATGGACCAGCTACTTGTTCTCCCTGAATGTTGGTTTACCCAATGACAGAATGAGGAGCTTTAAGTCAACGAACACACAAGAATTCCATGTTATATATCAGAAGAAACTAGGTGGCACCATGGGCAGAGTACTGAGTCTGGAATTAGGAGAACCTGAATTTGAATCCAGCCTCAAACACTTACTTAGATGTGTGATCTTGAGAAAGTCATTTAACTTCTACTTGCAAAAGTTTCCTTATCTATAAAATGTGGATAATAGTAGCTTCTACCTCTTATGGGTATTATGAAGATAAAATGAGATAAAATTTGTAAAGTACTTTGGAAACCTTAAAGTACTATATATGAGGATGGCCATGAAGACACCTCCAGCTCTTATCTTCTCTGATTCTACGGTGATAAGAATTGGGAATCAAAATCAAAATGTGATCTTGGGAAAGACAATTGATTTCCCTGAAGATCAATTTTATTATCTGTAAAACGAAAGGGCATATATGGGACTGAGGTGGCACAGTGGGTAGAGCACCCCTCCTGGAATTTAAACTAAGGTAAAATCTGACTTCAGACATTTAACTGTGTGACCCTGGGCAAGTCACTTAACCCTATTTGTCTCAGTTTCTCCATCTGTAAAATTAGATAGAGAGGGAAATAGTAAAGCACTACAGTATTTTTGCCAAGAAAACCCCAAATAGGGTCATGAAGAGTCAGACATGACTCAAAAATGATTGACCAACAGCAACATTGGACTCGATAACCTCCAATGGTCCTTCCATTCCTTGCTCTTATTATTCCAGGTGTGTTGTCCATTTCCAACCCCATATCTAGTTCTTAGTATTTGTTCTCATTTGGATGTCACAGATTGAAACCAGAAAAAGTAAAACCTGTTTCAAGAAAAAAAAAGTTGTCAATTAAAAACTATTATATTAGGCTTAATTTTTTTCTCATTTAATATATATTGATATATTAATATTGATAGCTTTAATTTTTACATGATTATTTTTTTTCAAATTTGTCTCATCCCTCCACCTACAGGGCCATCCTTTGTAACAAAGAGTAAAAAAGAAAGAGAAAAAAGGCAGTTTAGCCAAATTAACCAAACCATCAAATGCATATGTTTATATATATAATATTTGCTAGCCATTGTCCATCCTTTCTGCAAAGAAGAGGGGAATATTAAGCTGAGATATCTATTTGAGAAATGGACACCTATGGCAATATTTTTATTGCCCTCTGATAAACTGCTGGGAATTTGAGAGCATTTACTGCCCACGACAATCATTGCTTTTTTAACCCAAAGATTACAAAACTGGTCACAGTCTTTGTAAGTTGTCCAGTTAAGTTCAAATGCTATGCAAGCATATTTGCCTAGCCTACTCACACCCTGTGTGTGTGTGTGCGTGCGTGCGTGTGTGTGTGTATGTGTGTGTTTGTGTGAGAGACAAAGAGAGACAGAGAGAGAGAGAGAGATGGAGACAGAGAGACAGTCAGAGACAGAATTGTTTGTGGTCTTCTAGTCCAAGTACAGCTCAAACTCATTATAATAAAATTCTCCTATACTGGTCTGGGCTAAGTCCTGAAAAAAAAAAAAAGTTGTTTCTTCCTCTTTTCCTTGGTAGCTAGTTTGTCTGTGGCAATAAATACAGTAGTGAATCCAAAACAATTCTCAAATGGAGAACACAAAAATTCTCTAGGAAGAAATGCAATCATTGACTTCAAGCATAGAAGGAATCTCATTAGATTTTTTGGGGGGGGGGGTGTGGGAGAGAAAGTGCCCAGAGGTTTTAATGTTAGAAATAGAAATTCCTCCTCATTCCTCCTGGTTTGATGCATCCAAAGTGATGCGAGAGCCTTTGGTCTCCCCTTCCCATGATATTCAATCTTAGACGATGGAGTCAAATCCAGCACATCCTGAAGTCTAATGGGTTAAATGCTTATTATCCCACTGTCTCATTTGTAACATAAGGAACCCACTACAATCCCGGTCCTCATGCAAAATTGCCAATTTATAGCAATGTTCCTTGTTTAGAAAACAAGGCTATCCAAACACTATAATTACAATATGTACGGCAGGCAGATCCCTGCATTAATGCACAGGCTCCAGATACATTCGTCAAATAGAGTTTTTTTTTTCCTCTTTGCCTTCTTCTCAGGGTACTTTTAAGTTCAGGGACAGAGAACATGTCTTCATTAGAAACATTAACATTCACAGGCTGTAGTAAATTTTGACAGTGAAAAGGTCTCTGTAACCTTTAGTTGTGCAGAAATTTACTTCCCAAGAAAATTACATCTGGCACTGTCTTAATTAATGCTAGCTTTCTTTTCTGAAAATTGTGGGCTTGTCAGTAAAAAAGGCAGAAAAACCTGAATTTAAAAGGCTGGACACAAAAGACGCCTAGAAAAAAAGCTCTGTAAGATTTCATAATATTGCTCTGTTTTTGTTCTACAGTAAGGAGATGAAAAGATCTCATTTGATTTTGCCAAATGCAGCAACATACATGTAATGTAGAATTGATTTGCATTTTCTCCCTTTTGTCTCGAAGTTTTATCATGTAAAGCGTGCTTTGGAAGGTATTCTATTTTAAAAGCAATAGGTCAAACAAAATCTATACCTACCAGGAAAAAAAATAATGTATGACTTCATTTTTTTAGCCTTCCTCTAAATGCTCCTATTAATCCCAGGAAACAGTCAGAATTGTAGCTGTGTTTTCGCACATGAATTTTGATTATCTGACATTATCTTTCCGAGGTTTGAAATGGGTTCTAAATATGATGGGGAAGGCTGGTTTTCTCATCCGAATATTTCTATTGCATGTTGCTCAGATGTGTTATTTCAGTGGCAATGCTCAGAATTTCTTTGGGGTTTACAAATTGAATTCATTTCTTTTTTTGCTTTCTTTCTTTGCTTTTTTTCTTTGCTTTCTTTCTTCCTTTTTTCTTTCTTTCTTTCTCCATTTGTTGGCTTTGAATTTTGATTATCTCACATTACATTTTTGTATTTTGGGATAAGATGCCAAATATTTATACCAGGTAGTTCTTTCCAACAACATGCTCTCTCTCTCTCTCTCTCTCTCTCTCTCTCTCTCTCTCTCCTGTCTCTCTCACACACACAGATTGCATCACTGATAACAAAAAAGGTCAGTTTTAAAAATTTCTGTTTGGAGTCTCTTTGGTAAGCATGGTCAAAGATAGAAATCTTTATAGGCTTCTTGGAAAACCCTATACTCTTAGAGCTAAAAGAGACATAAATCATCTAATTCCCAAAGGCAATGAAGGGAAGCAACTTTCCCAAAGCCACAGAGCAAATTGGTAGTAGACTTGTGGCTCCCAGTCCAGTGCTCTTTCCACTATTTATACTGCCAGCACCCAAACTCTTCAAGGAATACTTGAATTTTGCCATCATCCTTATAAGGGTGCTCCTGATTGAGAAGATGGAAAGGTTTTTTTTTAATTTATTTGTTTTTTCCCCTTGAAAATGAGCTGGGAATTATTCTCTATGCAAGATGTATTCTGCAAGTCCTTCTTTCACCATTTTTTGCCAATCACTTCCCTTACTTGGTAGAATGGATGAAATTCAAGACAGGCTCTAAGTGGGCAAGCCTTGTACTGTAACTTTCTGGGAGCACTTTAAATTAAGGTCCCAGGTATAAATAATTTACTCATGTTTATCAAATGATTAGTTGATGTTTCTGCATCCTTTAATAACTCACTGCAGAGCATGTTATAAAGATGCTTCCCCAATAAATGCTTAACTGATTCTCCTGCTGGTATGTGACAACCTGATATGAGGCAATATTTTAAGATAAAAGAATTATTAAAATAGTGCATGCACTGGTATAACATGCACACTGACTTTTTATCTAAGCATGTTGTATAGAGTGCCATATAATTTAATAAATTATAGCAAATTTATAAATAACACCTCAGGATAATGTGCGCCACACATTTTTCACAACTTAGCATAACCCATATAGCAATGGGAGAGGTGGGGAGGGGCAAGTTG
The DNA here is from genome assembly GCA_023548195.1 of Bettongia penicillata ogilbyi. Lineage (NCBI taxonomy): Eukaryota > Metazoa > Chordata > Mammalia > Diprotodontia > Potoroidae > Bettongia > Bettongia penicillata. The sequence continues at coordinate 6,570,111 of JAJHZJ010000198.1, read as the reverse complement.
GAAGATCAAGAAGGCATGAGAAAGGAGAATTGTGGCCACTTTTGAGTATCTCCTGTGACTTCTGCTCATTCCAAGTCAGGTGCTCTACCCATTAAACAACCTGCATTATTGGCAGTGAGAATACTAAATGGATTGCTGGTTTGTAATCAGAAATACTTTTACTTCTATCTTGACTGATACTGTGTGACCTTGGATAGGTCACATACCTTTTCTGAGCCTCTTGAAAATCTTCTCCAGGTGTTTCAATATATACATATTTGTCATTCACCCCCTCTGTTTCCAGAAAGATTTGAGAGTTATCAGCAAATGAAAAGCATTGTAAAGAAGAAGCTTTTGTTCTACTCTTATTCTGAAATTTTCCTAAGAGACAGGAGTAGTCATTATTAGCCACTTAAGAGCACCTAATTACTGAAAAAAAAAATTTAAAAAAAATCACCTCCTACAAGAGGCCTTTCCTGATCCTCTCAATTGTAATTCCACAGCCACCCCCACCCCACTGCCGAAATTATCTTGTATTTGCTTTGCACATATTTTGTATCTGCTTCTAAATGTACCTGTTGCCTCCTCAGACAGAATTAAGCAGTCTACTAGAAGACAAGTACTTTTTTCCTTTCTGTCTTTTATCTTCTATCCTTTAGTACTTTATACATGCTTGGAGGTGTGACGAACTTGGCACTGGGGTCCTCAGAAGTGAAATCAAATCCTTATTGACTCATGCAAGCCTGTGTGTAGCTAAAGGAAACTGCATGGAGAGTCAGGAAAACTGGATGCTGTTCCTCACTCTGTCCCTAAATTACTGTGTAGACTGTGGCAGGTTGTTTTGCCTGCATGGGGCTCAGTTTACGCCTCTAGGACAAGGGAAGAGGAGGTTGCTCCACCTCTGCAGTTCCTTCCAGATCTGACACTACCAATGTCCAAAAGGCCTACCCTCTGAGACAAACTTTTTATTGGAACAAAGTCGAAGTAGTAACAAATTACATTTGGGAACACGAAGAAGGGACATTGGGGTAACCTGGTGGGCCAGAGGTGGGGACAACTGTGGGAGAAATTCAGGCCACTCTGAAATGATTTCTATAGAATGCAAACTCCTTGAAGTTAAGGAGTGTTTCCTTTTTGTTTCTGAGTCCAAGATATTTAGCAGTTTCTTGTATAGAGTAGGTACTTCATGCATGTTTCTTAATTAAATCCCTCAGGAGGGAATAAAAATTGCAGGATGGTAGTAATAAAAGGCTCAGTAAGTCATTTTTCCTGGGATAGTTTTTTTTAAAACTCTTTTAAACTTTTTTTTAACTCTTCAAAGTTAGTCTTGATGTGGTTCTTCACCAAAGGACAAAAGTAGCATGCGTGGTGGTGGGAATACCTTTATTTAGAGAAGACATAAATCAAAGAATGAATCAATTTCCTTTCCTTCGTGGGGACTACACATCCTTCGGCTCTTGGCAGTAAGTTTAGTGGCTGGGGTTGGAGAGGAGAGGGACTCACACTGCAAACACAGTGAGGGGAGGAGCTAGAAAATGAGGAGAGTTGAGTAGCCATTTCATCTTTTCTTTCCAATAAGATTGTAAACTCCTTGAGAATGGGCACTGCTTCTTTTCTTGTATACTTGCCCTGCTTTTAACAAGACTGGGGACATAGGAGGTACTTAAATGCTTGCTAAATAAATAGAGAAAGAAAGGAAAGAAGGAAGAGAATGAATGAATGAATGAATGAATGAATGAATATGGCAGAGAGTAGCATTGTATGGTAGAAAGTACAGAAGACCTTGGCTCAAGTCTAGCCATACCATTTATTCATTATGAGGTTTGGTTAAGATGTTTAACCTCTATAAAACCTTGAATATTTTTTAATTGGAAAATGTGGTAATTCCTGTCCAGTTACCTCATAGGCTTGCTGCAAGGACAAATGAGAGAACGTACTCTACAAGTGCCAGATATTATTATTATTAACAACAAAGAGTAGTAACAGTAACAATACTATAGAGTTCCATGTCAGGATTAGAAACTGAAATCCATTCCACAGGAAAGTAAGTGGGTTTTCTTTCAGGTAGGGGGGTCTATCTATACCACTGTGAAAACAACTGCAGATCTGGAATACAGGGAGAACACTTGTTGTGGTGACAGAGTATACATAGAGAAAAAGAGATCACTAGAGGTAAATTTTGCAAGAGATAGTCCAAGTCACTCATGAGAAATGTCATTTAGGTGAGTATTCTCTTAATAATTTTTTGATTTTTATATCACTTTTGCTTGCAAATATATTCCCTTCCCCCCTCCTGAGTCATCTCATATAATAAAGAATAAAAAAAGAGTTTTTTTGAAATTCATTTATCAAAATCAACTACGTTCAATATTAAAATGAGGTATTCCACACACATAATTCCCCACCCTTGCAAAGAAAGGATGGAAGTGCAGACTTATTTTCTTTGAAAACTAAATTTCCCAATCCTCATTTTGATGCCTGGGAGCACTTTCGACAGAAATCCATTTCAAATGTGGTCATAAAATTGCATCTGACACTTTTCCACAATGGGAAAGTCAGAAGCTCAAGGATTAAAGTGGACTAGAGAAGGGTTAGCTTAGGCAGCCCTATTCTGCAGCCTCAGTTATTCCTACCATACCGCTACATGGCTCTTACTGCACACTTGGACAAATATTTACTAGCAGTACCTTCTGGCCACTTGGCAGGTGTTCCTACCCATTTCATTGCTGGCTATGGGAATGTGGTGGTCTGGGAGGATAGGAATATGCCACCCATAGTCTCTGCTAGTTGGCATTAGTTTCATCTGCCCTAGCCCTATTTCATATTTCTTCTTGAACTTGTTTTTGCTATGTGGTAAATGAGAGAGTGCCAGACATGGAGTCAGGAAGACTCTTCCTGAGTTCAAATCCAGCCTCAGATACTTTCTAACTGTGTGACCCTGGACAAGTCACTTAATCCTGTTTGCCTCAGTTTGTCATCTATAAAATGAACTGGAAAAGGAAATGGCAAACCACAGAGGTTACAGTCAGACACAATTGAAAAATGACTAAATACCAACAACTCTCAAGAAAATGGGTTATTTATTACCTTGTATACCAGGAGGAACAGATGGGATGGGAAATCACGTGATCTGGAATCTAATCCACTGACTTTACTTTGATTTAAATCTTTCTGGGTCTCAGTTTTTCTAGCTGCAAAATGGATCCAATAATACCCTTCCTCCCTTCTACCTAAGGCTCGAGTAAGCATCAGATGAACTAATGAATGGGAAAGCATTTGAAAAAATATCTAGATTGTATCAGAGCTAAAAGGTCACTGATATGTAGGAAGATTTTAACTGGTTCTATTTGTCCCTAGAGGGCAGTAATGACTGGCAGTTGGATCAATCAATAATCAATCATTACACATTTAATAAGTATCTACTATTCTGGGCACTGTGCTAAACACTGGAATACAAAAAGAATCAAAATTCTGTGCCTTTTGAAGTGTCTACAATCCAGCGGAATACCTTACAAATTCATGGAAGAAAGACAAGATTTATTTTCAACTAAAGTAAAATTTTCCTAATATAGAGCTGACTAAAAGTGATCATGGGTTGCCTTAGTAAATTCTCCATTATTGAATATTTTTCAGTGGGTATGTTGAGGTGAGACTCCTCTTCAGGTTCAGTTTTGAATTTATGACCTCTGAGTCATAAATTAGCTCTGGGATTCTTTTAGCTCTAATATTCGATTAGGTCCAGAAAGGGGGGCCATCTACCAGAAAGAAGAGGCTTATTTGAGCCTTACACACATGACAAAGCTCCCGTGGGAAACTTACCAGGTTGGCTGAGTGAAGTAAGGACCTAACTAGAAAGAATTCTACAGACAGAGCTTCAAGGATTCTGGAATGAAATAGAAAATTTGAAAAAGAGATTTCATGGGGAGTGGTTCTTCCATTGGGAAGAAATTAGTTCTTGTATGGATTAATTAACATATAATGTCATAGGATCCTATATTTAGAATTAGAAGGGATTCAGAAGTCATGGAGTCTAGCAGCTTCATTTAACGGATAAGGAAACTGAGGCTCTTTCAGGTTAGGCAATTTGTCTAAGTTCACACAGGTAGTAAGTTACAGAATCAGAATTTGAATTTAGGTCCTGTGATAAAGGAAAGGTAGACAAGGAATGAAGGGAAGTTTGAGGGGAATCTTTCTCCTTTTTATAAAATCATTGATTTATAGCTTAAGGGGTCTTGAGAGCTCACCTAATTATCATTTTTAAAGGTGAGATAATGGAGGCCCTGAGAAATGAAGCGACTTATCTAAGCACATGGTAATAAGAGACAGATATTTTTTTAAAGGCTAGGCCCCTTGATTCCAGAATCAGTTCACCTTTCATTCTTGTTTTTTCTCTCTGGTCTGCTTGTTTGCTCTGATCATAAAGAGTAAAGGAAGTCAAAATCAACTCAGAATGATTAAAGAATACACACACAGACACAGATGTGTGTGTGTATATATATATATATGCATATATATATGTATGTACGTATTATACACACATGGATATATAACTATATGCACACATATACATATAGAATATGTAGCTTGTGAGATCCATGGAAAGAGTCTTGTACCAAGGTCTCAATTGTGAAAAGAAACCTGGTTTCCTCCAGGACATCTCTAGCAACTCCAATAAGATCATGACTTCTCAACAACAAGACATGGTTTTCATACAAGAAGGTCAATGGGATAATAATAAATGAGATTTCTTGGCAAATATTCAGGATACACAGGAAAATTTTCAGCCCTAGCTTTAAAAATTAGTCCAATCAGCCCAGCACCTTCTCTCTTGATTCATCCATTCTGTGCTTTTTCTTCTTTCTTTGTCTGGTCCCATGGTGTGTGTGTGTGTGTGTGTGTGTGTGTGTGTGTGTGTGTGTGTGTGTGCATGTGTGTGCGTGGAGGGGACAGGAGAAGGGTCCTCTGTGCCACAGAGTGAAATTGAATTTGAAATTGTGAGTTTGGGCTGCACAGACTCTCAACAACTAGGTCTTTTCCTTGTATAGGGCCTGGGGCAAACAATATATTACCGTATTCCTCCCCTAACAACTGAGAATATATGACACTTGTATTTGCCCCCAAGATAATGTACAAATATGTTTTACAGGATTTCCTAATGATAATCATGATATTTCATTCTTCTTGCCCTTCTAATAATGATAAGAGTGCAGCATTATTATTTTCTTTCTTTTTTACTGTTCTCAGTGAGTTTGACATTCAATTCAGGGAATCGAATGTCAGCGAGAAATCCATATATACTCTTGAGAGCAGTCGGGAGAAGCCCCTTTGAATTTATTTTTAGGTTCCAAAGGAACCAAGTGATCTCACCTTATTATTTTTTCCCCTAAGAAATGTATTAGGCACTTGCTGTCTCTTCAATGTTTATGTAAGAGGGATGGCTGTTTGGGCAATCAAAAGCATTCTCCCAAGCTACTGTAATCAGAGGGAAAAACTGTGAATACTGGAGTCAGGGCTGTTCCTGTCTAGAGGGGAGAATTCCTTTTCCCAGGAGAGCTGAGTCTTTCAAAGTCAAGATAACATGGAGAGTGAATTATGGAACAAACCCCTTAGCCAAAGAGTGCTAATTAGAAAGGAGAGCATTGATATTGCAGAGACTTCTAGAAGGTTACATATATAGACACTGGGTAGAAACACCTGTTTTTCTCTAATATGCCTCTACTTTATGGGCACCTAAGACATGCCAAGGTGTTTACAGATCACTGTTTGGCAACAGTTAGAAAGTCTTACCTTCAGGAATAAATAGTTAACAAGGAACATGAACATGCACATACTGGTTAGCAGATGTATCCCCTTCCATGTATCCTCAACCCTATCTATGTTTGAGCTGTTTGAGAATCATTCTGCCTAAGAATTGAGGATTGAGCAAAGGCAAGAAAAGAATATAGATAGAACCTGAGCAGGTAATCAATTGGATAAGATGGAGACTAAAAAACTGGGTGGTCCTTGGGATTTCCTTTCTCAGATTTCTTAGTTTTAACCCAAGGCATCACTTTTCTGTGGTCTATTTATTCATTTTCATTCAACAGAAATCCCAGGCAGCCTCCTTCGGGCAGTAGATAGGTGACAGGGTACCAGCGCTTGCTTGGCCCCTCTTGTCCACCTTCTGGGCTGCCTTAGATTTCCTGGTGCCGCACAAGAGGATGGCATTCGATTACATTATTTAGGGAGGATGAAGTGTTTTTGTTGACGAGCAAGATGAAATCCTCTGAGAATGAAATCAATCTTTTGTGGAGACCCTGGAGCATTGATCCGGGTGCACATTGACAATTTCTGGCTGTTTAGCTGTTTGGAATGACCGCACAAAATGAGCAAGTTGTTATAGTTTTAAGGTTTTGGTACTTATTGGCAACCCTTGCACTCATATGATTAATCACACATTCAAAATGTGCGCTCAGTGGAAATTGACTGCGACGCAGCAGAAACAAAGTTTTCAGTTATCCTCGTGTAATAAATTGAAGCTCTATCCCCAAGCAAATTTGTCTTCAAGATTCCAATTTGCCTTGTTAAAAGTGTTGTTTATACAGTAGTTAGCAAAAACGCAAGTAATTACCGCAGAATTCATTCTAAGCAATTCTTTATCTCTCCACCCCCCCTTATTGGTTTTCTATCTTCATTATCCAATATTTCGCTCTCTCTCAGCAGAAGTCTCACTTATAAGAGGTGGCCCTGGACATGAGTCTCAGTGACCAACTTGGAGTCTGGAACACATTTCTTGGCTCTGTCAACAGACAGAGGTCCAGAGAAACCATCAGTCTTGATGAAACTAGGCCTCTCTAAGAAGGGCCTTGCTTGGGTTCTGGGCCATGGTTACAAGGAAAGGATAGGAATATCATTACCCAAACATCTCAGTTTATGTGTCATATTTCATTTCACGAAGTAATATTTATTCTAAGAGGAGATTTTTAATATTTTTTAAACCAGGGAAGTTTTATGTACACATTTCCTATGGCAAACCACATCTGTTTTGGTTGCTGAAACCAGTGTGGCTTTATTTCATAAATACCATGTGAAATAGGGCTAGGGCTCTGGAATGCAAATTATGTTTAAGTGAGTAAACATTTTAGTACTGAGCTAAGGAGCTTTTTTTGAATAAAAAATAAAAGGGGGGTAGTAAGCACCAAGTGTCTGAGGGGAAAGAAATGATGGTAGGCCTGAAGCAGGGCTCGCTACGTAGGGAAGCTAAGTTTTCATGTCCAGCAGCTCCTGAACCCAGGAGGGGTGGCTGCCAGGGCTGTAGCCATAAGAGGAACAGCATTGCAGCACAGAACAGAGCGAAACCCTCCAAGGAGGCCTTCCTGCTTCCTGAGAGAAGCTCCCACACTCCTAATATACCGAAACTACATCCGTATTTATCAGGAAAAGCCTAATTATAGAGCTCAGAGATTTTAATGGCAGGGGGAAATTTAAATGCAGTTTAAAAATATGAATATTCCTAAGCTAGCAGTCAAAATACCAAATGATTGGCTTCAGAATCAATGAATTATAATTTAGCAGCTCATTCTTGAAGGTAGAGTCTCTCACCTTGCACAGGATGTGTGTGTGTGTGTGTGTGTGTGTGTGTGTGTGTACACACATGCATACTTGTGTCTCTTTGAGCACATAAGCAAGAGTGTGTGTGCACACTTTAGTGAAGTCCTCTAGTATTGTATTAGGCAGAATTTTGTTTTCCTGAAGTTCCTTTCTTAATGTCTCTTCCATAGAATCAGATTGCTTGAAACAGTAAAGATAACTCTATGTGCTTTTCCCTGTAACCTCATTGTCTATATTTGATGCATAGATTCAGGTATCACTTCTATGCCTTTGTTTCTGGTTCAGCCTGATGTGATCCATGAGTATAAGAAATCCATAACATGGCTGTTTGCGTGTTGCCCTCTCCCTGTCATGTTTCTTTGGTGTGTACCCCACAAAGCTTAACTTGAGCACCAGAGTTGAAGCTGCAATATCCATTTAATTGCATGAGACATTTTAGGATCATAGATTTTTGAGGCAGAAAAGACCTTAGAAGCCATCAACTTCATTGGATCATAGATTCTGAGCTAGAAGGGACCTTAGGGGCCATGGAGTGGAAGCCCCACCCTGTCTTGTTGTACAGACAAGGAAACTGAAGCACATAGAGGTTAAGGGCCTAGCTCAGGGTCCCATAGCTAGCCAGTAAAGGTCGAAGGCAGGATTCAAACTGAAGCATTCCTCACTCCAAGGCACTATCCACTAAGGTCATACTGATCCTTGCTAATTCTTTCACTTCATAAATAAGGAAATCAGTAGCTAGAGAAGTTAAGTGACTTACCCAAAATGTCATGGATAGGAAGTAGCAAAGCCAGGGATCAAGTCAAGATACTTTCTCTTTGTCTAGCCCTTTTTCCACATTTCACCTTTCACAATGGGGCAGCTAGGTGGGGCAGTGGAGAGAGCACCAGGCCTGCAGTCAGGAAGACTCATCTTCTTGACTTCAAGTCTGGTCTCAGACACTTGCTGGGTGACCCTGGGCAAGTCACTTTAACCCTATTTACCTCAGTTTCCTTATCTGTAAAATGAGCTGGAGAAGGCAAATGCCTCTGATATCTTTGCCAAGAAAACCCCATGTGGGATCACAAAGAGTCAAACACAACTGAAATGATGTAACAACAATAATAACAGCCCCCACAATGCTGAGTTCAGTGTCCTGAGAACACAGTAGGTGTTTAGGAAATGCTTGGTGAGTTGGTCGAATTGTCTAATTGCAAAGTTCCCTTTCCAGGTAGACTCTTTTCTCCTCCTCATCCGCTATGCTGCCTACAATATAAAAAAAGACTTGGAGTCAGCCTCGTTGCTTGAC
>JAJHZJ010000198.1:6258757-6558757 GCA_023548195.1 Bettongia penicillata ogilbyi | reverse complement strand
AATGACTTTTTCAAAGTCTGTGAGGAGGGATATAAGCACAGGCTTTCTTAAATCCAGGTCCAAGACTGTGGTGCTCCATTGCCTCAATCATTCCCCTAAGTTCTGGATACTCCTCTGAGAGATCAAAGGGAGGAACATGAAAAAGTCAAACTAGCAGAGTTTAAAACTGGGCAAGGATTACCAAACCACTTTAAAGCAATCACAGATCATCCAAGCCAAGGGCAGAGGTCTGCCAACCAGCAAGTCTCTTGGTTCTCTGTTAAAAGTCATATTTCATTGACAATATCTTTCAGAACAATTTCCCTTCCCTTGAGAACTTCAGTGGGCATTTCTCTACCACTCATTGTTTATTTTATTGCAATTTGGTTCCCTGACAAAGTGGTAGGTTTCCTCTCATATCTCTGTCTGCTTCCTTACTGATTTTTTTGGAGACAGGAAAACCTGAATTCGAATCCTGATTCAGATGCTAACTAGCTGTGTGATTCTGGGCAAGTCAGTTATCTACCTTGACTTTGCTACTCTGACTGCAATTTCCCTTAGCATCTGAGATCTTCTCACTATGGAACATTCCTCTGTCATCATGGATCCATTCTCCTGGTAGTAAATTCATTCTGGGGGGCCTCCATTCTAAGGCAGTCAAGTCACACTATATACCCTTCCCAGCTTCCCTTTCCCACTTCACTTATTCCCACTTTTCCTTTTAGTTCCTTTTTATGTATCATATTTCCTCACTGAAATGTAAGCGTCTTAAGGGCTGAGACTGTTTTTTTTTCTTTTATTTGTATCTCCAGTGCTTAGCACCATTCCTGGTTCATAGCAAGTACTTAAAAAATGCTTGTTTCCCACCCGTCTAACTTCTTTCAACTTCAGTCATCTAGAAAATAAAGGGGTTGGAATGGATGGTCTTCAAGCTCCCTTACACCTCCAAAACACGATTTCCATGATTTCATTAGTATAGTAATCTATTGATGCAGTCTGTTAATAACTCTACAAGTTAAAATATTGTTAGAAAGTTACCTGGGACATAGAGATATTAAGAAACTTGCTCAAGGTCAAGTAACTCCTTTGACTTTATATCTCACCTGAACTGCTTAAGAGGACTCCTATTTTGGCCTCTTCTGGATCTGATCTGTCTTCTCCATTCTTTCAACTCAGGCCCTCATCTATACCCTCAGCTTCAACCTATGCATGACTCTTTGTCCAATCCAAGCCCTTTAAATAGCAGTCAGTCGATGCAGGCTCCCCTGTACTTCAGTCTTGCCACTTATAGGCAGCTGGTTAGTACCAGGAATAGAACACCAGGGTCTGGAATCAGAAAGGCCTGAGTTTTAATATTGTTGCCTCAGACACTTACTAGTTGTGTTATCCTAGGCAAACCATTTAATCTCGACCTCCCTCCATTTCCTCAACTCTAAAGTGTGAATAAAAACACCTACCTCCCAGGGTTGTTGTGAGGACAAATGAGATAATATTTATATAGTTCTTAGCATGGTATCTAGCACATAGGAAATCTTCCCTCCACCTTTTCTTTCTTTTCGTCTTTTCTCCCTTTCTTTTTTTCCTCTTTCCTTCTTTTCTTGTTGCTGCTAGCCACTCCAGCCACCATATTTTGGTATTCAATACAAGTATTCTGCTTGATCAGGCTAAACCCAACTTGACCCATCCTGGGTAGCACTAGCTGAGAGATATTAGAACTTTTGAAGGGAATGGGACAATGGTGAACTTTGACCCATTTATGGGTGATTTTATTTGTGAATTTGTGATGGTTAGAACACACACACACACACACACACACACACATACACTCACACTCATAAACCTGAGACCCAAGTTCACTGCTTCCATTGATTACATTGAGTGAAGACAGTCTACCATTAATTAGACGGCTGTATTCAGATTCCCAGACACCAACAAGCATGTATTCATACAATTCAGTGTGGTATAGTAGAAAGAGTAGTATTCTGGGAGTAAGACTGAAGTTCTTGTGAAATTCTCACCAATTTACCGTGTGACTTTGGTTAAGCTGCTTCTTCTTTCTGTCCCTAAGTTTTTAGAAAGAAAAAGAAAAGGTAGTTGATAAGGTCATAGTATAAAGGAAAAAGTTCAATAGAGGTCCTGAGGGCCTGTGTATTAATTCTTTCACTGATTCTAACTACTACTGTGATATTGGGGAATCACTGAATTTCTTTGGACTTCTGATTCCTCATCTATAAAATAAATGTTGGTCTCTCTGATTCCTGGACAAGATGACTTTTCAATGCCAGGGCCAACTGTTAGTTCTGAACTTGGGAAGATGTGTGTATGAGTGTGTGTGTGTGTGTGTGTGTGTGTGGTGTGTGTGTGTGTGTGTTAAAGGGAATACTCTAAGCTCAGTGGCTTAGACTTCGTATTTATTGCTTGCAGTAAGGGGGAAGGGAAACCAAAGACCTTATTTCTCCTGGGATGTGTTAGCTCCTTATCATGAGGTTGAAGCTAGTTTATTTGGACTTGAAGATTCTCAGTAAGGACATCTCCACTGCCCTCACAGAAGAGATCAAGGGAAACATAATTCCCATGGAGTGGGGCCCAAGTGGGCCAAACCAGATAACGTCATTGTCCTATCTACAGATGATAAAGGCAGAGTCCAGCTCTTCCCAAACAAATCCAGGACTAATCCTTTCAAGGACCTGGACAGCAGAGCAAATGAGAGCGGCTAATAAAATGTTACTGTTTTGCAGTTTGTCGTTTCTGAGTTGTTCCATAGGGCTTTTAGCATAACTTTTGCCAAAATGTGTTGATTCTGGTGGTTAGCTGCCAAGAATTATTACATAATCCAGAAGCCATAGAAAGACACTTAGTCATAAGATCATAGGATTGTAAGTTTAAGAACTGAAAAGAATCTTAGAGGTCATTTAGTTTGATGCTCTTATTTTATATATGGGAAAACTAAGACTCAGGGAAGAGAAATAAACACTTAAAATTTTGTCATATGGAGAATCAGTAGTAGAAATGGGATTCAATTCAAGGTCTTCTAATTCTAAGTCCAATGGTCTAGCCATGCATTATATCACACTACCTCCAGGTCATCCTGAGAAGCAGTCTATAAATCAATCAGTCACAAACATTTGTTAAATACTTGTTTGTAGAGTGCTAGGACAGATGTCTGGGACTGGCATGAAATTGAAATTAGACGCAGATTTTGCATTCAGGGAACTTGCAGTCTAGAAAATAAGTTATCTACTTCTGTTTCTAGAAACTTCAAAAGAGTAGTCCCCTCCTGGTTGGCCAACTCCAGCATCTTATACTCTAGTCAGACTCCTCATGTAATATTGAGCCTAGTTATGAGCAAAGGATTTTAGGAAAAACAAGAAAGAGAAATGAGATCAGAAATAGTGGGTAAAGTAAGAGGAATGGCAGATGTTCAACTTGGAGAAGAAAAGACTTAGGGGACACAGTGCAGCTATTATATAGAAGAGAGGTGTATTGTTAATGTATAGTTAATGGAATGGGAAGATCTTTCCCATCCATTAATAGGCTTATGTGACCTGCTTAAGTTACATGGAAGCCTGAGTCACATGATTCTAAGTCACATGGATTAGGAAGGGTGGAGCAGGAAGGGGAAGCAGAGCTGAAAGGAAGTGAGACAGAGCAGCCAGAGCTGGGAAGGGGAGAGAGGAGGTAAGCAGCTAGCTATGAGTGAGGGAGGGAGTGACTTTGCTTAAGGGAGTTGGTTTTTGGGAAGGCCTGATAATGTGTATAGACTTCATGGTTACTATGATGGATTTTTTTGTTACTATGATGGATTTTTTTGTTACTATGATGAATTTGGCTTCTTGGTGTCTGAATAAATTTCTTGGTTCTGTCTTCCATGAAGAGAGGCTTGTGATTCAAACTTGGAAATGAACTAACATATTCATAGCTGCCCCTGCAGGTATTGCCTTAGCAATATAAAGGGTTAAATTTGTAATTTATATATTCTTTGCTCATAGTAGGTGCTTAACAGATATTAGTTTAATATGCAAAAGTGAAAGCTAAGCCCAATAAATTGGATAGGGAGACTCAAGAATTCAATTAGACAAGCATTTATTTAATGTCATTATGAAAGATATGGTGCTAGGGACTTGGGAAACCAATGTAAAATTAAAAGCAGTCCCTTCTTTTCAAGGGTTAGAATATTTAAACAGATAATTAAACATAATATAATTTGAGAAAGAAGAGAATTTGTTTTTGTCATGTTTGACTCTTTGTGATCCCATTTGGGGTTTTCTTGATGAAGATACTAGAGTGGTTTGCCGTTTTCTTCTCCAGCTTTTTTACAGATGAGAAAATGAAGGCAAATAGGGTTAAGTGACTTGCCCAGGATTATACAGTTAGTAAGTGTCTGAGCCTAGATTTGATCACAGGAAGATGAATCTTACTGATTCTAGGTCTACTAGACAGGTGCTCTATCTACTGAGCCACCTTAGTGCCCCTTAAACAAATAACCAAATACAATATAATTTGAGAAAGGAGAGAATACTCACAACTAAGAGGATCAGGAAAAGTTTTCTATAGGAGGTTGCAAATGAGCTGAGCATTAAAGAAATCCAAAAACTCTAAGGGTTGAAGATGAAGAGGGAGTGCTTTCCAGGCACAAGAAGACAGCCTATGCCAGTGATAGGGAACCTGCAGCCTTGAGGTTGCATGGGGCCACAGGTTCCCCACCCATGGTCTATACAAACGCATGGAAGTAGGATATGGGTTGCCGAGTTGTGGAAACAACCAGCAGTGCACTTCAGCTAGAATGTAGAGACTTAATAGAATATCCTGGTTCCCTGAAAGTCCATACATTTGAGTAATAAGAACAATTCCATGATGAAATATGCTATTTTGTAAGACATTGAACTCCCTATTAGCAATGGTGTTGTGACCAACTGTTAGAAAGATTGTGGAAGGGCTTCCTCTATGAAGTGGGAAATTGGACAAGGTGATCTTTAAAATCCTTTCCAACCATAAAATGTGATGATTATGTGAATCTTACAACTTCTAAACCCAAGGATTCAATATTAGAACTTCAAACATATTCTCAAAGAACTATCTTCCTTTCTTTATCCACTTTTCCTATGGTTCTGCTTTCAAAGGACAGGGTAAGAAGCTATCCTACCTTCATCTGAAGGATGGGAAGAAATTGTGGCACCAAGGAAATATCTGATTTGTCCTGTCACGATGAGTGTAGATAACTCAGTCTTGCATGCTTTAGCCCACAAGTCTCTCTGACTTTGTTTTCAATCACTTACCCCTCTCTGATAGGACAATATTTGATACAATAACTCAGGAGTTAACTGAAGGTATGTAAATTTGGAACTTTGTGGGAAAGAAAATAATCCTCTTTATGAAGTGGATAATGCTCCCTGACTTATTTCTATGGCAAATTTCTATGATTGAATATTGATCTTGCTTAGTTTGAAGTGCACTAGGATTAGCATGGTCTCTCTTAAATAGAACGTTCTGCCTCCGATCAGAGTTAAAGGCTGAAACAGGAAATTGAGAAAGGTTGTGACATCCCTACTTTAGACCAGAAGAGGCTCTCAGAAACTAGAGTTGTCAGAGGCACAGTGTAGTATTGATTTGGAATGACAAGATTTATATTTGAAATTCAACTTTGCTACTTACAATCACTTCACTTCTGTAGGTCTCAGCTTCATCTGTAAAGGAAGGAGGTTGGACTACAGCTCCAACATGTCTGAGCTCTAGATCCTATGATTTGCCTCATCTACCATAAAAATTCTACTCTATACTACTGAGAGATAAGTATTTACATTCAGAAAACTCCTAAGCTATCCCCAGAACACACTTGGAACTTTGATTCCATATCATGCCTATCTAAGCCTTTTACCAAAGATGTTCACAAGGGGACAAAATAGCTTTCTATGATCTATGATTTCAGAGATGACATTGAGGGAACCTTCCTACAAATCTTCCTCCCTTCTTACTTACTGCTTGCATTTTATAGAATCATAACATTTTTTATTTGGAAGGAACCCACGGGCCATCTATTCTAACCAATAGCTCAAGTAGAATTCCTTTTACAAATAGTGATTGAAGACCACTACCTCCAGAGGCAGTCCACTGCAATTTGGAACAATTCTAATTTCAGAATGAAATCATCTCTCTTGACCTTCTACCCACTGATTCACGTTTTGCCATGGGGTTTAAACAAAACATATCTAGTTGTTCTTCCATATAATTGTGTGTCAAATTCTTAAAGACATTCTCTGTGTCCTACTAAGGCTTCTTTTCTCTAGAATAAACATCTTGAATTCTTTTAGCTGATTCTGTTATGGCAAATTGCTTGTTTGTTTAAGAAAAAGAAGAGATCATGAAAAGTGTAGGACTGCAGTTCAGGATGGAAGGGATGATGATAAACGACAAAAGGGAGAAGGCAGAAATGCTAACTTCTTATTGTTGCTTCTATTTTCTCTGTTAAGAAGAATGATCTTCAAAATGAAAAGACAGAATTAAAGTGACTAACATAAAACATGTTAGTGAAGAACAGAGTAAGACCGTTCACTGCCCTTGAGGAGTTAGAGTCACGTGGACCAGATAAACAGTATCTTTGGGTGCTGAGAAAAGTGGCAGATGAGACTGTTGAGTCATAGGCAGTGAGATAAGAAAGATTATGGAGGATAAGACAGGTGCCTAGGAAGAAGAGAAGGGAAAATATTGACCCAGTTTCAAAAAGGAAAAGAGAATGAAATCTACAAACTATAGATCAGTGAATTTGATTTCCATTCCTGGAAAATTTTCAAAACATTCTATTAAAGAAATCCTTGGTGAACATTTAGAAAAGGAAGTGGTTATTATCAAGATTTAGTATGACTTTACCAAGAGGAGGTCACACTAGATTAATCTATTTCTTTTTTGATCAACTCCTTAAAATGACACATCAGAGGAATTCTGTAAATATATTTTTACTTAATTTTAATAAAGCATTTGATAAAAGAACTTGTGCTATTCTTGTGCAAAACATGAAGATATGGGCAACGCAATGGTACAGTTGGATTTAAGACTAGTTATTGATGAATCAAACTTGATTAGATTAGTGAGTCTGATCTTGATTTCTGGCAATATTTTAGAATATTTTTTAAAGCAATGATGAATGAACATCTGGAAAAGGAAACATTGATCAGAAAGAACGAGTACGGCTTAATCAAGATGCTAGCCTAAATGTAGTTCCTTTTCTTGCAGGGTTATTGGGCCTATAGAGAAGAATGCTATTTATGTAACTTATGTAGATTTTAGCAAAATATCTTATAGATTCCTTTTTGCTATAAATTGAAATAATGGAAAGAGATGAGTTTGATCAAAATTAGGTGGATTTGAAAGTGGTTGAATGATTATACTCAAGGAGGAGTCATTAGTGGTTTCATGTCATTTTGAAAGAAAGTCTCCAGTAGAATGTACTAAGGATCTGCTTGTCCCTGTTCTAATGTTTTTATTCAAGGCTTGAATACAGCAAAAAATGTAATCCTTAACAAATGTACAGATAAGTTAAAACTAGGAGGATGAGCTTAAATGATAGAGTCAAAATCACCAAACATCTTGATGAACTAGAAAGTCAGACTAAATTGAATAATGTGAAATTTAGTAGGGGATAAAATGTAGAGTTTGAAACAAATTCGAGAAATTAATTTTACAAGTAGAAAGAGAGAGGGACTTGGTTAGGCAAGAGATTTTTTGAAAAAGAGTCGTGGAAATTTTAGTGGGTTGAAAAGTTCAGTATGAGTTAACAGTATGAAATGGAATCCAGATTAGCTAATACAATCTTGAGCTACATCAAGAGAGGCATAATTCTTAGGAATTATGCTAGGGGGCTCAATGGATAGAATGGTGGACCTGGAGTCAGGAAGATCTGAGTTCAAATCCAGCCTCAGACATGCACTAGTTGTGCGATGCTGGTCAAATCGCTTAACCCAATTTGCCCCAGTTTCCTCATCTGTAATGTAAGTTGAAGAAGGAAATGGCAAACAACTTGAGTATTTTTGCCAAGAAAACACCCTGACTACACGACTAAACAACAATCTCCCTTTATTTTCATCTGGTCAGATAATCTCTGGACTCTCGTGTTTAGTTCTAGGCACTGTTTTTTAGGGGCAATCAGAAGAGGGCAACCAAGTTAGTGGAGGACTTCAGATCCAAGCAGTTTAAGGATTAGTTGTAGGAATAAGGAATATTTTTCCTGTGAGAAGAGAAGACACAAGGAAACTTGTTAACCATCTACAAATATTTGAAAGGCTGCTGTGTGGAAGAGGCATTAAATTTACTCTGTTTGACTATTGAGGTCAGAACATGGGAAAGGAAATAGCAAAAGAAACAAATTTAGACTTGATATAAGGGACTCTTTCAAGAGTAGGATAGGCTCTTTGAGAAGCAGGAGGTTCTCCCTCACTAAAGGTTTTAAACAAAGGCTTGAAAGCAATGAGTTGGGCAGTTTTTAGAAGAATATTTTGGGGAGGACATAGGTTGGATTAAATGGAAATTGAGGGCCCATTCAATTCCTTAATGTGTGATTCTGTGATGATCTTGATGACTTTAACATTCCAGATATATTCCTCTGGACACCCTTGACCTTATCAAATACATAGTGAAGGGTAGTGTCCATAACTAACATAGTATTCCCGATATGTTCTGACTAGGGAAGAGGACAGTGAAGCAATCATCTCAGTAATCCAGAACGTTGTATGCTTTCCTTCCTTCCTTCCTTCCTTCCTTCCTTCCTTCCTTCCTTCCTTCCTTCCTTCCTTCCTTCCTTCCTTCCTTCCTTCCTTCCTTCCTTCCTTCCTTCCCAGCAGTCAATATTTTATTTTATTACATATAAAACCAATTCTTAGCTTTCATTTCTTTTTTTTTGTAATAAAAATTTATTTATTTAACTTTTTACATTCATTTTCACAAAATTTTGGGTTCCAAATTTTTCCCCTTTTATCCCCTCTCCCCACCCCAATACACCAAGCATTCTAATTTTCCCTATCACCAATCTGCCCTCTCTTCTATCATCCCTCCCTTCTCTTGTCCCCATCTTCTCTTTTGTCCTGTATGGCCAGATGACTTTCTATTCTCCATTAACTGTATTTCTTATTTCCTAGTAGCAAGAACAATACTCAAGAGTTGTTCCTAAAACTTTGAGTTCCAAATTCTCCCCATCCCTCCCTCCCCACCCATTCCCTTTGGGAGGGCAAGCAATTCAATATAGGCCATATCTGTGTAGTTTTGCAAATGACTTCCATAATAGTCGTGTTGTGTAAGACTAACTGTATTTCCCTCCATCCTATCCTGCCCCCCAATGTTTCTATTCTGTCTTTTGATCCTGTCCCTCCCTGAGTGTTGACTTCAAATTGCTCCCTCCTCCCATTGCCCTCCCTTCCATCATCCCCCCACCTTGATTATCTCCTCTCCCCCACTTTCCTGTATTGTAAGATAGGTTTTCATACCAAAATGAGTGTGCATTTTATTCCTTCCTTTAGTCGAATGTGATGAGGGTAAACTTCTTGTTTTATTTTTCTCAGCTCTCCTCTTTTCCCCTCCACTAAAAAGTCTCCTGCTTGCCTCTTGAATGATATATAATTTACCCCATTCCATTTCACCCTCTTTCCTCCCACTACATTTCTCTTTCACCATTTACCTTAATTTCTTTTAAGATATGGTCCCATCCTATACAATTCACTCTGTGCTCTCTGTTTCTGTATGTGCATGCATGTGTGTACATGTGTGTGTGTGTGTGTGTGTATGTGTGTGTGTGGTCCCACAAACTACCCAGATACTGAAAAGTTTTAAGAGTTACAAATATTGTCTTTCCATGTAGGAATGTAAACAGTTCACTTTTGGTAAGTCCCTTATGACTTCCCTTTGCTGTTTACTTTTTCATGCTTCTTCTCATTCTTGTGTTTGAAAGTCAGATTTTCTTTTCAGCTCTGGTCTTTTCAATAAGAATGCTTGAAAGTCCTCTGTTTCATTGAAAGACCAGTTTTTCCCCTGAAGTATTATACTCAGTTTTGCTGGGTAGGTGATTCTTGGTTTGAGTCCTAGTTCCTTTGACTTCTGGAATATCCTATTCCACGCCCTTTGATCACTTAATGTAGAAGCTGCTAGATCTTGTGTTATCCTGATTGTATTTCCACAATACTGGAATTGTTTCTTTCTAGCTGCTTTCAAGATTTTCTCCTTGACCTGGGAATTCTGGAATTTGGCCACAATGTTCCTAGGAGTTTCTCTTTTTGGATCTCTTTCAGGCAGTGATCTATGGATTCTTTCAATACTTATTTTGCCCTCTGGTTGTAGAATATCAGGGCAGTTTTCCTTGATAATTTCATGGAAGATGATGTCTAGGCTCTTTTTTTGATCATGACTTTCAGGTAGTCCCATAATTTTTAAATTGTCTCTCCTGGATCTATTTTCCAGGTCAGTTGTTTTTCCCATGAGATATTTCACATTCCCTTCCATTTTTTCATTTTTTTTGGTTTTGTTTTGTGATTTCTTGGTTTCTCAGAAAGTCATTAGACTCCATCGGTTCCATTCTAATTTTGAGAGAACTATTATCTTCAGTGAGCTTTTGAACCCCTTTTTCCATTTGGCTAATTCTGCTTTTGAAAACATTCTTCTCCTCGTTGGCTTTTTGAACCTCTTTTGCCAATTGAGTGAGCCTATTTTTCAAGGTGTTATTTTCTTCAGCATTTTTTTGGGTCTCCTTTAGAAAGGTATTGACCTGTTTTTCATGCTTTTCTTTCATCTCTCTCATTTCTCTTCCCAGTTTTTCCTCCACCTGTCTAACTTGCTTTTCAAAATCCTTTTTGAGCTCTTCCCTGGCCTGAGCCCACCGGACATCCACCTGGGATGTCTGGGATAGAGAGGCCCCGACCTCCACGTCTTTCCCTTATGGTAAGAATAGTTCCTTGTCATCAGAATTGAAAGGTGGGAACATTTGTACCCCCTCAAAGTAGCTTTCTATAGTCTTATTTTTCTTCCCTTTTCTGGGCATTTTCCCACCCAGTTACTTGACTTCTGAGATTCCTGTCCACCCCTGCCTAGATCCTCCCAGCTAGTGCTTGAGGTCTGAGATTCAAATGGGCTTTCAGTGGCAGGCGAGGCTGCTATTCAATGTGAGCTTAAGTTCAGGTTCTCAGGTGGGGGCAGGGCCATCTCCCAGGCTCAGTTCCCTCAGGGGGTTTATGCAGAGACTTTCAGTAATGGCCCTGAACTTCTGCCTGCTTGTCTGGGAGTCCCAGGCCACCTCCACTGCCTCTGCTGCTGCCTCCCGAGGGGCCCCGAGTCACGGAGACACCCTACTCCCTTCTCGGCCAGCCCAGAAGTCTCTCTCACTGACCTGTAGTGCCTGTGTGCGTTGGAGGTTCCGTCCCTGAAGCCTGCTCGGATCTGCTCCTCTCGGGCCGCTGGGCCAGGGCAGCTCAGGGGTGGGCTCTGCGACGGACCCCTGGGGACCGCTCTCCAGGGCTCTCTGGAATGGAAATCTTTTCCACTGTGTTTCTGCACACCTTGCAGTGCTCCAGAATTTGTGGGGAGTTCTTCTTGCAGGAAATATATGGGCTGTGGGTTTGGAGCTAGCATATGTGATTCTTTCTACTCGGCCATCTTGGCTCCACCATCCAGCTTTCAATTCTTTTAAAAAAAATTGAGTTACAAATTCTTTCATTCCCTCCCACCATTCCCTCCTCCCTGAGATAGAAAGCAATTTGATGTAGATTATTCATGTGCAGTCATGCAATCATATTTCCATATTAGTCACATTACAATAGAAAACAAAGACCCCTAAAAAAATCTAAGAAAAATAAAGAAAGTTAAAAAATATAATTTGGTCTACATTCAGACTCCATCAGTTCTTTTGCTGGAGGTGGATAATCATCCACCATTTTTTTTTTCATCCTAAGTCCTTTACAATAATATTGCTGAAAATAGCTGTTATTCACAGTTGACCATAGTACTATATTACTGTTACTGTATACAACGTTCTCCTACCTCTGCTCATTTCACATTGAATCAGTTCATGTAAACTTTTCCATGTCTATCTGAAAGCATCCTGTTCATCGTTTTTTATGGCACAGTAATATTCCATCACAATCATGTACCACAACTTGTTCAGCCATTACCCAATTAATGTGCATCCCTTCAATTTCCAATTCATTGCCACCACTGAAAGAGTTGCTATAAATATTTTTGTACAAATTAGTCCTTTTCCCTTTCCTTTGCTCTCTCTGGGATACAGTCTTAGTAGTGGTATTGCTGGATCAAAGGACACTCACAGTTTTATAACCCTTTGGGCATAGTTCCAAATTGCTTTCCAGAATGGTTGGATCAGTTCACACCTCCACCAATAGTGCATTAGTGTCCTGATTTCTCAATGTTCCCACCAACATTTGTCATTTTCTGTCATGATATCCAATTTGATAAGTGTGAGGTGGTACCTCAGAGTTGTTTTTATTCATATTTCTCTAATCCATAGTCATTTAGATTATTTCTTCCTTCATATAACTATAAATAACTTGGATGTCTTCTTCTGAAAACTGTTCATATCTTTTGACTATCAATTGGGAAATGAAGTGTATTTTTTATAAATTCAACCAACATTGTGTATTGGGTACTTAATCTATTTTACTGATCCTCCACTCTATCTTTTAGTCAATGCCAGACTGTTTTGTAATATAGTTTGAGATCTGGTATTGGCAAGCCACTTTCCTTCATATTTTAAAATTTGATTCCCTAGATACTCTTTACCTTTTGTTCTTCCAGATCAGTTTTGTTATTATTGCTTTCCTAGCTCTATAAATCAACTTTTGGTAGTTTGATTGGTGTGGCATTGAATAAGTAAATTAATTTAGGTAGAATTTTCATTTTTATTATGTTGGCTCATCCTACCAATAAGCAGTTAATATTTTTCCAGTGTGACTTTATTTGTGTGCAAAATGTTTTGTAATTGTGTTCCTATAGTTCCTGGGTTTGTCTTGGTAGCTAAATTTCCAAGTATTTTCTATTGTCTATAGTTGTTTTAAATGAAATTTCTCTTTCTATCTCTTACAGTTGTGTTATGATAATAATACGAAGAAAAGGTAATGATGTCTGTGAATTTATTTTTTATCCTGCAACTTGTTGAAGTTGCTAATTGTTCCAACTATTTTTTTAGTTGGTTCTCTAGGGTTCTTTAAGCATGCTCTCCTATCATCTGCGAAGAATGATAGTTTTGTTTCCTCATTTCTTATTCCAGTTTAATTTTTTTCTTTTCTTATTGCTATAGCTAGTATTTCAGTGCAGTCTTGAATCATAGTGTTTGTACACACGATTATCCTTTGCTTCACCTTGATCTTATTGGGAAAATTTCTAGCTTATCTCTACTATAGATATTGCTTTCTGATGATTTTAGATAGATACTGCTTATTTTAAGAAAGGCTCCATTGATTCCTATACCTTTTAGTATTTTTGAATAGTAATGCAAGTTGTATTTTGTCAAAAGCCCCCTTTTTTGCATCTATAAAATTGTATGTTTTTTGATGCTTTGTTATTGATGTGGTCAAAC
Organism: Bettongia penicillata ogilbyi; assembly: GCA_023548195.1. Classification (NCBI taxonomy): domain Eukaryota; kingdom Metazoa; phylum Chordata; class Mammalia; order Diprotodontia; family Potoroidae; genus Bettongia; species Bettongia penicillata. Next base: position 6,545,217 of record JAJHZJ010000198.1, on the reverse strand, counting down.
ATACTGGTGGTTTTTCTAATGTGGCACCAGCCCTAAATTTCTGGCATAAATCCCAACTGGTCATAGCATATGAGTCTTATGATATATTGGTATAATCTCCTTGCTTACATTTTATTTATTTATTTGCCTCAACATTTATTAAGGAAATTGATCTATAATTTTCTTTCTCAGATTTTTGCTCTTCCTGGTTTAGGTATCAGCACCATATTTGTGTCATGAAAGAAATTTGGTAGGACTCCTTCTTGCCAATTTTCAGCAATAGTTTACAAAGTATTGGATTAATTGTTCTTTAAACATTTGGCAGAATTCACTTGTGACTCCATCTGGTCATGGGGATTTTTTCTTAGGGTGTTCATTGATAGCTTGTTCAATTTCTTTTTCTAAGAGAAGGTTATTTAAGTATTCTATTTCCTCTTCTGTTAATCTGAGCAATTTGTATTTTTGTAAATATCCATCCATTTTACTTAAACTATTAGATTTATTGGCAAATAATTGAGTAAAATAACTTCTTATGGTTGCTTTAATTTCATCTTCATTGGTGGTTACTTTCCCTTTTAATTTTTGATACTAGTAATTTAGGTTTCTTCTTTTATATAAATCAAATTAACCAATGGTTTATCCATTTTCATTGCTCCCCCATAAAACCAGTTCTTAGTTTTATTCATTAGTTCAAAGGTTTTCATACTTTCAATTTTATTAATCTCTCCTTTGATTTCCAGTTTGGCGTTTAACTGGGAATTTTGAATGTTTTCTTTTTCTGCAATTTCTCTGTTGTATATATAATTTTCCCCTGAAGTATTGCCTTGGCTATATACCATAAATTTAATGTTGTTTCATTGTTGTCATTCTCTTTAATGAAATTATTATTTTTTCCTCTGATTTGTTCTTTTACCCACTCATTCTTTAGTGTTACATTATTTAGTTTGTAATTCATTTTTAATTTATGTATGGCCCTTTATTGAATATAATTTTTATTTCTTTATGATATGAAAAGAATGATTTAATATTTCTGCTTTTCTGTATTTAGTTGTGAGGATTTTGTGCCCTGATACATGTTCAATTTTGTGTAAATTTTCATTTAGAAAAAAGTATATTCCTTGTACATGTAGACCCCATATAAGATCGCATGCTGTCTTTGGGAGGGATGGGGGAGGGAAAGGTAGGAAATTTGGAACTTATGGAAGTGGTTGTTGAAAACTGAAAACAAATAAATTAATAACTTTAGGTAAGAAAAGAAAAAAACATATTCTTTTCAATTTTCATTCAATTTTCTTTAGAAGTTTATTATATAAAACTCTTCTAAAATTCTATTCATCTCCTTAATTTCTTTCATATTTATTTCTTGAGTTAGATTTATCTAGTTCTGAGAGGAGAAAGTTGGGGTACCCCACTAATGTGATTTCACTATGTATTTCCTATTGTACCTCATTTAATTTTCCTTTAAAAATTCAGGTACTAGGGGTGGAGCCAAGATGGCAGAGTGAGAGCAAGTACTCACCTAAGTTCTAAGACAAACTCTTTCAGATACCTCAAAAAGAGAATCTGAGCAAATTTTAGAGTGGCAGAATACAATAGGAGAAAGAGCGTGGCAGATTTCCAACTCAAAGCAGCCTGGAAAATCGATTGGAGGAATCTATTGCACCAACTGGAGGAGCACACAGCACACAGGCTGTTCCAGTACAGACTCTGCCATAGCAAAGCCTAGCAGGAAGTCCTGGGCAGTCTAAAAGAGCAGCAGCACTGCAGATTCTCAAACATGTCAGCCCATGATGGGAGTCCAGTGGAACTGAGTGAGAGAGAAGCTCAGCACCCCAGGTAGCAGCAGCAGAAGCTCCTGAAACTATCAGTCCACAGATTAAATATCTGTAAATCATTTACTTGAACTTTTGGGAGCAAAGATGGCTGAGTGATCTGTAAATGCTATTCCCCTCCCCTTGTTGACCTTGAAAAACCCAGAGAATATTTCCCCAGGAAAAATTCTGGAAGAGTGGGATCAGTCAAATGTGTAAGCAGTCTCTTAGCCCTTGAGGCTAAGAGAATTGCAAAGAGGGGCCCCTCTTGCTGTGACTGAATGGGATCAGTTGTAATAATAATTTAAAAAGGAAAGATCTTTCTCATTAATTAATAGGCCCATATGACCTCCTTGGGTCACCTGGAAGCTTGGGTAACATGTGGTAGGAGAAGTTTATTGAAGAGGTGGAGCAGGAAGGGTGGAGCAGAGCTCAGGGACTGTATGAGAAACTTAAAGGAGGAGGTAATGAAGACTGCCATAATGACCAGAAATGCAGGTGCATACTATGATACTCTCTTTGCAGTTTACCATAGGAATATAATAGGGAAGATGCTTCCTCCTACTTATAAGTACTTGATTTTGACTCTAATAATTGGGGGATTAGGGAGCGCTCTTTTAGAGGTGCTGGACAAGATTTCACAGTTAGGTGACTTAGGAGACTGGGGAAAAGACAACTGGAGAGAGAAGAGTAAATACCCAGCAGATTCAAAATCAGAATAAATTGTGAAGAAGAGAATTGTTTACTGCTCTATTGAGATCAGGGGTAGATTTTAGAAGCATAAATGATATTTCAACTAATGAACTATATAGAATGTACTGAGAAAATGAACTTGGTACTAGATGGAATAGAGAAGTAAGAACTGCCCCTCCAGATCCTGCTGAACCCTTATATCCAAGTTTGTTGCACCTTCAGGGAGAATAGGAAGTTGGCCAAATCCCAGCTCATATCAGGATTAGCAGCTCGAGAAATACATGTATTGGCCAGAGTGATAGATTCTAATTATGAAGGAGAAATTATTGTAACATTCCAAAATTTAGATTATGGATCCATACAATTTTGTAAAACTGATAGAATAGTTCAAGTGATTATTACTCCTTGTGAAACAAGACCACTTGTGAAAACTTAATCTTATTCTGAAATAACTAACAGTGGAACTAAAGGATTGAGTTCTACTGATAGAATAAAATCGGGAGCTAAAGTATGGGTGAAACAGAAGACAAGTGATGTTCCAAAGACTGTGGAAATCACAGCACATGGGAAAGATAACTTTTGTTATCTGTTGTTTTGTAACTATTATCTATTCAGGAGATCATGATTACAAAATTGTACCCTTAACTCATATATTCTACCATGAATGAGACTGTGATAGTAGGTTTATAGACTCCAGAACCACAGCTGACCCTATATCTGCCCTGCTTCTGGTTATTATTTCCTCGTTTTGTTTGTTTTTTGTCTTATCATCTGTTAAACTTGAATGCTAGATTTGTTTCCTATAGGCTTAGTACCCTCCACCTGCAGATGCCTGATTGCTTAAACCGGGTGTCACCTCCTATCCATGACAGTGATATGTCATCTCTGGACTGGAAATTGATGGAATTCCAGATGCCAGCTAAAGAATTGATCTCTCAAATGGGACTTCTTGGGGCAGGGACAACTCTATGTCCAATCTCAGCAGGAAGTAGTTGTGGAAGAAGAGACCTTCACCCCTTACCCCAAGATTTTGGAATAATGGGGTGCTTGTAAGATCAATTGCCTCACTGACCTATGTAATGAATATGAAAGATCTTGGGGCTGAATGTAATAGCAATTTAAAATGGAAAAATCTTTCTTATTAATTAATAGGACCATAGAATCTGCTTGGATCTCCTGGAAGCCTGAGTCACATGTGGTGGGAGGAGCTTGCTGAAGAGGTGGAACAGGAAAGGTGGAGCAGAACCAGGAGGAAGTGAGTGAGTGGGGTGAGGTCAGAGGGAAAAGAGCACAAGCCAACTGACACAGGCCCAACTGATACATTGTAACAGTTGATGGTGAGAAGTCCCTGACTGAGGGAGGGGAGGTTTGAGACTGACACATTGTGACAGTTGAGGGTGAGAAGGCCCTGGCTGAAGGGAAGGAGGCTTAAGAAAGATCTGCTGTGATCATGTTTATTAACTTCTCACTCACCATGAGAGATTTTGCTTTCTGGTTATTTGGCTTTCTGGTGTTTAAATAAATGTTTTTCTTCTGCCTTCTATATGGAGAGTCTTTTATATTTTGTGACTGGGAACTATACCGGCATATTCATAGTCACCACCAGTGCTGTGAATATTGCCTTTGCAATACATGCATGTAGGACTGGAACTGCCCAAGACAGCCCCACCTCAGGGAACCAGGAGGAGATCCTGATCCACAAAGGGACGGAGCCCACAATCACCAACACAGGACCCCAGGCATGCCTCAGCACAGCCAGTCAGGGAATGAGGAAAACACTAGTGCATACTGGGTTCACCAATTGCTTAGCTTTCCTATGATTTAGCTCAGGAGAGGAGACTTCCTGTGCCCAGACCATCCTTCCCCCAAACTTAATGTAGCTAGCTCCTGGGTAACTCCAGGGAAAATCAGAAAGACTTCTCCTGGTCTCTTGTTTGGCACACCAGCCAACTCAGCACCAGGTAAGCTGTAGTATTTTAGCTTCTAACTGAATTAAACAGAGGCCACAATTCACAAAACCTCAAGTTCTAAGTACAAGAACTGTGGGACAGAGCCCCCTGTACCCCAGAAGCAGAGATACACTTTAAAAGCCATGGAAAGGGTATTAATCATGAGCAAGAAACAAACCAGAAAAGGAAAGACCATAAAATCTTTCTATGAGGACAAGGACCAAAACACAGCACCAAAGAGGTCAGCATTGAGACTGTACTCTCATCTGAAACTTCAGAAGGGGGTATGAACTGGTCTCAAGCCCAAAGGGCATTCTTGGAAGAACTGAAGAAGAATTTTAAAAGCCAAATAAGAGAAGTAGAAGAAAAACTGGCCAATGATTTTAAAAATATGAAAAAATGAATCACTGAGGAATTTAAAAGGAAAACTGGACAAATGGAAAAGGAAGTTCAAAAAGTAACAGGAGCAAATAACTCCTTAAAAGGAAAAATTGGACAGATGGAAAAGGTTAGCCAAAGAAAACAATCCATTAAAAATTAGACTTGGGTAAGTAGAAGTTAATGACTCTATGAGACATCACGAATCAGTCAAACAGAATCTAAAGAATGAAAAAAATAGAAGAAAAGGAAAAATAACTCATTGGAAAAAAACAACTGATATGGAAAATAGATCCAGGAGAGAAAAATCTAAGAATTATTGGTCTATCAGAAAACTATGATAAAAAAAAGAGCCTGGACAGTATCTTCCAAGAAATCATCAAGGAAAACTGCCCAGAGGTCTTAGATGCAGAGGGCAAAAAGGTTATCGAAAGAATCTACCTATCACCTCCTGAAAGGAATCCCAAAATGAAAACATCAAGGAATATCATTGTCAAATTCCAGAACTACCAAGTGAAGGAGAAAATACTGCAGGCAACCAGAAAGAAACAATTCAAATACCAAGGAACTATAGTCAGGATCACACAGTACTTTGCAGCTTCTACATTAAAAGATCAGAGCGATTGGAATATGATATTCTGTAGGGCAAAGGAGCTGAGACTATAACGAACCATCAATTGCCCAACAAAATTGAGCATAATATTTTAGGCAAGGAGATGGACATTCAATGAAATTAGAGATTTGCAGACCTTCCTGATGAAAAGGCCAGAGTTCAATAAAAAGTTCCATCTTCAAACACAAGTCTCAAGAGAGGCATAAAAAGGTAAACAGGGGGCGAAAATCTTGGTATTCAATATGGGCAAACTGTTTACATCCCTATAAAGGAAGATAATACTTATTAATCTTGAAAATTGCATATTTATTATGATATTTAAAAGGGATATACATGGATAGAGGGAATGGGTATAAATTAAATGTTGGGATAATAAAAAATGTGATTTAGGTGTGTAAAGGGATTGTAATGGGAGATGTGACAAGGAGGAAGCAGAAAAAGGTAAACTACATCATGGGAAGAGGCACAAAAACATATTCCAGTAGAAGGAAAGTGGGGAGGGAGATGAGCACTGTTTGAGATTTTCTCTCATCTGATTTGATACAAGGAGGGGAGGGGAAAAAGGGAAGAAAAGGGAGGGGAGGCTAAAAGGTAGGGAATAAGTAGAAAGGGAAAGAAGGAGTAAAAGGGAGGGGGTTGAAAGAAGGGAGTAAAGACTAAGGGAGGCACTGGTCAAAAATTAAAACTATTGAGGAGGGGAAGGGATAACTACAAGCAAAAACCAGGAGAAAGAAGATTGAGGGAAAGGCACAGGTAGTAATCATAACTGTGAATGTGAATGGAATGAACTCTCCCATAAAATGGAAGTTGATAGCAGAATGGATTAAAAACCATAATCGAGAAATATGTTGTTTGCAAGAAACACATTTGAAACAGAGGGATACACACAGGGTAAAGGTAAAAGGTTGGAGCAGAATGTATTACGCTTTAATTGATGTAAAAAAACCTGGGGTAGAAATCTTCATCTCAGACAAAGCAAAAGCAGAAACAGATCTAATCAAAATAGAAAAGGAAGGAAACTATATCCTGCATAGAGACAACAAAACAATATAATTACTAAACATATACTCTCCAAGTGGTATAGCATAAAATTTCTTAGAGAAGTTAAGGGAGTTACAGGAAGAAATAGACAGCAAAATTATTCTAGTGGGGAAACTCAACCTCCCCCTCTCTGAATGTGATAAATCTAACCCCAAAATAAACAAAAAAGAAGTTAAGGAGGTGAATAAAACTCTGGATAAGGTAGATATGATAGATCTCTATAGAAAACTGAATAGGGATACAAAGGAATACACCTTTTTCTCAGCAGTGCATGGCACATATCCAAAAATTGACCATGTACTAGAGCATAGAAACCTCACAATCAAGTGTAGAAAGACAGAGATAGTCAATGCATCCTTCTCAGATCATAATGCAATAAAAATTATATGTAATAATAAATATGGAAAGATAGACCAAAAATTAATTGGAAACTAAATAATGCAATCCTAAAGAATGGATGAGTTAAACCACAAATCATAGAAATAATCAACAACTTTATTCAAAAGAATGACAACAATGAGACAACCTACCAAAACTTATGGAATATTGCAAAAGCAGTATCTTAGGGGAAGTTTTATATCGTTGAATGCCTACCTGAATAAAACAGAGAAAGAGGAGATCAGTGAATTGGGCATACCGATGGAAAAGTTAGAAAAAGAACAATATGAAAATCTCCAAGTAAATACCAAAAAAGAAATACTGAAAACCAAAGGAGATTTGAATAAAATAAAAATGAGTTGGTTTTATGAAAAAACCAATAAAATTGATAAACATTCATACAATTTGATTTAAAAAATGAAAGAAGAAAACCAAATTACCAATATTAAAAATGAAAAAGGTGCACTCACCTCCAAAAAGGAGGAAATTAATACAAGAATTAGAAATTACTTTGCCCAACTGTGTGCCCCAAAACTTGACAATCTAAGTGAGATGAATGAATATTTTGGTAGACTCCCAAATATTTTATAGTGTCTATCCTAGCTTTAAAACAAGCAGCAGGCGTTATATGTAATGGGAATAAGCAAGATGCATTTCCAATAAGATCAGGGCTGAAACAAAAATGTCCATTATTACCACTGTTATTCAACATAGAACTAGAAATGTTAGCTTTAGCAATAAGAGAAGAAAAAGAAATTAAGAAATTAGAATAGGCAAAAAAGAAACTAAGTTATCACTCTTTGCAGATGATATGATGATATACATAGAGAATCCCAGAGAATCAAGCAAAAAACTACTTGAAATAATAAACAACATTAGCAAAGTTGCAGGTTACAAAATAAACCCAGATAAATCATGCACATTTCTGTATATTAATAACAAAGCCCAATAGCAAGAGATAGAAAGAGAAATCTCATTTAAAGCTATGGTAGATGTTATAAAATATCTGGGAGTCTACCTGCCAAAACAAACCCAGGGACTATATGAACACAATTAAAAAACACTTTTCACACAAATAAAGTCAGATCTAAGTAAATGGAAAAACATCAGTTGCTTGTGGATAGGCTGAGTCAATATAATAAAAATGATAATTCTACCTAAATTAATTTACATATTCAGTGCCATAGCAGTCAAACTCCCAGATAATTATTTTCTAGAGCTAGAAAAAGTAATATCAAAATTCATCTGGAAGAAGAAACATCCAGAATATCCAGGGGCATAATGAAAAGAAAGGCTAGGGAAGATGAGCTAGCTCTACCAGATCTCAAATTGCATTATCAATCATCAATTATCAAAACCACTTGGTACTGGCTAAGAAACAGAAGGGTTGACCAGTGGAATAGGTTAGGTACTGAAAACACAGTAGTCAATGAATATAGAAATCTACTGTTTGATAAACTCAAGGACCCCAGCTTCTGGAATAAAAACTCACTGTTTGACAAAAATTACTGGGAAAACTGGATAACAGTGTGGTGGAAACTAGGTAGAGATCCAATGCCCGACACTGTATTCAAGAATAAAGTCCAAATGGACGCTTTACCTATGTTAAAGATTGATAGTATAAATAAATTAGAGTAGCAAGGAATAGTGTATTTGTCAGATTTATGGAGAATGGAGAAATTTTTGACCAAACAAGAGACAGAGAACATTATGAAGTGCAAGATGGGTAGCTTTGATTACATTAAACTGAAAAGTTTTTGCCCAAACAAACCCCAAGCAACCAAGATTAGGAGGGAAGTAGAAAACTGGGGAAGTATTTTTGTAACCAGTGTCTGTAGTAAAGGCCCCATTTCTAAAATATATAGAGAACTGATTCAAATATGCAAGAATACAAGTCTTTCTCCAATTGATAAATGGTCAAAGGATATGAACAGGCAGTTTTCAGAGGAAGAAATTAAAGATGTCTATAGTCATATGAAAAAAAATGCTCTAAATCACTATTGATTAGAGAGATGCAAATCAAAACAATTCTGAGGTACCACATCACACCTACCAGATTGGCTAACATGACAAAACAAGAAGATTATAAATGTTGGAGAAGATGTGGGAGAGTTGGAACACTAATTCATTGCTGGTGAAGCTGTGAATTGATCCAACACCTATGCCCAAAGTGCTACAAAAATGTGCATATCCTTTGATCCAACAATATTGCTTCTGGGACTACATCCCAAAGAGATCATAAAAATGGGAAAGGGTCCCACATGTACAAAATTATTTGTAGCAGCTGTCTTTGTGGTGGCCAAGAACTGGAAATCAAGGGGATGTCCATCAATTTGGGAATGGTTGAACAAGTTGTGGCATATGAATGTAATGGAATATCATTGTGCTATAAGAAACGATGAACAGGAAAACTTCAGAGGGGCCTGGAAGGACCTATATGAACGGATGCTGAGTGAAAGGAGCAGAACCAGGAGAACTTTGTACATGGTAACAACCACAGTGTATGAGGAATTTTTCTGGTAGACTTAGCCAAATTTCCCAATGGGCTCTTGAGGCAAAGTGCCATCCACATCCAGAGAAAGAACTACGTAATTGGATTGCAGAATGAAGCAGACTGTTTTCTCTTTTATTTTGTTTTGTTTTGGTTTTTCTCATGGTTTCTACCATTCATTTAAATTCTTGCCTGCAGCATGACTAAGGTGAAAACATATTTAGTAAGAATGTATGTGCATAACCCATATAAGATTGTATGCCATCTCGGGCAGGGGAGGGGAGAAAATCTAAGATTTATGGAAATGATTGTAGAAAACTGAAAACAAAAAATCAATAAAAATCTGAGTACTATAATATTTGTTCCATATATACTTAGTGTTGATATTACTTCACTGTTTTAGTAAAATGTAGTTTCCCTGCTTATTCTTTTTAATTGAATCTATTTGTTTTGCTTTTGCTTTTTCTGAGATCATGATTGCTGCCCCTGCTTTTTTTTTAAACTTCAGCTGAAGCATAATAGATTCTACTCCAGTGTCTTACCTTTACTCTGAGTGTATCTCTCTGCTTTAAATGTGTTTACTGCAAACACTGTATTGTTGGATTCTGATTTTTAATCCAGTGCCACCTGCTCCTGTTTTATAGGTGAGTTCATTCCATTCACATTTACAGTTATGATAACTAACTATATGTCCCTCCTTCCTATTTTTTCCATGTTTCTCCTCTCTCTCTCTCTCTCTCTCTCTCTCTGCCTCTCTCTCTCTCTGTCTCTGTCTCTCTCTCCTTTCACCCTCTCCTTTGAACCTTTGCATGTAGTTCTTTTGATTCATTGTTTTTTTCTTTCCCTTCTCCTTCTTCAAAAGTGTTTTGCTTCTGCTTCTGTCCACTGACTCCTCCAACCTATCCTTCCTTCTACCCACACCCTTTCTGTTATCTACCTCTCCTCCTACTTCCCTGTAGGGCAAGATAGATTTATATACTCTGCTGAGTGTGTGTGTGTGTGAGCGTGTGTATGTGTGTGTGTGTGTATTGTTTCCTCTTTGAACAAGTTCCAAAGAGAATAATGTCCATGCATTCACCAGCACTCCCACATCTACTCTTCCTTTTGTATCATCTTTATGTGAGATAATGTATCCCATTCTACCTCTTCTTCTCCTCTTCTCCTAGGGCATCTCTCTTCTTTACAGCTTAATTTTATTTTTTGAAATCATCCCACCACAGTCAACTACACTCATACCCTATCTCTATCTACACTCTTTCTAACTATCCTAATAATGATAAAGTTTTTAGGAGTTAAAAGCATCATTTTCTGATGTAGGAATATAAACAGTTAAACCTTTTTGAATCCCTTATATTTTCTCTTTCATGTTACCTTTTTGTGCTTCATTTGAATCTTGTATTTGAAAGTCAAATTTTCTATCAGCTCTGGTCTTTTCATCAAGAATGCTTGAAAATCCTCAATTTCATTAAATATCTTTTTTTTCATCCTGAAGATTTATATTAACTTTTGCTGGGTTGGTTATTTCTGGTTGTAATCCTAGTTCGTTCAGAATATTGCATTCCAAGCCCTCTGACTCTTTAATGTAGAAGATCCTAAATCTTTTGTGATCCTAACTGTGGTTTCATGATACTTGAATTGTTTCTCTCTGGCTATTTGTAATATTTTCTCCTTGTCCTGAGAGCTCTGGAATTTGGCTATAATGTTTGTGGGAGCTTCTATTTTGGGATCACTTTCAGGAGATCCAGTTTCTATTTTGTCCCCTGGTTCCAAGATATTAAGAAACTTTTCCTTGATAATTTCTTGCAATATGATGTCTATGCTTTTTAAAACTTAGGGATTTTGGGTAATCCAATAATTCTTAAATTATCTTGCCTTGATCTTTTTCCCAGATCAGTTGGTTTTTGAATAAGGGATTTCACATTTTCTCCTAATTTTTTCATTCTGTTGATTTCTGTTGATTGTATCATGATGTCTCATGGACTCATTTGTTTTCACTTGCCCAGTTCTAATTTTTAAGGAATTCTTTTCTTCAGTGAATTTTTGCATCTCTTTTTCCATTTGGCTAATTCTAATTTTTAACAAGTTCACTTTGGTGGATTTTTGTGACTCCTTTACCAAGGTGTTGACTTTCTTTTTATGATTTTTTTGCATCACTCTCATCTCTTTTCCCAAATTTTCTTCTTTCTTATTTGATTTTTAAAATCCCCTTTGAACTCTTTAAGGAGTAGTTTTGTGGGATCCTGTGACCAATTCACATTTTTCTTTGATTTCATTGTCTTCTTTTGTGTTTGTGTCTTGATGTTCCCTCTCACCATAGTAGCTTTCTATGGTCAATGAAATTCACTGCTGTTGCTTGCTCATTTTCCCAGTATATTTCATAATTTTCAACTTTATGTTAAATTCAACACTGCTTGTTGGATGGAGGGGGTCTGAAGCTTCAAATTTTTGTGTTGCTATTTTCAGAGATATTTCTGGGGGACTATATATTTTCAGTTCTTCAAAGGTGGTATGATATAAGAAGGGGTGTAGCCACAGTTCTCCAGGTCTGTGCTGGTCTGTGAGTAACCACAAACCTTTATTTCCATTTCCATCCTAGAATTGTGATCAAGGTCCCTGCTCCCCTGGGGCTAGAAGAGCTAGTGTGCTAGTGCTTTTGCTAGTGCTTTTTCTCTTCCTGGGACTGTGACCCAGAAATGTTGTATAAGCAATGCAACAGAGTCCTATTCCTAGTGCCATGAAAAGGTCCCCTGTAATTTATTTCTGACCAGTTGTCTGACCTCCTTCCATCTGTGGGCTGAGAGCTCTGGAAGCTGCCACATTCGATACACCCCCATCTCTCAAGGCTGCTGTCCTGTTGGGTATGGCATACACTGCACTGGACTCCACTCACCCAATCAGACAGATCTTTCCTACTGAATTTCTAAGTTGTCTTGAGCTGGAACATTGCTTCACCCATCTTTTTGTTGGTTCTGCCACTCTAGAATTTCTTTTGAAGTATTATTTTAAAGTTGTTTTGGTGGGGGGGATTTGGGAGAACTCAGATGAGTTCTTGCATTTACTCTATCCTAAAACTATACTTTTATTAATATAACTTAAAGTCATATTCACTTTTTCAGCTCCCATAATTTGCTAGTGACTTATATTGAGTTTGCAATTCACTAATATCTCTTTATCTTTTTTTAGGCATGCTGCCATTTAGAAAAAACAAACTTAACCTTGAATCAGTAAAATTAACTTTTTTTTGAACTCAGGAGTAAAACTTTACATTTAATCTTTTTAGGTTTCATCAGACCCTCATTTACAGATAAAAAGACTAAGAGTTTCTAGAAGGATCGTGATTTGCACAAGGTCAGGCAGTTAGTAAATTATGATAGAGTCAAGATTTGAACCCAGATTCTTTACTTCCAGGTTCAATGTTCCTTCCTTTAATCCAGACCATGACCTAGTATTCTAATCTGTCAGGATCTTTTTGGATCATCATTCGATCATACAACATATTAGCTATTTCCTTCCTCCCTACCCTCTACTTCCAGCTTTGTAGCGTCAGCATATTTGATGAGCAAAACATCTATGCTTTTATCCAAATCTGAACCAATCACAGATCTTTGGTTCATGATACTGCCAAATCTTTCAAGTTGGTACTGAATGATCAATGACTATATTTTGTATCTGGTCATTCAACCATTTCTGAATTCACTTAATTACACTCTTATCTAGTTCTAAATTTTTTCCATAAGGCTAAAATGAGGCTTTATTAAATGATTCACATAAATAAAGACAAAATATTTTTGCACCAATCCTTTGATCTATGAATTTGATTCCCCTATCTCCTAGGTCTGTGAATTTCATTGATGTGAGGAACTCCTGGCAAGGAAATTGTCTTTTGTAATACAAGTCAGCAACACATCTGTAACTTAAAAGTCTCAAAGTCATTTTGGGGGCACTGAGATGTTAAGTGACTTACCCATAATGATATGGTTTATATGGTTCAGAAGTGGTATTTGATTTCATATCTTCTTGATTTCATTATCCCACTATCCACCATGTGAGCCATGGTTACTATACTAGCCCTGAATCAAAGCCTCTACTGTTTTCATTGTTTGTATTCCTACTGAACTCTAGATTTACATTCTATAATTGAACCTCTCTTCTGGGACTGATTGATTCACTAACTGTAGCTTATCATTTCTAGAATATTCTGGTTGCATTTTGGGGTAGAGAGAGGTAACCACTACTGCACCTTCCTCTTCAGCTATTGCCTCTACCCTGTCTCCTTTTGCCTTCCTATACAGTGGAGGCAAAATCACTTCACTTGGTTCCTCTTCTGGTTTTCTCTTGACTGAGGTAGATCACTCCATTTGGGGACTGTGTAAAAGCTGCTCATGGTACAATGAAAGTTGTCATTAGATCGTGAGCTCCTCAAGGGTAGAGACTATCTTTTGTCTTTCTTTTTATCCCCAGAGCTTAGTGCAGTGCCTGGCACATCGTGGGGAGTTAGAAATGCATATTGACTGACTCAGTGACTGGAAGTCAAGTCAGCTTTAAAATTAAGACTGGTACATGTCTATCAAGGTAGAATCCAAAGGTTTTTGCACATTGCTGATGACCCCAGGTGGGCACGGCCCTCCTTTTTCCTTTCTCAATATCAGTATACCTAGTAGCAATCAAATACTCTGTTTTATTCCTTCTCCTCCCCTATCCCCAATCTTGTGGTATTGGCTCTAGTAATTGCTAGCCATGGCTCTGATCTGCGGGTTCTCCCTCCCTTCCCTCATTAAAAAATCATGACAATATTTGTCCTCAAGATCCCTAAGTGTGCTTCAGCAATCACTCCTTTCAGTTCCTTAAAATGGAATGTATCTGGGTCTGGTGATTTGAACACATCGAGGGCAGCTATGTTTTATGTTATCAGCCTTCTTATTTTGGGCTTCAACTACTAATTAGTCACTTCTGTTCTGCCTAATCTAATCCAAACATGAGTTCTCTTGGCAGAGAAAATAGACCCCAAAACTGAATTGAGCGTATCCTTCACTCTGTCATCCATTATCATCATCCCATCCACCCCAAGCACTGAGTCAAATCCTTCTTTGTTCCTTTTCTTTTCCTCCTTTTGCAATTATTTTTTTTTTAATTGGCTGTTTCTCAGCTCATCAGTGGTAGCTGCCACCCCTCTGACTGCCCTTAGAGGAAATGGCACATTTCTGTATCCATCCTCTACTATCTGTTCTTGTTTCTATCTTCTGTTCCTGTCTTTTTATCTGGTAGCTGAGTTCCTTGTAAATACACATTGGACCCTTTATAAAGCTGTCCCTTTTTCTCCTCGTGAGAAGTATATCTTGTGAAATTAATTCTCAGACTTCTTGGGCTGATTTTTCAGTTAAACTTTGGCAGTGTGATCTTACCTACCCTTTTTCTGAGCCCTTTGAGATCTTTCCAAACATTAAGGGGGCATGTTAGACCAGAGCCATGTTTCTTCTCCTTTGCTGTCATGATTTTGGTAGGCAAATTCCCATCCCTACTCCCATTCCCATCTTACACTACAACCAGAATCAGAATTAGTTGGTTAACAGTTATGAAGCATTTACTTCTTAAACTTTCACTATGTATCAGACCCTGTGTTAAACACTGAGGATTCAAAGAAAGACAAAAATACTTTGATCCCTACCCTGTAGGAGGGGTTATTCTAAAGAAGGAGAAAACATGCGAATAATAATGTACAAATAAAATGTATGCAGTATAAATGGAAGGTAATTGCAAAGGGAAGGCACTAGCAATGAGGCTGTGTGGTGTGAGATTGAGGTGGGAACTGAGAAAGTTCTCCTGCAAATGGGATTTCAACTAGGTGCTGAAGGAAGCCAGGGAAGCCAGGAAACAGAAGTGAGGAGAGAAGTCATTCTACTCATCAATAACAGTCGCTAAAAAGAAATTGAGTCAGGAGGAGGAGTGTAGGCTATAATAGTGGATTTGGGAGTGTGTGGAGGAGAATAAACTATAAGATGATTAAATCAGGAAAGGGTAAGTTACTGGAAGACAAACATCAAATAGAGTATTTTATAACCGATACTAGAGGTAGGAGAGAATGATATGGCCAGACTTGTATACTTTAGGAAAATTACTTTGGCAATTGAGTGAAGGCTGGATTAGGATAAAGAGAGAACAGGGAAACTAACCAAATGACTATTGATAATAGTTCAGGAGTGAGGTGAGGAATGCTTGTATTAGAGCGTTGACTGTGAGGAGGGCAGCTCGGTGGTGCAGTGAACAGAAAGCTAGGCCTGGAGACAGGAAGATTGCAAAGGGGAAATCTGGTCTCAGACACTTACTAGTTGTGTGACTCTAGACAAGTCACTTAACCTTCAGTTTCCTCATCTGTAAAATAAACTGGAGAAGGAAATGACAGATCATTTGAGTGTCTTTAACAAGAAGCCCCCAAAAGGGGTCATAAAGAGTTGGATATGATTGAAACAACTGAACAAAAACAATTGTATGAGTGGAGAGAAGGTGATAAAGAGAAAATATTGTAAAGGTAGAAATAATAAGACTTGACAACAGATTGGAATTGTGGAGCGAATGAAAGTGGAGTCAAGAAAGATACCCAAGTTTTATCATAGGTAAATGGGAGGATTCCTTGATAACAATATGAAAGTTGGAAAGAGGAAAAGGATTGGGAAGAAAGATAATGAATATTATTTTGGACATATTGAATTTGAGGTATGGCGAGGACATCCAATTAGAGGTGTACAAAAGGCATTTTGCTATGTGAGATGGGATGTCAGGAGAAAAATCAGGTTGGATTTATAGATTTGCAATACAGGTAAAAAGAGAGGACAAAAGAACTCATGAGATCTGAGAAGTGAGACAGTAAAAAAGCAGAGGAGGACAGGATAGAACCTTTGGGGACAACCATGGTTTCTGGGCATTACCTGGATGAAAATCTTGCAAAGGAGACTGAGAAAGAGCAGAAAGAAAGGAGGAGAAACAGGGGGAGCAATGTCACACAAACCTAGTTACAGAATCACAATATCTCAGGTTTGGAATGAACTTCATCTAATGTAAACTTTATCTCAATAAGAAATAATCTTTTTTTGCTATATGTTAGACAAGTAGTCAACCAGTTTCTCCTATTGTCAACAATCAGATCCAGAGGTCCCACATATACAAAAATATTTATAGCAACTCTCTTTGTGGTGGCCACTAACTAACTAGAAATCAAGGGGATGCCCTTTAATTGGGAAATGACTGAATACACTGTGGTATATGAATGCAATGGAATACTATTGTGCTATAAGAAATGATGAACAAGAAGATTTCAGAAAGACCTGGAAAGACTTATGTGAACTGATGCTGTGTGAAAGGAGCAGGACCAGGAGAACTTTGTACACAGCAACAACCACAGTGTGTACAGAATTTTTCTGATAGAGTTAGTTGCAATACAATGACTTAAAAAATTCCCGGTGGACTCTTGAGGCAAAATGTCTTCGACATCCAGAGAAAGAATTATGGAATTTGATTGCAGAATGAAGCAGACCATTTTCTTTTGTATTATATTTTGTTTTGTTTTGCGATTTCTCCCATTCACTTTAATGCTATGCAACATGACTAAGGTGAAAATGTATTTAATAGGGATGTATGTGTAGAACCTATACAAAATTGTATGTCGTCACAGGGAGGGAGTGGGGAGATGTAAGGGGTGCTGACCACCACACCACCTAGGACACCACACTGATGGGCATCAGGTAAACTGAGTCCGGAGGAGGGAATGGTGAACAAGATGGCACTGGAAGGGACGGCCCCACCCTTGTTTGTTTTTATTACCATGGTCCCAGATTTGTAAGAATGTGTTACCATTGCTACAGTTCCGGGTTTGTTGTATGTGTTACCATAGTTCGTTAGGCTGATGAGGCAGAGACTATATAACCAGAGTGCTTGCTTGTATAAATCAGAGTTGCTTCATGACCTGCTCTCCCGCCTCATTCTTTTGCTCACAAGCTCCACAGGAGGACGAGCACCTTGCTGGCCAGGCATACTTGCTCCTCTCTGCGTGCTAAGCTGTTACCTTATCAGGGAGGGAAGGGGGAAGGAGGAGGAGGGAGGTTAAAAAAAGTTTAAGATATATGGAAGTGATTGTAGAACATACAAAAAAATAATTTAATAATAATAATAAAAAAAGAATCAGATCCAGAACAAATTTCCTTATTGGTTGGTCCTTATTTTGAGGAACACAAGTATTATGTAAGCCAAGCCATTTTTTGCTGCCCATTTATAGCTCATTTGAAGGGGTTTGTATATCATGGCGAAATTTACCAGGTAATTCTCACCAAGAGAAACTGAAGAATTCAGGAAAAATTCTAATGTGTAAAAGTATATTTATATGACCTTGACAGTTTTCCTCCCTATCCTGTGTCCTCATTCTGCTGTTTCTCTATGACATTACCAGGTGTGGCATCAGGGAAACCTAGAGACAGATGTAGAGATTAAATGCATGTTGTAGTGGGGAGAGAGCTGACAGTGCTAACAGTGACATGTTTAACTAACATTTTCCCCTAAGTACGAAATTAAATTAAAGTTTGGTTTCAGTTAATGTTAATGGTCTTAAATGACAAAAGCCAAGGAAGTCACTGTTAAGCCGGGAATCTGTTCTCCAAATCCAGATAAGTTGAAGAATGAGGTTAGTTCTAAAAAAAAAATGGACTCATTTTCCTAAAGTAAAGACATGAAACTGGCAGAATGCTGAAACTTTATTTTGTTCTTCAAATTCCATATTCTGCACTGTGTATTAAATTCTACGGACATTTATTGATGTATTCAGGGAGAATACTGCGTTACATATCAGGGGTATAGGCAAACTATTATCATTTGCCCTTGTAACTCCCTACCCCTTATCCTTTCATGAAAACAAAGAAAAAGAGTTAAACAAAACCATGTATAACAATGTAAGAAACATTCTTTATGTATAGTTCCCCATTTACCTATTAAAAGAAGGTGAGTATGCTTCATCTTCAGTCCACTGGGGCAGAAATTAGTTACTATGTTGAATCAAAGTATAGCTGCCTTTTAGGTGTTCCTTTACATTATTGTAGCAATTATTTATGTTATTCTCTTGTTTCTGCTTATTACATCAAATCAATTACTTCATTTTCCTTATGCTTTTCTGCATTCCTTAGATTTGTCATTTCTTATTCAAAAAGGACATTCCATCATCTTAATTTTATTAATTTATTTCAATTATGCATCACCCTTATTTCCAAACATAGTCTTCACTCTCTCCCTAAACAGTGAATTATTTTTGTAAGAAAATTTTAAAAAGAAAGAAAAAGATCTCATCAGAAATGATCACTATATACATAATACTTCACAGTATATACACATTTTACATCCAGAGTGCCAAGAGTAGAGGGAAGCATGCTTTTTGTAACTCTTCATTAGGCCGTAGCTTGGTTCTTAGAAATGGTTCTAATTTATAAAATAGTACTTATGTAGCACCCCTTCTGGGCTTCTCCCTCAATTCATTCTTGTACTTATGAGCTGGATTTCCACAAGATAGCTGCTACCTTAGGCTCTAGGGGTAAGCTTTCAAGTTTATACTCCTTTAAAAAAATATATCTCACTAACTCTACCTTTGTGTTTCTTTTTTTAAACGATAATCAAAGTAGACGCAATTCACCCTTAGCAAAGGCATTTAGTAAGATGGCATAGCTAGACCAATAGCAACAAAACATTTTCTTAATAAACGTGGGATACACTTTCCTGGTAATATATGTAGTATCCCTGGGGAGAGTGGGCTCAGATTTAGGGTGCTCCAGACCATATAAGGCTGCCTATAGATAATGATAATAACATGTTAACAAAGTTTTGAGAATTTGTTTTACATCTTGATGTTTTACTGAAGCTATTAATCAACATAACTTTATTATTAGTATTATTATTTGATTCTCTGGGGTTTTCTAACTAAACTACTATGTTGTCAGTAAATAGTTACAACTCTTTTCCCATGTTTCCACTATTAATTTCTTTCTTTTTATTTTGTTAATATTTATAGATCAGTCAAATAATTTAGGAAAGTTTATTTTTTATATATGTTACAATTATGATATTTACAGAATATTACAGAGTAGTAATTATTGTTGCAGAATTACTATTATGGTAATTACTAGTTATTATTACAGAATTATTACAGTAATTACTATTACAGAATAGTCAGATAACTAGGGAATGGGAGCATTTATGTCTATATTTATTGGGACTGTTTCTAATATTTTCAGATTGTAAATTATCCTAGTTTTTGGTTATATGTACATGTATGCATGCATGTATACATTGTGCATGTATGTGTTCACATATGCATTTATGCATGTACGTGTATATACACACATATGTATGTCTATATGTACAGGATAGAAGCTTTTTGTCATGTAAATAAAATTTCCATAACTATGTTTTCAAGGAATTTTAATACAAATAACTGTTAGTCTTTTTCAGAGGCCTTTTGTGTGCCTACTGAAATAAGAACATTTTGTTTTTAATATTTTTAATTATGTTAACTACTTTCTTAAAATTGAATCATACTTGAATTCCTGAAATAAATCCAACGTGGCAGTAGTAAATTGCTTTTTGGGTACTTTAAGGTTTGTTTGTTTTATTTGGTAAAATATTGTTGAAAAAAAATTTTTTTTATCAATATCCATTAGTGATATTGGTCTGTCCTAACGTTATCATTTTATTTCATTGTTTTTCAGAAAAGAAGTTTGTAGAGCATTTTCTCAATTTTTGAGAATAATTTCTGTAGCATGGTTATTGCTTTCTCTTTAAAATTTTGGTAGAATTCTGTAAATCTGTTTAGATCAGGATTTTTTTTCCTTTTGTAGTTTCTTTGCAAGTAGTTTAGTTTTTTTCCCTCATATTTAGGTTTTTAAGATCTATTTTTATATTTTCTCATTTTGGGTATTATATATTTTCACAGATTATCTTCCATTTCCTTTAAATCTCAGTTTTGCTACCATATAATATAGATCAAATTTTGAGTTTTTTTCTTCTCTTGTGATTTTTATTATCACTTTTTAATGTTCATTTTTTGATTTTCACCCTCTTTTATTCTATTAGCCAAAAGTTTATAAATTTTGTTAATTTTTTTAAAGAATTAGCCTTTATTCCTTGAGAATTTTATAGTTTTTCTTCCATATTTGTCCGAATTTTTAATATTCATCTGTGCTTTTGGGGGGTTTGCATATTTCCTAATTTTATAATTCTTTTAACTGAATAGCTTTTCTCTCTCTCTTTTTTTTGTTTTGTTAGTGTGAGCTTTTCAAGATACACTTTTTCCTCTCAGAAATTTTTTGCCTGCGTTCCAGAAATTTTTGTGTGTTATTCTCTTTATGTGGTAATTGTACATTATTTATTCTTTAACACACCTGTTCAGAATGTCATTACCAAATATCTATTTACGTTAGCATCACTTGCTTTTTTACTATTCTTAGTAATTATTATTACTTAATCACCATTTTATTGTGCTATGATCTATAAATGATATGTTGGGTATTTATGATTTTTTTATATTTATTTATGACTTCTTTGTGCTTCAGGACATGTTCTATTTTTGAAAAGGTACCATTTGGTGCTAAGAAATATGTATATTCTTTAAAGCCCTCATTCACAATATATTTTGTTTTTCAGTTCTAAATTATCCAACAGTTTGTTCAGTCTTATATTTTCATTTTAAATATCTTTCTATTGGACATACCCAGTTCTAAGAGAGGTATATCAAAACCTCCTACAACTACTGTGTTGATAGCTATGTCTGTTTGCAAGTCAATTAACTTTTTTTATACATATACATAATATACTAGTTTGTGCATACATGTTTGAGTACTAACGTTCATTCCTTGATTGCAGTTTACTTAATTGTAAGTAAGTACAATTCCTTGATCCTGTAATACTTCTTGGTGTCAGGAGTTTGTTTGTTTTTTGCTTTGTCTGAGAGCATGACTCCAATTTCTATTCAAAAAAAATCACCTGATACATAGTCAATTTTGCTCCAGACTCTCATTTTCATTCTGTATGTATATATATATTTTTTAGGTATGCTGCTTTATACAACAGATTGTTAGACTTTTTTCCCTTTATCCATTCTGTCACTCCTTTTTGTCTATTTTAAATTGTTTAATTCATTCATACTTAAAGTTATGATTGCCTGTCTTTGCCTCCATTTTAATTTTTTTTTATCACTTTTTTCATTTGGAAGTCCTTTGACTCTGTGATTAACATTACACCCCCTACTTTGATGCTAGTCTATAACTATGGGATCTCTTTCTACCTCTTCTTCTGCTCTCATATAATTCCCTCTACTGAGTTCCTGGAATTGACTTATAATTTTATATAAATATATTTTTTTTTCTTTATGTTCCTGTTGTGATCCTTCTCTTATCCTACCCAGTTCAATGAATTGCTAAAAAAAAAAAAAATCTTCCCTCTTTATCTCCCCTGCAAACTTCTTATTTTGCTATGACCTTTCCTAAGACAATTTTTCTTTGTCTCTCTAATTACCTCTCTTTCATTCTAGTCTATTCTGAAATGTGTGTGTTTATTTTATTTACTTCTAACCATCCCTTGCTCCTTCTTTATCCTCTCTGTGTTCACATAAGAATGTCCCCTCCTACCCAATATTTAAATTATGGCTATTATTAATTTTGTCTAATCCTCCCTGATTTATGCTATATTTCACTTTTAGAGGTATTCTGTTTATCTATTGTTACTTTTGTAGACCATACATTGTTCTTTTTCCCTGCTTTGCCTCATTGAAATATCAGTTCATAAAGGAAGCATTATTTTGTAGTCGAAATCATTCTGTGTCCCAAGTCACAATTATCCATCTTACCCTCCTTAATTACCATGTTTAGATTTCCATTTCTAAGGCCACACTTAAATGAGCAATGCAACATTTGCTGAATTATGGAGAAAGTAAGGTAGTTCCAGAAAAAGATCTACTTCTGCTTCATCGACTAAACTAAAGCCTCTGACTGCATGAATCACAACAAAATGTGGTAAGTCCTGAAAGAGATGGGAGTACCAGATCATCTTACTAAAGATTAGAACCAACCATGAAACAACTGATAGGTTTAAGATGAAAAAAAGGCCTGCAATAAGGCTGCACATTGTCACCTTATTTATTTAACTTATATGCAAAGTACATCATACAAAACGCCAGCCTGGACAAATCAAAAGCCTGAATTAAGATCGCTAGGAAAACAATAATTTCAAATATACAGATGATGCCACTCTGACGGCAGAACATGAAGAATTAAGAAACCTCTTCATGAGGGAAAGAGAAGAGTGTATGAACTGACTTGAAACTGAAACAAACAAAAGAACCTAAGATCATGTCTCTGGTCCCATCACTTCCTGGAAACAGAGGGAGAAGGAATGGAAATAGTATCAGATTTTATGTTCTTGGGTTCAAAGATCATGGAAGATGGTGACTGCAGCCTTGAAATTAAAAGATGCCTACTTCTTGGAAAGAAAGCTATGCAAATCTAGATAGCATACTAAAAAGCAGATATCAACAACGTCCATATAGTCAAAACTATTGTTTTTCGATTAACAGCGTATGATTGTGAGTTCAAATGAAAGGAAAGTTGAACACCACAGAGTTGACACTTTCAAATTGTGGTGCTGGAGAAGATGTTTTGAGAGTCTCTTGGACGCAAGAAGGTAGAATAAGTCAAAACTTAAATTAATTTAGACTATTCATTCTAAGGTCAAATACTGAAACTAGTTCTTGGGCCGTGATGATTTAGAGTAAATGTAAAAAGTAATCCTTTCTCTTTTGGCTAGAAACCTGGATAGACTCCTAGTTTGATGATTTATTTGTTTGTTTTAATTCAAGGGGCCATTCCTTGGCTCACTTCTTAAATAGCCCTAATCACTGAATGGGTGACTCAGTCAAAGGGAGATCTGGGAAAGACCTAAACTTAAAAAGGCTATGGTCTTCCATTGTATTCTGGGCCATATCCAGTCATCCTGATCTATATATATATATCTGGCCACTGGATCCAAATGGCTCTGGAGGAGAAAGTGAAGCTCATGATGTTGCACACCCTTCCCTTACTGAAATCCAATTCACTTGTAAGTCATGGCATCATCTTCCTGATGTCATGGTCCTATTTGAGAACGAAGGACAAACCACAACTGAGGCTGAAACTTAAATACTTGGGCACATAATGAGAAGTCAGGACTCATTGGAAAAGATGCTGATGTTACAAAAGTTTGAAGGCAAAAAAGAAAAGGGGATGGCAGAAGATGAGATAGATAATGTCATGGAAGCAATGAACATGAGCTTAGATAGACTTTGGGAGATAGTGAAGGAAAGAGGAGTCTGGTCCATTATGACCCATGGAGATATAAAGAGATACAACTGAATGACTATATAACCAAAATTATATCATCTTTTGTTCTAAGTTCTCTCTATCATCATAGGTGTTGGTTGCCCCTGGAAGCTCATATATCATATCTTTTAAAGCGGGATGTTGTTCAAAGAAATACAATATTTTCTGAGGGGACGTAGTCTCTGAATGTCTAAATTTCTACCAGATGAAATAGGTCAATGTCTCTTACTGCAAAGCATACACCCTCTTCCATGGAAACACTTTTTAGGAACCCTCTTTCCTTTCTTGACTAACAGGATACACTACACACACACACACACACACACACACATCCTTCAATTGCTCCCTTCCCATTCCCTCCTTTCCCTTGCTTTTATTCTGTTGTCCCATAGTCCCATCCCATATTAAGACTAAAAAGGAATTAGTATTTCCTTCTTTATTCACCTATGGACTTTTTATGCATGCATCATCCATTGTCCCTCCTCACCTTCTCTTATCTTCATTCACCCAATTTCCCTCTCTATTAACATTTCATACCAAAAAAAAATGATTTTCTTAATGAATCAGGGGCTTTCATCCATGCCATATTAATTCAACTCTTTCATCTTCCTATCTTCTGATTCATTTAGTATCTTAGCATATTTAGTATATTTTAGTACATTTAGCCTCAGTTCTTTTTTCTCTTGGTTAATCCCCCTTTACTCTTTACCCCCCCCACTACATATAATCTTTTTTCCAAGAATAATCCATAAATATGTAATAATTTGCTTATATTACTTCTTTAATATTGAACAGATGTTTATTTCTTAGGTTTGTCTTATTTGGGTGGACTTACAAGTTGAGCAATATGCTCACATCTATTTTTTTATCCCTTTAGGGATGTTGAAAATGCATCTCTTTGTTGAAAGTACACATTTTTCTAGGCTATTAGGCTCAAATTTGAAAGATATATTATCTTTGGTTGCAAATTAAGAGCCTTTGGTTTTTGCACTATACTATTCCATTCTCTTCTTTGATTTTTCATGAATACAGAATAATCTTATATTATTCAAAGTGTACTTCCTTCATATTTTAATGTTGTTTTTGGCAACTTGTAATTTTTTTTTTTTTTGAAAAATTACCTACTACATGCATTGGAGTTTCAAATATTTTTTTCATTAAAGTGGTGTTTTGTTGATTCTTTAGAGATTAATGCTTTGTTGCCTGAATTCATAAATTCTTAGCAACTGTCTTGTGGAATAGTATTCAATTATTTTTAGTTATCATGCTTTTCTAGTTTCTAGGGCCAAAGTAGAATAGCAGCCCTGGCTGAGTTTTCTGTTTATTACCCTCCTTTTAGTCATTGTCCTTTCCCTTTTTCAGTTCCTGACAACCTTTTGTAGGGGTCAGAGGCTTCATTTCAAGACATTCCTATGGGAGATCCCTACACTTGGGCCCTGAGTGACAAACCTGTGAGTCAGATTGTGTTCACTTTGTTTTATGAATCAAGTGAGTTGGGGTTTTAGTATGCTGAATCAGAGGCTTAATAAACTGTAAGTAATTAAGTTCTTTGGTGTTAATTCATTAAGGGTTTTGTTTTACCTTAGGTAGAAGTTCCCTTTTTTTTAACCTTGTCAGCTATAATGACTTTGTATCTAGCACATATTTCTACTTTTTTAGGTTTTTGGTTTATTGTGATTTAGGTAAAGCAATTACTCTTTTATCTTGCTAGACATATTTCCTTCTCATAATATTAGTGAGAGGGAATATGGAAAAGTCAACTATAGAACTTTGAACTTGGAATCAGTAAGACTAGGATTCAAATATTGCCTCTGTAAACTACTAGTTTTGTGACCATGGGCAAATTGCATAACTTCTCTGAGTCTCAGGAAATTCTAATAAAACTGGAAATCACAGATGATTTGTAATCTACTCTTTCTTTACCAAGAGTGACCTCAATGACAGAATTTCAGGTTCATAATTTATTGAAATAATAACAATAAAATAGTAGTCCTTTACACTTTTAGCACAAGTTTAGCTTCCCAAAGAACTTTTTAATATATTCTTTCTTTTAATCCTCATAGCAATGCTGTGAGATAAGTAGAATAGTCTTTATAATCCCCATTCTGCTTATGAGAAAATCATAAAAAAATAAAATTAATGATATTCAGTCTGTTATTTCTAAAAAAAGATTCAGGGAAAAGAGATGTCACTGAAAATAGAATTCATTAGTTGTATGTTGAAAAACAACATGATATATGCCAAATAATAATGATAATAGTAATATAATAATAATACTGGTACTTCTTTAGTATTTCAATTACCATTAAGTTCACTGATATGGCTATTTCTTCCAATGACATAGATTACAAGCCTTCTACGTGCTAATAGATGCTTTCACAGATTTCTATAGTCAGAAATATTAATCACTTGACAGCCAACCCTCTGGTGATCATAATTTAAATAATATGGATAATGCTAATCAAATCAAGTATTGCACAAAAATAAACAGAATTTATACACTAGGATTAACTTATAGGAGGTCAGATTTACTTCTGCTATGTCCTTGAATTTTCTAGTTTTCAAGGAACCAATAGATCTTTATTAATCACAGAATTATCTCTGATATGCCCAACTCTATGTCTAAGGGCTGCGAAGGAGACAAAAGAGTTTAAAAAGTGCTATCCTAGTGGATGTTAACTAACATATATGAAATAGCAGCAAACTATTCAAATTAGAGCTAGATTGTGTGATACTGGTGCATAGAACATGCTTGATACATATTCATTAACTGATTGACACCAAAAACCTATTCTGGGGTAAGACTTACACAAATTGATTCATAGTGAACTAAGAACAGCCAAGAAAACAATATACACATTGACTTCAACAATGGGAATTGAAAGAATAGTCACAAAAAAATATTTTAAAAGTTGTGAAATTAAACAAATTTGACCCTCAAGAAGAGATAGTAGAAGATGCTTTCTTCCATTTCTTTGGAAAACTGGGAATAGTGATGGGAGTTTTCTACAACTTGTGGAACATTGCATATAAGGTCAGATATTTTATATATTGATTGCTTTTGAAACTTTTTTCCTTCTTTTTCTTAAAATTATCTTTCTGATTAGACATGGCTCTTTAGGAGGTAAAGGGATACAGGGAAACTCTATGCAATATAAAGACAAAAAAATCAATAAAAATCTGTTTTAAAAAAAGAAAATAAATGGGCAAGAATTACATGAAAGGCCACTTAGAAAAGATTGTCTCCTCATTTAGGGTGGGATCTATTTTAAACTATAATTGTCACTTTGTGAAAGCATCATACAACTATATACAATTAGACCATTCTTCTAACTCATCTTTTCCATCCCCCAAGACATACATATATTGGTATACACAAAATGCATTCATGTAAGAATGCATGTATACATGTATAAATGCATGATATACACATACCCATATGTGTGCACACATATAGCAATATAATAGCTCTGGAGTCAAGAAGAGCTGGATTTAAAGCCTACTTCTGACACTTAGTACTTGTGTGATTTTGAGAAACTCCCTTAATATCCCTGCACCTTAATTTTTTCATCTGTAAAATGAAGAGATTGAATGAGATGATTTCCAAGGTCCCTCCCAGTCCTAGAGCTATGTTCAAATTTGATTCTCTTTTTCACCATTGCCTCACATACATGTTTGGGAAGCTGCTATGGAATCTCTATTGTCAATAAGTCTCATTTTAAGTAAATCTGATTTATAGAAAGTCAGGCTTGCCAGGAAGATACATTAGGGGATATTTATTTACTTTATATAACAAATCACCAAAAACTCAGAAATTCTCTTTAAAATGTGACATCTAAAAATATGTGACTTACACATAACTATTTAGCAATATATTTCTAGTGCAGTAAGAAGTATGTGTGTGTGTGTGTCTGAATGTCTGCCTATCTGTGCCTTGTATCTATTTAAATGTACCAGAGTCAGCATTTCTGCCAAGATCATGTTTGAGTTACTTCTGGTCACTGCAATAGTTTCTTGGAAATTAAGCCAAGTGTAGAGTTTCATTCTCTGGAGTTGCTGGAAAGGAGCATGAGCCGGAGAATCAAATGCCCTGGACTTCACACCCATCTCTTACCATGATTATTGTTGCTTCTCTCTACTTCCGTAGCCTCTGGCCTAGCAAACGTACAGAAACTTTTTATGACCAAATTTTTAAAAAATAGAGCATCAGAGATGGAAGAGACATTAGAATCAAACCCTTTCAATTAACAGGTAAAAGAAATTGTGGAGAAAAGAAGTGCCATCCCACAATAAGTGACACAGCCTACACTAAAACTACTGACTTCAATGCCAAAACTCTTTTCATTGAATGATACTGGCTCCACCAATCACAAACAGTCTCTCTCTTCTACCCTCAGTCTCCTGTCTTCCTGGGTAGTTAAATTAAAACAGCATTCCTTAAAACTCATTAGACAGAATCAATTTCCCACAATAGGAGGGAGGGTAGGTGGTTATTTATAAATCTAAGGTCAGATTACAGTTCTCACCACTTTTCCATTGCTCATGAGTACTATACCATTTCAAAACACAAACTTTCTGAATTCTTTGGGAAAAAGGTATTAATCTGTCCCTCATTTGGGGGTTTGGATCTTTCATTTCATTGGTGAAGAAGCCTCTGTAAGGAAGCAACTTATTAGCATAGGTCAGTTCTTTCCTTTTAATTTAAAAGTCTTAGAGAGTCTTGGGCTCTGAGAGCTTCATCCGAGTCATACAGATAGTAGGTATCATTTGAAGTCAGGTCTTCCTGAATACAAAAGCCAGTTCCCTGCAAATACTTACAGAGTATTCCTCTCCATATACTCTGTTTCAAGTTCTCTGCCCCTTCTATTTGGTCCTTGTTTTGTTTTTGTTTTTTTGTCCTGCAATGTGACGTAACAAGCTGATATAGGGGCTATACATATTTTCACTTTTAAGATTAGCTTAAAACCTCACTTTTCTCACTTCAATTCACTTAAAACCTCATATTCTATCACCCTTGATTTTAGCCACCTTAGGTTACCTACCAAATTGTGCCTGCCAGAATTCCACTTCCTACATTGTCACCTCTCAAAGTAGAAGTGCTGATAACCCCAAACAAAAGAAAATTCAGATAATTTTGTTAAAACTCAGAGCTGGAAGGGACCTCAATGGTCACTGAGTCCAATGCTCTCGTGTTAAAGATAAGGAAAACGAACCATAGAAAAGTCAAGTGACATGTCTAACATCTTAATAAGAGAGTTAATATTTGAGCTTGGAATGCAGATATAGATCTAGGTCAAGTTCTATTACCATAAATCCCCTAACAGGAAATTCCTTAA
This sequence comes from Bettongia penicillata ogilbyi, assembly GCA_023548195.1. Taxonomy (NCBI): domain Eukaryota; kingdom Metazoa; phylum Chordata; class Mammalia; order Diprotodontia; family Potoroidae; genus Bettongia; species Bettongia penicillata. The sequence goes on along the minus strand of JAJHZJ010000198.1, from coordinate 6,516,170 downwards.
AATGAAGAGATTTCTAAGCTATGTTAGATGGCTCATTTATTTCAAACCATATAACCCCATGATAATACAATGATTTGGAAACTCCTTGAATCAGAGATTTTCTATCTCACACAGTGCCAACACTGAGGCTTTGTACATAATGTGTAAACCAGTGAGTCAGTCAGCATACTTTTATTAAATGCGTATTCTACCAATCACTATGCTAATGAATATTTGTTGATTCAATAATTGGCATTTCTTTAGAGTCCTCTATAATTCTCTGAGTTGGAAATTATCTTTGTTCCTCCCAGACTTTTCAAAGCACGTTTTTTTGAGGCAGTATAAGACTTATTTAAATACTATGCTCTTGCTTGTTGCTTAGTCATGTTCAATTGTGTCTGACTTTATGATGCTACTTGGAGTTTTCTATTGCATATTAATGTTCTATTGAGTGTTAAAGTTATTGGTGAGTATATTACATATTTTTTACTCAACTGTCATCTCTAGGAGGGCAGGGATTTTCTTATTTATTTTTGTCTTTTCCTCAGTGTTGAGTACAGTGGTCCAAAACTAGTAGGTCCTTAATAAACATTCACTGAATTGAATTTGGTTAAGTTGTGGAGTAACAAGATTATTGGTTTGAAAGCCGGAGACCTGAGTTTGAATCCTGGGCTTACAATTTGTTACCTGTATTATTATTATCAACTTAATTTTTTACATGGATCCACTAAAAGTCATCCAGATGAAATCAGTTATTTTCAAATTAAACATTAATTTTCAGTTTTCAACATTTACTTCCACAAAATTTTGAATTTCAAATTTTCTCCCCACCTTCCCCCATCCCCTGAACATAGGACAGCATGTATTCTTATTACCCTTTCCTCCAGTCTGCCCTCCCTTCTATCACTACCCCAACCTCTTTCATCCCCTTCCCTTCTGTTTTCCTGTAGGGCAAGATAGATTTGTATAGCCCATTTCCTATATATTTTATTTTCAAGTTGCAAGTAAAAATAATTTTTAATATTCATTTTTAAAACTTTGAGTTCCACATTCTCTCCATTCGTCCCCCCCACCCAATCCTCATTGAGAAGGCAAGCAATTCAATATAGATTATACATGGGTAGTTATGCAAAGCACTTCCATACCAGTCAGGTTGTGAAAGGCTAACTATATTTCCCTCTGTCTTGTCCCACCCTACATTTATTTTATTCTCTCCTTTGACCTATTCCTCTACAAAAGTGTTTGGTTTTGATTACTCCTTCCCTCAATCTGCCACCCCTTCTATTATGCCCACCTCCTATCCTCTTCCTCCCTAATTTCCTGTAAGATGAGATAGACTTCCATACACAATTGAGTGTGTATGTTATTCCCTTCTGAAACCAAATCCAATGGAAGTAAGGCTTACTTACTTCCTCTCTCTTTCCCCTTCTTCCCCTCTATTGCAAAAACTCTTTCTTGCTTCTTTTATGTAAGAAGATTTACTACATTCTACCTCTCCCTTTCCCTTTCTCCTAGGACATTCCTCTCATCACTTAATTTTGTATTTTAGGTATCATCCCTTCATATCAACTCACTTTGTACTTGCTCTCTCTCTCTCTCTCTCTCCATATATATAGTCACGCTATATATTATATATGTTATGTTATATATAATATATTATATATGTTATATATGTTGTTATATATAATATATACACACATACATACTTGGTAATATTTACATATATATGTGCAAGTATGTATATGTGTATGTATGTGTATATATTCTCTCCAACTATCCTAATACTGAGAAAGGTCTCTTGTAAACAGTTCTACTTTAAGAAGTCCCTTATGGGCAGAGGTGGAACCAAGATGGCAAAGTAGAAGGATGCACCTCTAGAAGCTCTCTTCTCAAAGCCCATAAAATATCTGTAAAAAATGACTCTAAACAAATTCTACAGCAGTAGAAGCCACAAAACGACAGTGTGAAAGAGATTTTCAGTCCAAGGCAGCCTGGAAGGCTGACAGTAAAGGTCGATTGCACTGCATGCAGAGCGCAACACAGTGGCAAGGACAGGATTGGAGCAGGCTTCAAGGAGTCACTGGCAGCAACTGTGGGTCCCAGATTCCTCAAGTCACAAATGCCAAAGACGGCTTCAAAGGTCAGTGTGAATCCTCTTTCACTTGGGTAAGAATGGAACACAGTGGTCTAACCCTGGCCCCAGGCAGCAGCAGTTTCCGTTGTTGGAGCCCTGGCCTAAAGCCCCTGGGGGAACAAAGCAGCTGATCTGATTTCTTTCTCCTCCTGAGCCATCTCTGCCATTTGGGTTAGTCTAATTATAAAGGTGTTATTTTCTTCAACATTTTTTTGGATCTCCTTTAACAAGCTATTGACTCGTTTTTTCACGATTTTCTTGCATCATTCTCATTTCACTTCCCAATTTTTCCTCTACTTCTCTTACCTGATGTTCAAAATCCTTTTTGTGCTCTTCCATGACCTGAGAAAAATTCATATTTTTCTTGCAGGCTTTGGATGTAGGAGCTTTGATTTTGCTGCCTTCTTCTTGTTGTATGTTTTGATCTTCATCACCAATGACATAAGAAAATACCTTATCACCAAGAAAGTAAGAATCTATAGTCTATTTCTTTTTCCTCATTTGCTCATTTTCCCAGCCAATAACTTGACTTTTGATCTCTTTGTTAAGTGGAAGTCTCCAGAAGCAGTCACCACCCTGGGCCTGGGACCAAGGCTGGGGATAGGTTTGGGACTGGGACTCAGGCAGGACCACCCTCCCCTCTCAGTCAGGTGAGAGACCCTTCCCACTAACCTTAGAGGTTATCACTGGCATTTTGGTTTGAGAAGTTTGGAAACCTCAGCAGCCACCAGTGATTCAGTCCTCTAAGGTCTGATTCAGTTCTGTTCATACTGGCACAACCCATACCAAAATGTGTTCCATTCCTAACCCAGTGAGAGAGATCTTTCTTGTTGACCTTCCAGATTTTCTTGAGCTGGAAATTTGCTTCAATCTGTCATTGTGTGACTTCTAGCTCTAGAATTTGTTTTGAGCCATTGTTTGTAGGATTTTTGAAGGATTTTGGGGGAGAGCTATAGCAGGTCCCTGTTTCTACTCTGCCATCATCTGAAACCCATTGCTTTGAAGAGAAGGAAACTTCAATCCAGAGAATCTAGGAAGTTCAATGAACAGAATGCTGAACCCAGAGTTCAAATCTGTCTTCAGACACTTGCTAGGTATGTGAACCTGAACAAGTTACTTAACCTCTGTTTTGTTCAGTTTTCTCAACTGTAAAATGGAAATAATAATAACACTTATTTTTATAAATGATAATTGTTAATATTCTTAGTTGGTAGTGAAACTGAATAACTTTTCTCCCTTGTGAGCAGACAAGCTGACCCTGCATTTGAATCCCATCTCTGATACTTTTTACCTGAGTAACTTTTGGTAAAATCCTCATACTCATCATGTCTCAGTTTCCTCTTCTAGAAAACTAGTAATTTCAACTAGATAATCTCTTAGGTGCTTTCCAGATTTAAATACAACAGTGACGTTGACAATGACAACAGCGGCAGCAGCAGTAACAACAACTTCCCTGGCAAATTCCCTCTTGCCTGAAACTCTCTCCCTGTTCGCTGACTCCTAACTTCCCTGACTTCCTTCAAGTCTCAACTAAAATCCTATCTTCTGCAATAAGCCTTTCCTAGACTACCTTAATCTTCATGCCTTCCCACTGAAGTCAACCCCAATTTATCCTGTATATATCTGCTTCTTACAGAATTGCTGGTTTTTTTTTTTTTTTTAAGGTATCTCTCCCATTAGACTATGACCTCCTTGAGAGTAGGGATTTTGTTGTTTCTGTTGTTGTTTTGGGGGTTTTGCCTTTCTCTCTATTCCTAGGGCTTATCCTGGAACATAGTTGACCCTCAATCATTGCTTTCCGACTGTTGATTGAATGACTATTAGAGGAGCTCTGAACCGATCTAAGCATACTAGATACTCTTGACTCATCAGCCCTACAAATGGTCCTATACCTCAAGAAAGCAGAAGAAAGAAACAAAGGTATAAATGTACCAGGATTTTCATAGCTCCACTCTTCGTTGTAGCAAAAACAAACAAGTAAAATGGGTGCCCATCAATCAGTCTATGGCTGAAAAAACTGTCACATTAATGGAATACTGTTATAAAATAAGGAAAGATGAATTTGAGAAACAGGAAAGTTTGTGTGAACCAATGTAGAGTACAATAAACAAAAAGAAAAATAATCTTTCCTTTCCTTTCCTATAATTACCACAATGTAAATGAAAGTTCACTAAAAGGAAACTGAACTGTGAATAATTAAGAACTTGGTAATGGTCCTGGAAAACAGAAAAGTAAAGATATTTCTTTCTCACAACAGGGAGGTAGGAGACTATTAGGGGAAAAAGTTGGATATATTATCCAAGGCAGTTCCTGTATAGAGTAAGGTTTAATATATATTCAAGGGTTGGGTCTTCTTGTCATTCTTCTTCCTCCTCCTCTTCTTCCTCCTACTCCTTATCTTTAAAAATGTCTATGATAATGACAAACAGCTCCAGTTAGAGGATGGGGAGGATTGGAGTGTGGGAGGGTGTGTAGAGGGTAATGTCATGATTATCCATATTACATTAGTATATGATATAGGATATTGATCCAAACCTTATTCCTCTCAAATTGTTCTCTAGTTGTGTTTTTTTTTTTTTTATTGCTATTGTTTAGTAATTCTTCTAAGGAAAGGGAAAGAAGAGTCTTTTACATTTGCATTATTTGGTTTGTAAAACTTTGGGCTACTGTTTTTAACTGCTTCTTTTTTTTTTACTTCCTGAGTCTTTTTACTGATCTCTTCTACTCTTCTACCTTTCTCTCTTTCTCTGCCTTTTTGTCTCTGTCTCTCTCCCCATTTCTTTTCCCTTCTGTTGCCCATTTTTTTAACCAGTAACACATAGGTTTGATAACTATTTAATTAACAGAGAGACAGAGAGAGAGAGAGAAAGAGAGAGAGAGAGACAGAGAGAGACAAAGAGAGACAGACAGAGAGAGAGAGAGAGAAAGAGAGAGAGACAGCAGAGAACATATAAAATAGAACAAAGCAAATAGAACAGCTTTGAAAGTAACATGTTGAGAAAACACAACACATTTCTAGACATAGCTAAAGCAGGAATTTGCTTTGTACATTTGTTATGAGTGATGTCTCTTCTCATCTCCCCTTTCCTCTCCTCTATTTTTCTTTTCTCCTCTCCTCCCTTCTCTTCTTTCTTCTCCTACCTCTCCTTTCCTCTCTTTTCTTCTTCTTTCCTCTCTTCTCATGTCCTTTCCTTTTCTTAATGAGGGAAAATATGATAGGTAGAGAATAATGGCTGTTAATTTTTTAAATATTAAATTTAAAATGTAGGTAATATGAAGAATTTATTATATTAAGAGAAAAGGCAATTTTTTTTCTTTAATAAAGCTTCACAGTTTCCTGTATCTCTTTTTTCCTACTTTACTATGTACATGGAGGTACATGAACACTTTTTATTTTTAGTTGCTGTTAAGTTCAGAATTTTAAAAATAGAAAATGTAGCATAATTTGGGGACAAGTGATGTTATGTCAGCTTCCTTCATACTTTTTCTCACTATTCCTCTTGAGAGTTTTAAGCCCTTTGATCCTCCAACTGAATTTCATAGGTTTTGCCTAGTCATATAAATTATCCTCTTGGTAATTTGAATTGACACATCATTTAAATGTGTACATTTATTTAGCTAGTGTCATCATTTTAATTATACTCAAATGATCAAACCGTAAATGGTATATAACTACGCCACTGTCATTATTTTTGTAGTATTTTTTAGTAATACTCATATAAATATTGCATGTTTTTGTAGGTTAACTTGTATTTTTGTAGTATTTTTTAGTAATACTCATATAAATATTGCATGTTTTTGTAGGTTAACTTGTAGGCTTTCATGAATTGTTATTCTTTAAAATAAAATTATTCTTACTATTGTTTTTTCTTGATTTTTCTTAGCACTCTAGAAATGATGATTTTTTTGTGGACTTATTTCATATCTTCCTACTTTACTGAAGTAATTGATTTCTTCAATTAATTTCCATGCTGTTTTTTCTCATGTTTTATAAGAACACCATCATCTTGTGTGCAAATAGGGATAATTTTTTTCTCTTTGATGAAGCTAACATTTTTATTTTGCTTTTGCCTTCTAACTATGAGTAACATTTCTAAAACTCTGTCAAATAATAATGAGAATGCTACATTTTGTTTTAACCCTGTTTGCATTGTGAAAGTTTCTAGGCTTTCTGTATTGCAGATAACACAAGCTCTTGGGTTTTAGACATATGTTTTTGATCATATCCCTGTCTATGGTTTTTAAGTTGTTGTCCTTGTTGAGGGCGGTTAACAAAAGTGAATATTGTCTTTCATCAAGGGATTGGTCAGCATCTATTGAAATAATCATGTTTTTATCATTTTTATTATTTTTTATTTATGCTAATTTCTTTCCTAATGCTGTCATTTTTGTATCCCTAACATGCATTACTTTAATAATATTAAATTATTTTCTGAGTATATTTCTATTTTCCTTATAAAAAGATTTTAAAAATTATTACAACCATTATTTATTGGTGAAAACAGCCTCTTGTCTTGTACCTCTGTATTTTGAGTATTGATTCTAGGTCACTTTTTGCTTCATTGAAGGACTTTGTTCCATTTTTGATACAATTTCTGTAGCATAGTTATTAATTACTTGATATTAACTGTACCCTATTTATAAATCCATAGGACCCTGGGTTTTCTCCCCTCTCTACTTTAATTTGTGGATGTCTTAGATTATTTAAGATTTTTACATTTAGTTTTGTTAGTTTAGATGTTTCATATTTGTAGAGATACTCATCTACTTTTTTTGAATTCTCAGTTTTTTTGGGATATGATTGTGTGTAGTTTCTGATAATTCTTTTTACTCTCTTTTGTGAATTCAAGGTGTTACCTTATTATTGTTATTGTTATTTGTTCATTTGATCTTCCCCTTTCTTTTTCTTATTTCAGATACCTTGCGGTTTATTAATTTTTTGCTTTATTTATCAACTTTGTAATGTTTTTATATTCAATTTCTCTGCTTCTCTAATTTTTACGATTTCTTCTTTTATACTTTTTTGGAGTTGTTCAAATGTTTATTTTCTAACATTTTGAAATGCATGATAAAGTTGCTGATTTACTCTTTTTTCAATTTTACTCATATAAATTTTCAGACACATATATTTTTCTCTAAAGATTTTTTTAGATGTAGCCTCTAACTTTTGTCGTATTTTCTCCTTTTTGTCATTGCCTTCATCACAATTATTTATTAAATCTATGATTTGTATCTACTTTTACTCATTCATTCAGGATGTAATTACTTAATTTCCATTTAGGTGCTCATATTTTCTATTTCCTTTATTAATTAATGCTGATTTCAAAAGAAATGTGGATTTGCATTTATAGGAGAAATTTCCTCACCAGAATGTCCTCACACTAGTGAAATCCATGGATCTAGACCATTTTTTTTATTGTTACGGCCTGCAAATAATTTATTATTTCTTCCTTTCTACATTTATCTAAGATTTCTTTATGCCCTAGTATATGATTAATTTTTTTTAACACTACAGAATCGTCCTAAAGTACAGGTCTGACCATGTCATTCTCCCCTTTTTCTTACACGTGGGATAAACCACAAATGATCAACGGAGGGAAGGCTCTAGCATTAAAGGGGAATTTGGCTATCACTCATTATCCTGCATATGGCTTGTTTGTAAACAAATTGTCCATTGTTATCTCCCTCATTAGATTGTGGACTGCTTGAAGGCAGGGATTGCATTTTTGTTATATTTTGTTTCTGCCTTTCTTTGTGTTGTGAGTTCTGAGTACGTTGCAGGAATCATAGTTGATACTTAATAAATGCATGTTGACTGATACTAAGATAAAATTTTTAAAAAAAATTTTAAAAATGACTGATACTAAGATAAAATTTTATGCTATTTACTATTCCCATCCTACTATCATCAAAGGTCAGTCACATCTGTATTTTCAGTGTTTTCAACTACATATTTTCCTTCATTTTCTTTTTGTCAAATTTATCCACCTCTGAGAAAGGAATATTAAGATCTCTTACTATAACATCACCATCAACATCTTTTGGCAATTCATTCATCTTTTTTTACTATCTTAATACCTTATGCAATTTGGGACATATATCTTAATTGTCATCTTTTCAATGTCTATGGTGTCCTTAAGCATAACAGCTTTTTGTTTATCTCTCTTGACATAGTTGTTTTAAAAAATATTTTTCCTTATCTGAAATCATCATTACACTCTTGCTGTTTTTTCTTGACAGAAGGAAATAAATTTATTCAACCTCTCATTTACTTCTGTCCATTTCTATAGAGGTAGTATGGTATAGTGCATAGAGAGCTGTTCTCAAAGCCAGAGAGATATGGGATTAAATCCCACCTCTGACATATCCAGGCTGTGTCACATGGGGCAAATCACTTAAACTCTCAATGCTCTAGGCAACTGGAGCAGAGAAAGGGCTGAACTATGCTGGTGGAAGAAGTTTTTCACCATAAGTTCCCTATGTCAATGAAATGACAGGTCCAGTTCTTATCCGTTTATATCTATATTTCTTTTTTTAATTAATTTATTTATTTTCAGTTTTTAACAATCACTTCCATAAGTCTTAAATTTTCTTCCCCTCCCTCCCTGAGATGGCATGCAATCTTATATGGGTTCTACACATACATTCTTATTAAACACATTTTCACATTAGTCATATTGCATGGAAGAATTAAAATGAATAGGAGAAACCATGAGAAAAACCAAACCAAAACAAAATATAACACAAGAGAAAATAGTCTGCCTCATTCTGCATTCCAATTCCATAGTCCTTTCTCTGGATATGAATGCCATTTTGCCTCAAGAGTCCTTTAGGAATGTTTTAGGTCCTTGCATTGCTGTGATGGGCTAAGTCTATCAGAAACAGTCCTTGCACACTGTGGCACAATGTTCTGGTTCTGTTCATTTCACTCAGCATCAGTTCACATATATTTATATTTCTGAAAAGTGTTTCTTACATATAAAATTTTGAGGGGGGGAGTTAATTTATTCTCTTTTGGAGGGAGAAAATTAATCTATTTAAGTTTAGGGTAAAAGTACTGTTAATTTTTTCTCCCATTAAATTATATATATATATATATATATATATATATATATATATATGTATGTATGTAAGTATATGCACATGTCTGTGTGTGTGTGTGTGTGTGTGTGTGTGTGTGTGTGTATTCTCCTCTTTTAAGTCAGTACTTAGTCTCTCAAGGTCATTTTGTGAGTATCAATCTGATCCTGATCCTCCCACAGAAGGAGGCAACTGAATACTTCAGTGTATAAAGGAAGTCAGGAAGTCTTGAATTCAAATTTGCCCTTATTATTAGCTGTGTGACATTAGACAAGTCACTTAACTCGCTTCCTCTACTATAAAATGAAGATAATAATAGCAGCAACTTCATAGGGTTGTCATGAGGATAAAATGAGGCTATATTTGTAAAACTCAGTGCCTGGCATAAAGTAGTCAATCATTTAATAAATGCTTGTTCCCTTTTCCCCATCCCCAAATAACTCCCCTTCATTCCCATTAGCCTCCCCAATCTATTGATCTTTGTCTTTGTATTTAATTCTCAATTTCTCCTTCCCTTTCTCAGTTGAAATCAAACCCAATTCTGTCCTTTCCCCACCTTCATCTCCCCTGTTCTTTTAATTTCAGTGATATAAATTTGTAACACTCCTTTCAAGAAATGTTTCTTATTATGCCTCTTTTTCATTTCTTTCCCCCTTTAGGATATTCTAGAATCTATTTGCTGGGATGTTAATTCTTGATGGAGGCAGTGGAATGCACTTTGTTACTTAATTCTTGGGGACTCAATCCTGTTCTTCTTCTTTTCCCTCATCACATGCTTCTTTTGATATCTTTTCATAGTTATTTAGAACCTTGTTCAACACTCGCTAAAGCTGCGTTTCCCCTGAGGTACCAAATGTCTTCTGCCCTCTCATGTGATTTAGTACCAAGAAGCTTTATCACTAACAGAAGCAGTTTTCCTAACCTGTACAACATCCTATGATCCCTCAGAGTTCATATAAGAGTGTCTCATTCTCTTCTGCTTCTGTGAGATCTCTTCACCATGTAGCCAGATAATTTCTTTCTGTTGCTCTTACCTAACTCCAGTTTCCTTTGTGACTGAGAGCAAAGACTGCCTTTTTCCCCCTCTTTGTATCTCTATGCCTAAAACAGTGTTTGCAATATAGTAGATGCTTAGCAAATTCTGCTTGATGGATTGATTTATTTGCCCCAAAATACTCTTTCCTTACTCTCTTGCAGGCAGGGAAGAAGTTAAAAACCTCTCCCTTTAAATCCTGAATAGTCTTTTCCTTCCCACCATTTCTCCCATCCTCTGTCCTCCGCTCCTGAAAGGAATTCCTCTATATTATCTTACCACCTCTACAACTGATTTCCTAACAAGGGAATTATATTTTTTTTGTTCCTGAAATTCACTTCTTCCTTCTGCCCTCTTCTTTGTTTTCCCCTTCCATCATTTGCTACTTTAGATTCTTTACCCTATTGATCTTCTCTTTGCCTTTTTTACTGCCTCAGTAAATATGCAAAGTATTTTGATTTTAAGGAAATTTTAAAAACAACAGAAAATACAGCAGAAAAAAGGAGAAAATACTCCTTACCTTATACTCTTGAACTTTTTCTAGCACTAATCACATAAAAGTATTTCATTTTTTTATTTTTCATTTATGTCTGATAATATTTGCCTTCCTTCAAGTTGGTCAGTTTGCATTTGAAATAGCATGTTTATGTCTAGGTCCTTTTGAAGTAATATCTCAGATTCATCTCTTTTCTGGAAGGCTATGTTATTTTCTTTGATGTAGTTCAGGTTTGGAGGATACACTAGTTTTGTTGCAAAATTATTTTTTTTCTTTTTGAACTATTATAATACTGTTATTTTCAATTCTTATAATGTAGGTGTAATCCTGTGTTGTTGCCAAGATTGATTAATCTTGATATATAAAAGTTTCCTTCCCTTTGGGTCCAAAAGACTCATTATTTGATACTGAAATTCTGAAGGTTGACTGTGATGAATTTTGGCGAATTCAATTTGAAGTTTCTGTCAATACTCTGTAGATTTTCTTGCTCTGTATTTTGTTGTCTGAACTTCATATTATCCCCTCGTAGCCTGTATCTAAGTTCCACATTCTTGTTTTGTAGAGTTCTAATGTGTTGTCGCAAATTTATTGTCTTTTGATTTTATTCAGTTTATTTTCCTTCAGCTTCTTCATATTGTTGTTCTGTTTTTCAGAGAATCTATTGTTTTGAATTAGGGTTCAACAAGTGGTAGTTTCAAAGAGGCAAATTTACAACTGAGTCAGGAAAAACTATCCAAAGTAGAATGGGCTGCATTAAGACATGGTAGCATCTTCAAGTAGAGGATGAATGACCACTCATCAGTAATGGTATACGCTAAGAATTCCTTTTATCTACCAGTTGGACTTGGTGGCTGCTGAGGTCCTTTCCAAATCCAAAATTCTTTGAGTCTATGATTTTAGAGTCTCTCTATTGTTGAGATGTGTTAGACATGTGGCTCTTTTCTGGAGAGCTTTTATTTCTGTCTTTATTTCTTTTAAACATTAGTCTAATTCTTTGTTCTTCTGATCCATTCTTGGAGTTGTTCCTCTGCCATTGCTGGGGTCATACAGAATTTGTTTTTGGTAATATTTTCACCTTCCTCTAGAGGTTTTGACTGAATCTCCTTTCTTATGGAGTACTTATCCATAGAAATGGCACTGCTGGGACTCCAATAATTTTGCCTTCTCAGGCATCTTTTAGCTGTCTTGTTCAATCTGCAAAGGTTGTTCTATGCTGCAAAAGAATATTGTTATCTTCACTATTTTCTCTTCTATGAACCCAGGGCCTTTGAAATGCTCCCTCTGCTTCTTCTGCCTGACTTCTGTTTTCCCAAAACACTATACTGAATGACATCTGTATCTTTCAAGGACTGAGAGAGATGACCTTGTGGAGCATTACTACAGGGAGACATCCCAAAGACCACTGCAATTCAGCTACTTTCCATCTTTCTCAGTACCATTCTTCTATGTTTCACCTTCCTCTCTATGAATGGCTTTCTTTCATCTTTCAGTTGATCCCTGGGAAATGGTTGCAAAGGACTTGGGGAAAAGTCTACGGACACTGTGAAGGGGAAAACTCTAAAATATCTTTACAAATATATCATGTCTACCTCTTTTTTGCCTCAAGCCATTCTGGTTCCTGTTTCTCCCCAAATAATACTGAATTGTTACAACCAATTCTACTCATCTAGTTTACTCCTTTATAATTTTCTTCCACCATTTCTTTTCCATTCTCTCAAGCATCAAAGATATTTTGATTCAGGTCCCCAACTTGAGTTGAGAGAAAATGGCTCATTTCAAAACTAAATGCCTAAAACTGAAGTTGCTCAGAAGAATGGAGGACAACTGATCAGGAGTACCAAGAAGGATAGGCTGATGAGATGATCTTCAGATTTGTTTTTTCATTATAAAAATTACCTTGTGGCAACTTCTTTCCATATTCCTCTGCTATTCATTACTATATATGTTGCATGGTGGGAGCAGGGGGCATATTTTTTCTTTTATAATTTATGTGGAGTGATTGAAGAGAAGCTATACTCTAGGCTACCCCTTCAATCCACTAAATTTCCCCATTTCCCAATCCCCTTACTTTATAGGTAAGAAAACAGGTTTAATGAGATTAACCAATTAATTGCCCAAGGTCAAACTTGCTCAACAATCAAATACCCAAGACTTTTTGACTCCTAACCCAGTCTTTGTCCCCTTCTATCTGTGTAAGCCTGGGCAAGTCACTCAAACTTGAGACTCAGCTTACTCATCTGTACAGTGAGAGTGTTGGACTTGATGACCTCTAAGTTCTCTTCTGGCACTAAGTTCATGATTTTTGATCCTAGGAAAAAGATCTGATTATACCCCTGATTCTCTTCTACTCCTCACCCTCTGCTAATCCCTCCATATAGTTTATAGGGCCACAGCTGTGTCTTTCCTGGAAAATCCTAAGGCTGCCCTCCAGCCCTCAGGAACACAGGCTGCAGTTTATGAAGGGTCCTAGAGAGTTCAAAAGCAAATCAATAGTGTGCATTACAAGAGGGAGTGAGCTAACGAAGGTGCGAGGAGGTCACACTCCATATGCATCTTCAAACAGCTACTTTGGGGGCTTTAATTGTCATGATGTTCCAGGGAGGAATATGACCTTATAGGGCATTTTCCAGAATAGAACAGTCTATATATTAAAAGGCAGCAAATGATTCATAACTGGTTAGCGGCAGGGCCTGTGGGCCCATGTTCCCCATGTGAAAATTTTTTTTTTCTGCATTGCAAACTCTTACATTAAATTGTGATAAATGAAGAGTGGAGGCTACTCATACAAATCAATGACTTTAGTGTATGTGTCATTAGCCTGAGAGATGCAGGCAGCGGTCAGTACCATAAATCATGTGATGATCTGCTGTCTGCAGCCCGATGCAAGCAAGCAGATGCATTAGGAAGGTTAAGGAATGAAATTAATCTGTGCATTTTCCTTTTTCCCCTCTTTCCCCCTCCTCTGTCACCTGGTCACACAGAAAGAATTAAAATCACATGATCCAAACTAAACTGGCTCCAGAACAGTAAATTGGTTAAGTTAGACTTCACCTTTCAACTTCCAGTTAATTATGTATTAAGGGATTAATTTATTCACCAGGGCTAGGAAGTAAAATAGAGAGAAGAGGCAGGACCATGCTGGGATCCTCATCCAGGTACTGAGGCTATTAACTGTTCTAGCAGTGCTGTGAGACCGCCTGGGACAGATCATGGCTTTGGGAAAGCAGGATTTTCAGAAGCATAGGTTTAGTCCCACTTATCGGTGGGAGCCCCTGTAGCAGGCAGCCTGCCTCTAGAGAACACAGCTTCTCAAGTTGTCTCTTAATAACCCCAACCCTGCTACTACTGAAATGACAACAACAACCACACTTATACGTCACTTTAAGACTGACAATGAACTGACATATATTGTCTCATTCAACCTCACATATAACCCTATGACTTAGGCACTATTATCACCTCCATTTTACAGATGAAGAAACTGAGACTGAGAGAAGTTCAATGTGTCCAGGATTACAAAGCTAAGAAGTGTCTGAAACAAGATTTGAACTCTGGTCTTCCTGAATCCAAGTCCAACACTCTAACCATTGTGCCGCCAAAAATGGAAAGTGGCAAAGGAAGAAGTAGTCCAATTGGTGGGATTGTAGGGACAGAGGATAGGACTCTTTACCCCTATATTGCTTTTTCTTCCAAGCATCATTAATCCCCAGAGACCAACATTAGTCATTAACTGCCTCCTCTAAGCATACTACATACTCCGAAATGCAAATAATCTGGGGAGGAGTAACAGGGGCTTAACAATTCTTGTGAATGAGTTTACTAGAATAGACCAGGGTAACATGAACTCCATGCAGAAGGTCAGGATGGAATGAAGGAAAGAGGACACAGAAAGAGAGATGGGAGCACTTCCTTTAAAAGTACAGGAATCAACAGGGATAGGATCTGATCCTCACTCAAAGGAGGAATTGGTTGCTGAAGTATAAATGTTGGAGCTATAAGACAAAGGAGAGAAATCACAACTCCACCTTAACATTTATGACAGAGGAGAGGAAAGACAGGAATTATGTGATATCCCTCCTAGATCTTAGAAAATCAGATTTCCAAGGGTTCAGAGAAAGGATAAGTAGGATCTCGTAGATTAAATTTTGACAGGGTCAACCCATGAGTGAAAGGTCTCCAGAATGAAATTCCGAAGACACAAAAAGAAGGAATTTTGATGAAGGAGAAAATGAGAGATAGGTGTGGATGCATAGGAGGCTCACCAACTAAGATTTTGGAAGGACACACAGAAGACAGAAACAGGAATGATTAACAGCAGGAGGATGTTCTATAGCAGTGCGGTCCCAGAGCAGTGGTGTCAGGAGCCTTAAAGCTCAAGATGAGCTAAGGTTATTCAGGGAAACTAAGGAAGTTTAAAAAACCCTATTCTAGGGAAAAGAATAAGTAAAGAAATTGGCTACTTGAGAAGAGAGGCATGATGGTAACGATGGTGGAGATGTAGCATGATTGCTCATTGCTCACTTTGTTTCTTTTTTGTCTTTGCCAAGGAGGAGTCATTTTTGAGTGGGAAGGAAAGAAGGAAAACAACAGATAAGGAGAATATTCAAAGGAATATCCATAGTATTGTAACTGGCCTAGTAAAAAAAAATCTAGCTGTCTTATTTAAGTAAAGTCTTATGACCCAGGTAAGCGATATCTTAGGATCCAACAAGAAATGGCAGGTGTGATTGCTGAGTCACTGTAAGTGAATTATGAGAAATCATGAAAGACAGGAGAAATAGTACATGATTGGAAAGGGAAGATAGCCTAATTTTCAAAAAGTAGAGTTTATGAACTCCTGGTAGCTGAATGTTACTTCACTCTAATTTCCTTTTAAATTCTAGAACCTATTATTAAAAGAATTTTTAATCAACATCTAGAAAAAGAAGCCCTGATAACAACCATGTTTTCTATCAAGAAGAGGTCATGTCACAATAGTCTCATTTCTCTTTTTTGATGGGATTATTAGACTGGTTGATCATGGGGATATTATAAATAAAATTCCAAATCATTCACTGTTCAATGTTAACTTGGAAGGAAGTCTGAAGTGGAATTCTTCAGAAATCTGTTGCTGACTGTGGGCTGTTAAACATCTTTATAAAGACAAAGATATGCTTGTCAAATCTAATGAAAACACAAAATCAAGAAAAGATAATTTATATATCAGAGAATTGTCAAGATTCAAAAGGATCTTGACAAATTAGAATATTTGACCAAATTTATCATTATCATCAATCATCATCACTCGACCAGCATCACATGGTCAATGGTGAACCTTGAATTCAAGTCATTCTTGACTTCAGTCCAGCTGCCTATTCACTGTTCCCTCATGTTTTTCAAGATGAAATTTCATATTGGGTTAAAAAATAATCAGCTTCACAGGATGAGGGAGGCATGGCCAGGTAGCAATCCTCAACCTCAGTGAGTCCATAATGCGGTATTTCAACCAAGAAAACTGATGGCATCTCAGGTTTCATTGACATATAATGTCAGGAACTTGGCAGTGATAGTCTTACTGAATTCTGCCTTGGTCAGACCACATCTAGAGTCTCAGTGTTCAGTTCTAGATGCCACATCTTGGGAAGGATATTGACAAACTATTGGTGCTGAAGGGTCTTGAGTTTGTGCTATACAAGTTATCAATGGAAAGAATTGGGGATATTTAGCTTGGAGAAATGAAGGCTTGAGGATGTGTGTGTCATAAGACTTCAGGCATTTGAAAGTATTTGAAGATGAGAGAAAGAGAGAGAGAGAGAGAGAGAGAGAGAGAGAGAGAGAGAGAGAGAGAGAGAGAGAGAGAGAGAGAGAGAGAGAGAGAGAGATCATAGAAAGTTCCATGGAGGCACTTAAGTTGTATCTTACTGGGTCAGGTAGCAGTGGAACAGTCAGTGCTAGTCATAAGATCTCAGCATATAGAAGAAGAACAGACCTTAGAATTTCTCCTGATCCCCCTGGAGGTTAGTGCTCACTATCTCATCAAATTATGCTGCATTTCCTTCACTTGTAGAGGCGGTACCCCCTTTCCAGGCTTCTTGAGGACAAGAACAGTTTTGGTCTGATCTTTGTATTTCCAGCACATAATTACCAAATACTTGTTTAATTGAAATCATTTAATCTAATCCCTCCTCCAATTAGTGTAAAATGTGGAAGGTAAAGTGACCTGCAAAAAGCCACACAAATGGTAACCATTAGAGCCAAGATATAAATCCAAGTCCTCAGAATTAATATCTTAGTTCCCTCTTAAGTAACCCAGGCTGCCTCTGGTGGGAAAGAAATTTTGGTGCTAGTGATGATGATGATGATGATGATGATGATGATGATGATGATGATAAAATAATATTTACATGGCACTTTTCATATGTTATGTCATTTGATTCTCATAGAAACCTACAAGGTAGGTGCTTTTATTATGCCTGTTTTACAGATGGAGAAATTAAAGCTGAGAGAGGTTAAGTGACTCATGGGTCACACAACTAACAAGAACAAGTAGCAGGATTGAAACTGAAGGTCTTCCTTACTAGGAAAATTCTATCCACTGAACCATTTGACTACTTTTGCTAATAATAATAACTGATATTCACATATGACATTAAAGATTGCCCAGTGTTCTACTTCATAAACATTGCATCACTGAAGCCACATAACAGCTCTAAGAGATAAATCTTGCAGATATTAATATTCCTATTTTACTGATAAGGAAATGAGGCTAAGAGAGTTTAGTTAAGTAAAAACATCTGGACATGATTTTTACAAACATATCTCACTTTATGATTAGTCCAGGGTCACACAGCTAGTAAATGTCAAAGGTCTCCCTAACTTTAAGTCTGATAGTTTGTCCATATTACATTACAGTCACTGAGGTCTACCTCCAAAGAGTTTGATTACTGTCCTATATTAAAAATAATAAGCATTCCTTAATCCTTTGGTTTCCTGATTCCAGTGACTCCTGCTATGAATGTTCTATTTAAAAGACCAGTGGTTCTCAAAATGTGATCTGGAAACTGATGGGGACACTTGAGGTCAAAACTATCTTTATAATCATACAAAGATATTTTCGTTTCTAACATGATAAATATCTCTAACTATAGATCACATAAACAAAATCTCTTTGGGGATGAGGGGGCTCCTCATTCATTTTTTAATAGTGTTAAAGAGTCCTGAGACCAAAAACTTGAGAACTGCTATGATTTTGGAGGCCTAACTAAATGTAGCTAGTGAATTACCGGGAATGCATTACTAAGACAAACCAATATTATAATTGAAGTATATAGGCAGGAAGAAAATCCAATGCTCAGAAACACAAATTCACTAAACTAGCAAATGAAGGGAAGATAATTCACATTACAAAATATTTCTTTGCTTTGCAAAATGAGATACCACAGTGTTCCTTGCAATAGGAAGTTGATCAAGTGCATGCAATATGAAATTCAATTTATAAAACTCAGATATGTGATTTAGAACATAAATCTCTTTTCAGGAAATAAGCAGAAAGATAATTTGAATCCAAATCTGAAGACTGTGATTTGAATCCTGGCTCTCTCTTTTCCCTGTGCCTTGGGCAAGTCAACTTTCTGGAACTTGATGTTCTCACCTGTAAATTGAGAGGATTGTGTGATATGACTAAAAGTCACTTCCAGCTCTTAATCTATGGTCAATGAAAATCTCTTTTGCCTAAAGTATGCCTGACTCAGACCACTTGAGTTCAGATCCCTTGCCTGATCCTATCTGTGGGACCTTGGATAAGTCATTTACCTTCCTGGTCCTCAGTTCTTCATTTACAGAATGAGAGAGTTAGACTCAAAGGCCTCTGAGTTTGCTTTCAGGTCTAGATCTATGATTTATAAACCACTTTCTACTGTATTATCTATCCAAACTGTAAGTCAGATGCTGGAGAGTTATGAAATTCCTTGGAAGGGAAGCTCTCCATGGGCAGGACAAGTACTCTGTTACCATAGAAGCAAATTGATCAGCCAATGAATCTTACTGTGGAGGAAGATGATATAGGTCAGATCTCCTTCCTCCTCTCTAATGTGTCAGCAATATCTTTGTTGGGTGAGGCTTTGTTTTGCCTTACAGAGTACACAAATGAGTCCCACAATACCAAACAAAGAAATGAGAAGACTTCCTGCTATCCAAACTACATGTTGCTTACCAAGTATAGGATACCTCTACCCCTAGAAAATAGAGGAGCTACAGCAGCTAGGTAGTGTGTTTATTTATTCGTTTTCCTAAAAGGCAATCATGGAAACCTGATTGGTTCAGTGAACTAAGGCTCAAATTTTTGGCATATCTTTGAATTACCTCAATTAAGCAACATTTATTAAGCACCTACCATGTGCCAGGAAATGTACTAAGTACTGGGGATACTGCTGAAAGTTATGTTGACTCAGTATCTTAGTGTTCCCAACCCTGTTTACCAGTCAGTGTTGGAGGAAGTATTACCCCGTCCATTGATGTTTGTCATATAGCCAACTCATCCCCTATTTGTGACCTTTGTTCCTCTACCTGTAAATTGTCATATGTTCTTGCTAGCTTGGGGAGAAACTAAGATACAAGGGCCCAACCTCTTTTGCTGACATGTTGGATTGTGTTAAAGTTACCTATAAAGCTGGCCCATCTTGAAGTCATTGCTGATATTTGGTGATCAATGATTGTGTTGCTACCTTGACATACTTACAACAAATTTCTTTCAATCCTATTTGTCCTGAGTTTTACCTCATTAATCAGGGTGAAAGCCCAAAGGAAGAATTTTCCTTTCAACATACAAAAAGAGGCAAAGATGGTCCCTGCCCTCAAAAGCTTGCAATTTAGTGGGCGAGACAACATGAAAAAATATATTCAAAGAAAGTTATATATAGCATAAATAGGAAGTAATCAACAGAGGTAAAGTATTGAAATTAAGAGGTGTTGGAGATGACTTCCTATAGAAGGTAGAATTTTAGTTGGGACTTAAAGGAAGGCAGGAAGGTCAGTAGTCCATGAAAGATCATTCTGGGCATGGGGGAAGAGCCTGAGAAAAATGCTACTTTTCTACTCCTGCCCCTAAGGCCTTCTTATATTGGCAATGTTATGACTTCTGGCAATGTTGGCCACTTCCTCTGAGGGTTGAATTCTTCCCTCCAGTCTCCCTTTGAGAAAGTACCCATGCCAGTCATGCTCACCTTTAACTTGGCTCAGCCCCCAACTTCAACTCCAAGGACTGCTTTCTCTTCTATCCCAAAGCCTTCTTAAGCTAGAAGACCTTTCCATCCCAGTAGTCTCTTCCTCCATTTGATGAATTGCCCCTTGGTATAATCATTTGGGAATGTATTCACACCAGCTCTTCATAACTTTGACCCTTCCTACCTTTCCATGATGGTTTCATTGCCTTTACCCCCTTCCAAGTACTCTATGATCCAATGAAACTGGAATCCTTGCTCTTCTTCTCTCAAGACACTCCATCTCCCTCCTCCGGACATTTTCACTGCTATACCCCATATCTCCTTTCTTATCTCTGCCTCTGAACTAACCTGATTTCCTTCAAGTCTCTGCTAAAACCCTGTCTTCTACAAGAAGACTTTCTCAGCTCTTACTAACCTTGGTACCTTCCTTCTAAAAATATCCCCAATGTATTCTGTATATAGCCTGTTTGAACAGGGAGGGCTGTTTGGGAGTTATCTGTGACATCCTTGGGAGCAGGAACTGTGTCTTGCCTTTTGTATCTCCAGAGCTTAGCAAAGTGCCTGCCACATAATAGGTGCTTAATAAATACTAGTTGACTGACCCATTGATCTCTAACCCAGCTCAGCTCTTGACTCTTTGGACTACTTTTCTTCTTTGCTCTTACCCCAGATACTTCCTCACTTAGCTTCCTTTTACGTGCTATCTTCTCCATTGGAATGTAAGGTCCCGGAAGGTAGAGACCATCTGTCTTTCGCCATTTATTTATAGTTTAGCGTATAGTGAGTGATTAATAAATGAACTGTCTAGCCTACTCTAAACTCTTGTGTCTTGTTTCATTCCAACCTTGAGCCTGAACTACCAGGTTGGCCAAAATTGATGCTGGGAAAGAGCACAAGTATATAATGGTTAATTTTTGGCCCTCTCCTGTCTCAGAGTGAACATAAAGAGTAATTGTTTCTTTTTTGACCAGCAATCATGAGGGTCTTCCCCTCCCAGTTTTAATTTTTTTTTTATTCTTGACTCACTTCTTAAATAGGGCTTTTTACTGAATGAGCATTGCCTCACTCAGACTGAGACCTTGGAAAGACTTTACCTTAAAATGGCTAAGGTCTCTCACTGCATCCTGGTCTATCTTCAGTCATCTTGATCTATATCTGGCCACTAGACCCAGATGGCTCTGGAGGAGAAAGTGAGGCTGGTGTCCTTGCACAGCCCTCCCTCACTCAAATCCAATTCATTTGCAAGTCATGTCATCATCTTTCTGATATCATGGTGCTCTTCAAGAAAGAAAGACAAAAGAAGCACTACAACATCGCATCTCTCTAGGACAAAAACACCTTGTTAAAGAGTGAAAAGTTCAAAAAGAACTCTATTTGGAAACAGCCTGACACAAATCAGGCAAAATATCACAGGTAATATATTTAGAACTAAAAGCAACCCCTAAATGTGTTGGAGTCCAACCTCCTAATTTGACAGATGAGGAAATCGAGACCAAGGAGTTCTGTCGTTTTCCTCCAGTCACATAGGTAGGAAGTGTCAGAGACAGGATGTGAGCCCACATCTTTTAATGACAGAGTACTCATTCTATCTTCTCACTGTGTCATACCTCTAGGAAGGAAAGAAAAGTCACCCCATGTCCCATTATGTTTTACTAGAAACCTTACAATATTCAGCTCCCTCTTACCTACAGTATGAATTCAAAAACCTTACAGCTGAAATTCAAGGCTCTCTATATCCTGACCCACCCTCCCTCTCCAACTTTATTTCCCACTGCTCCTCTGTGCATATCTGCTGTCACTCCCCTTCCTGACGCTGAAACCAGCTTCTTCTTTTTCCTGTTCTTTTGTACATGTTGTACACACTCTCTCTCTTTAAATTATATATTTCTTTTTAATTGTAATAATAGTGCCACCTCCTCCAGGAAGTCATACACGATCCTTTCAGCCTCGTCTATCTCTCCCAAATTCCTACAACACGTATGAGTTAAACTACACAATTTAGTATCTAATTATCCATTTTGTTTTTCTTTTTCCCACCTAGATTGTGAGCTCCTTGATGGCAGCAATGGTATTTTAAGCTTCTTTGTATCCCCCAGGGTACTAAGCCCCCAGTTGGGTACACAATCAATGCTCACAAAATGCCATCAAATTGACTGATTGATCATCCAAGTGCTTCTGCTCCATAGTGACAGAGCCTCAGGCCCAGGCTGTCCCAGACCCATCAAACCTCTCACTTTGTATTTCCTAATTCCTTTAAGATACTCCCAATACTGTCTCCTTGGATAGAAATAAAATAAATGTGATATCTATTTCTATCTCTTAAGCACAAATTATAGTACTTTTTATTAAATACTGCATTGTCAAATACTTGACATTCTTCATAATAGATAAAAAGCAACCAAAACTAGTTATTTTCTTTTACCTCTGAGGCTTGAGATGTAGTTTGTATTGTATTTACTTGTTATGCTTAGCTTGTCGTGTTTTATTATAACCGTGTGAATTATTTTCTCCATTACGTTAAAAATAAAATATAAAACCCACACTGTTTCTGAAGAGGTGAGAAGGAAAGGGAATGGAGAGAGAACCAGTAGCCTGACCATCACCATAAGAGTTCTGCCGATGACTCTGCCCATCGGAGAGGGAGGCAGCTCAGCTCTCCTCACTGAAAAGACTCCCTTGGGGGCCATTGGAGGAGGTAGCACATGCCACATTCTTGACAGCAGAATGGTTGCAGGCTGTGCACAAAGGGAAAGGAAGAGAGAACTGGTCACAATAATCTGGTTAATTTAGGCAGTGAATTCTGAAAGTCACATAGTAAATAATTACACCCTTCATTTGAACAGTACTTCTCCAAGACTACCTCTACGATCCCAATGAACATGTGAGAACCCTGTGGTATAGAAATAGTATGGTGTAGATGAAAGCAAGTGTGACTTAGAGTCAAGGTTTAGGTTCAAATTCCACCTCAGACAGTTACTAGCTGTGTGACCCTTGGGTAGTCATTTATTGATCTATGTAAAATAAAGGGGTTGGATTTTATCTTTAAATTCTCATGAAGTTTTAAACCTCTGACCCTGTGAATATCCAAGGAAAGAGTAACTGAGGCCCAGAGGGAATAAAATGACTTGCTTAAGGCAAGCTAGGGCTTGAATTCAGGGCTTCAGTATTTATGTCAAGTGCAAGTCATGTCATCATTTCTCCAATGTCATGGTCCTCTTGGAAAAGGAAGGATGAATACCCATAACACACTTGGGACTGAAATGGTTTGTTTTTGTTTATTTCTGGCTAAACAATCTATCCAATTATCCCCACCTATATTTATCGTACAACAACTAGATGGCACAGTGGATAGAGTGCTAAGTTTGGAATCACGAAGACTCAGCTTCCTGTGTTCAAATCTGGCCTCAGATGCTTACTAGCTATGTGATCCTGGGTAAGTCACTTAACCCTGTTTTGCCTCAGTTTCCTCATCTGTAAAATGAGCTGGAGAAAGAAATGGCAAACCACCCCAGTATCTTTACCAAGAAAACCCCAAATAGGGTCACAAAGAGTCAGAGAGAAGTGAACAAGGAACAACAAATTTATCCCACCATAAACCTTTATGACCTCAGGCAAGTCACTTTCCTTTGAGGGCCTCATTTTCTTTGTAAAAGGAGAAAGTTGAATTAAAGATAAGAGATTCCTTTTAGATTTATATCTCAGATGTGCAAATACAGCTTTTAATATAAAGGAAGTGTATCTGTAAAACTTTGTCCCCCAATTATCTAGCTAGGCTATAGGTCAGATTCTTGGAGAGAGGACAAGGTTGCAAATCCTTCCTACGTAATCTTGGTTAAGTAACGTCAATTCTATGAGTTTCAGTTGCCACATGTATAAACTGAGGGAGGCTGAATTTGATGGTCTCAAGCATCTTCCAGATCCATAATTTTGATGAAACTACCCAAACCTCCATCTCTGTAGGGGAGTAAAGGTCAAAGTTTATTTGGGAGAGTAGAAAATCTTTCATTATCTGATAGGGATTCGGTTTTGTCAGGCAGGGCTTTGTAAGGAATGAGATACCTATTTACTCTGCCTTCCCATGTCTCTTCTTATTCCTCCCCACTTTCCCCAATACGGGTATCACCACTGCCATGAGTTGTCTGGGAGAAACGCATGATAACAAATAAGTCAGTAAGTGATTATGAGCCACCCATTTCCTAGGTCTGTGTGTATAGGAAAGTTGAATGAATGTTCAGTGATTTGGTTTAGCTCACAAAGGATTAGCTAAAGCCTGAGACTTAGACAAAGTAGCTTTAATTACTTCATGCCTCAGTTTCTCCATCTGTAAAATGAAAATCCTACTAGTCATTATCCTCCCTCCTGGAATACTCTGGAAACATTCAGTGAATGGGCAGTTTATAAAAAAAAAACCTTGTGGAATAAGAATTCAGTAGTTAACACTATTTAAAATTACTCCTTTGTTGGTAAAAGGGAAGAGGGACTTTAGGTCCCGAAATTTGACCTGCTATGTTTTAAAATTGCTATCATCTCACAGGTTACATTTAAGATTCTTGATAATTTGATACATCTCTCTATCACTCAGAAACAAATGCTTTGTGCTCCCAGTACCTTTCATCTGAGCTTCATGCACTCACAAAAAGGATTCCCAGAGCTGCTTGGACAGATAACAACTGGCAGGGCCTATGAAAATGGTTCCGATAAGGCTGCATACATGCAGAAATTATGAGTCTTTAACACAACAGCCATCCTATACTCAAGTCTGTTCAAAACACTAGAGAAAAAGTCATGTGGACCAACAAGGGAAGGAAAGATAAAATTGGTAGAAGCAAAAGGTACCTTGAGATTCTTCCGATGGAATTACTAACAATGGAGAGGCAAAAGGCAAACACAATGAATGGAGTCCCCAAACACAGAACCTGGCAACATCCTACCAATGCAAATAATACCATGGCTTGGGGGCAGGCTTTTTTCTGTTCGCCTCTGGACACGAAAGAAAGTCAGGTGGTAACTGAAAAACATACAGTAATGAAGGTTGTATCTGTATGGACAAAGAGAGGGAGAGAAAACAGGCAATTTTCTGGATAGTTTTTATATGAGGCCCTACTTTTGTTTCAATCATTCGGTTGCAGCATTTTATTTTTCTTTTCAGACAATGCTTTTCTTTACAAAAAATAATGTATCCTCCCACCTTTGGATTACCATCCCAAAGACAGGCAGCAACGGTGAGAAAATCAATAAAGTGGCCAGTAAAGAAAGGGGAGATGCAGGTAGACAGGTAGATAGTAAACATTTACTGAGTGCTTACTAGTTACATCTGAATTCTATAATGTTAAGTGCCATGAATTGTCAACATCACTGCCACCACCACCACCATCATCACACAAATAATAATTAGAATTTACATAGTATGTGAAAATTTGTAGAACGCTTTACAAATATTATCTTATTTCATCTTCACAAGAACCGTGGGAGATAGATGCTGCTATTGTTCCCATTTTACAGAAGAGAAAACTGAGGAAGACAGATATTAAACAACTTGACCATAGCTGGTAATTCAGACCCAGCGTTCTGTCCACTGTTTAAGCTGGTTGCTGCTATACAAACAAAAAGAAACATAGAACTTGTCCTCAAACAGCTTACCTTCTGATGGGTGAAGACACATCAAAGAAAGTTGAGAAAGAAGTGAGGGAGACTGGGAAGGTAGCTGAACAAATGACATCGTGATGAAGAGGAAAGTGAGACAGGAAGAGACAGAAAGAAAGAAAGGTAAATAGAGGGAGAGAGAAAAGAAGGAAAGACTTAAAGAAAAAAAGGAAAAGAAATGGGAAGAGAAAAAAAGATACGTAGAGGGAAGAAGGAAAATGAAAAAGAAAAAGAGGAAATAAAAGAGGAAAGGAAGAAAGAAGGGGGAAATGAAAGAAAGGAAGGAGAATAGGCAAAGTGAAAGAGATAAATGGGAGAGGAAGGAGACCGTGGCTCCTTGGGTTGCTCAAATGCATTAGAATAACCTTTGGGATCTGTCTCCTAACAGGGACAGAAAGATATGCCTAGTTTCTGACACACCATTAAGTGAAGCACTAAAGAAATGAATATCATGTCGTCTTCATTATTATCAACGACATCATCACCACCATCCTCAAAAAACAAAGTCAAGACCAAAAGTCCACAAGAATTAAATTCAATGGGGAAGACTGCTCTCAGGTTCCTAAGTGATTTTAGCAAGTGTACTGCTGCCCTTTTGGTTTTTTGTGACCCTGTCTTGATTCACCCATGTCCACATCATAGGCAGCTTCTCTATCTAGCTCATAATCATTGCTCCTTAGCTACTCTTTCCATAGGTGTATTGCAAACCATGTCACCCCTGCTGTTTATCCTCACCTACCTCTTTAAGACCTCTTAGGTCTTCTTGAAGGCCCATTTGGGCAATGTATTTGTGATGTGTGTGCTTGCAGGGAGAGACATTCCACCCAAGAGGTGATTACATTTCTAGAGCATGTCCAACATCTTGTTGGTTTGTAGTACTACGGTGTAGAACATCTTGATATAGATGAAGGGCACTATATGGATCAATAAATCATAAGTTAGCTTGGACAGCACTTAGATAGGTAAATGTATGTGTTTTATTTACTCAGCTAACCCTCCAAAAAAAGATAATATGCTCAATATCTCACTGTGCTGACATATTTCAACTAAATTGATAATGGGTCAGGATTGAGCAAAGCTTACAAAGTGAATTACCTTTTATCTATCCCTTCAAGTTTAGGGTTGCAGTCACCAACAAAATCAATATTGTGGCATTCTCATCTCATGACTTAACCTACAGTGACTCCAGATGAAATAAACTAATGCTGCCTGTCTATTAATGACAGCTATAAAGGGAGACACCTTTCCAGGAGGAGGTGCTGGGCCCCAGTGCACAAATATGATTATCTCGAGAATACAAGAACCCTGGGCGATCTCTCATCTCTAGGCCTTCAAAGAAGCTGTACCTCATTCCTAGACTGTATTCTCTTTGCCTATAAAAATCCCTACTTTGTTTCAGTGTTTACCTCAGTCTTCTACATGTAACCTTTTCTGATGCCTCCAAAATTAATTTATATTTATTTTATACTAATGTACTCTATCCATAATCACATATGCACCTAAAAATATAAGATACTTCAAAGCAAGACCTCTCTCACTTTTGTCTTTGTATCATTATCACTTACTACAATTCCTGAAACAAAGCAGGTGCTTAATAATTGCTTAATTAACTGAGGTACATAGATATCAAAGAGATGTTAGCCTTAGAAGCAAGATAATCAGTATAGCTTCAGCCAAGCCTGCCAGGTCCCATTGAATTCAGTCACTCATAGACATGACCTCCATCAACCTCACCAGAGACTGAGTAGCTCTGGTTAAGTATGGAACCTGTCGCTTCCCCGGTGACCCTCTTGTGCTGTGTCTGTGATATGCATTCCATAAACAGAGATATCCTGAAGACCCTCCTTTGCCCTGTGTCGACTATATACAGAGGAGAATAACATTTTCTCTCTGATACCAGGAAGAGTAATACAAACCCAAGAGACAACGTATTTGATCAGTAATGGTCTTTCCTTCCAAAAATCTCAATGTAATTTGCCTTTTAGTAAACATCAGGGAGTGCTGGAAAATCTCCATGACCACGTAAAAGACAATAAAGCAACAGAATCTATTGGTGGGTAAGAGCACCTTACCTATGGGAAGGAGAATTGGCTCAGTTGGCCTCCATCAACTCTGCACAAGAAAATACCTCAACACAGACAGGCTTCCTAGTGGAAGCCCCAAATTTTCCCAATTGGAACTGGATACTTCTGTCTAAAGGTGAGGGAATACTTTTCTTTTAAAAATGGTGGTAGGGTTCCATTAAAAACTGAACCAATGGATATTTGGGATAGGGAAATCATAGATTTAGAGATGGAACACACTTTAGAAGCTATTGAGTTCAACCTTTAAGCTCCCATTTTGCAGATGAGGAAATTGAGGCCCATAGAAACAAGTGGCTTGCCCAGGGTCTCACATATGGTCAGTCAGCCAATCAAAAACATTTAATTATCACTTACCATGTTCCAGGCATTGTGCTAAATAAGAAGGAAGCCAAGACATGCAAAAATAGTTTCTGTCCTCATGAAGGTTATATTCTAGCGGAGGAGACAACATGGAAATAACTAATATATAAGATACACACACACATATATATATGTAAATATATAGTTATATATCATTTATGTGTGTATATATATGTATATGTGTTTATATTGTATATATGCTTGTGTGTGTGTTTGTGTGTGTTTGTGTGTGTGTGTGTG
The DNA here is from genome assembly GCA_023548195.1 of Bettongia penicillata ogilbyi. Taxonomy (NCBI): domain Eukaryota; kingdom Metazoa; phylum Chordata; class Mammalia; order Diprotodontia; family Potoroidae; genus Bettongia; species Bettongia penicillata. Next base: position 6,487,921 of record JAJHZJ010000198.1, on the reverse strand, counting down.
TGTGTGTGTGTGTAGTATAAATGAGAGGTAATATGAAAGGGGAAACTGGAAAGACCAGGAAAGGCCTGCTACAGAAGATGACACTTGAACTGAATTTTGAAAGAAGCCAGGGAAAATGTGTGGAAGTGAGAGGGCAGAGCATTGCAGGCATGGGAGAAGGCCAATACAAAGGAGACAAGGAGATAGAGGGTCATGTTTGAGTAGCTGCAGGCACACCCACGTGTAAGGTTGTAAAATACAGGAGAGGAGTAAGATATAAGAAGCCAAAAAAGCTAGGAATGGGCCAGGACATGAAGACCTTTAAGTTCTTCAGGGTTTTATGTTTGATGCTGAGCTCTTTGAACAGTTGGGTTACATGGTCAGACCTACGCTTTGGCATCTAATAAGTATCTAATGTGACATAAGAATCCAGGCCTTCCTGAGTCTAATGACCCATCCCAGTACGTCATGTTGCCTCTCAATCAATGGCTGGGGACATTCAGAGACAACCAAAATCAGAAAGATAAGGGGCATTAGAATGAACTCTATTTCCCCAGACTCTTTTAGTAAAAGACAGTATCATCTTCTTAGGGGATCTTGTCCAGCAGTAGGAGAATAGACCACAGGACTTTTCAAATGCTGGATTCAGATTGCCTTGAGAGAGCTAGACATCAGTTAGATGTAGGACATTTTCTAATTTCACATTTCCTAAGAATGCCAGCTTCCCAAAAGGGGGAAGGTAGTACATCCTCCTCTACTTTGGATTTCAAGTGGTAACTCGATCACCATTTACTAGAGGTGTTGCAGAGCAGGGATTCTTAACCTGGGCTCTATGAATTTTTTAAAAAAATTTAATGACTATTTCAATAGATTTAATTCTTTTTGTTATGTATTTTATTTTATACATTTAGAAAACGTATTCTGAGAAGAGATCCATGGGCTCCACCAGACTGCCGAAGGGATCCAGAGCACACAGAGTCCCTATTGTAGAAGACTTTCACGCTTAGGAGCTAGAGGCACTAGTGGAACCCTGGCATCCCTTTCAACTCTCAGATTTTGTGACCCTTCTTGACCCTCTGTTTCTACTATAGGACTGGACTGCCCCTACAGTCATTTGTCCTTCCTAGTGTGTTACTGGGAAAGATTTAGAGATTTTACTTCCAGCAAGAAGCAATCTCACCCTTTACGATTCCCAGAGCTATTTATTTGCACCCAGCTCCTCACTCCTTTATAGGAATTAACTCTTCTTACATTTTAGGAGATATTTTGTGGATACATAATGAGAGGCAGATTGTACAGAGGAGTACAAAGAGAGTTAGACTTGGAGTCTGGAGATCTGGGTTCAAATCTTCTCTCCATTAGTTACTAGCTATGATGCTTGGTAAGTCACTTAACCCTTTTATATGAGCCTTGGTTTCTTCATCTGTAAAATTACAACAGGGTTAATTGCATTGCCCATTTCCCAAGGTTGTGAGGAAAACGTTTGTAACTTTAAAGGTCTACATAAGTGCAACTTACCACTATTGTCTTGTTTCCTCCAGTAGACAGAAAGCTTTGTGAAGCCAAGGATAATGCCACACTTCTCTTTCTCACAAGGTCCAATGGTACACAGCAATCGATCAATTTATCAAGCAATAAACATATATATATGAAGAATAAAACAGTCCCTCTCCTTTCCTCTTTTCCTCTCCTCCTTCCAATGATCCACTAGTGTTAGCCTCCCCAGTAGTAGAGATCACTATACTCACCTAACAGTTCCTAACCTCAATGGGCTTACTTTCTAACAGAAGCACATATTTGTGCATATATATGCACAAATATGTGTTTCTGTTAGAAAGTATATATATATATAATATATATATAATCAGTATAAAATAATACACTCAATAAGCATAGTGTAGCTAACTACAAGATCGTTTGGATGAAGGGGAATCATTGGTAGTTAAGAAGCTTCAGGAAAGGCTTTATGGAAAAGAGTATACTTGAACTCTGTTGGAAGAAGATAATTCTCTGTGATAGAGGTACAGAATGAGTGAATCCCAGGCACAGGAGACAGGGAGGGCAAAGGCATAGATAGAGATATGAGAGGAAGTATAAAAGGGGAACAGAAATGAGGCCAAAGTGTCTGGATTGCAGAGTACAAGAGAAAAAGTGACATATGAGGCTGAAAAGATGGGTTAAGGCCAAGTTGTGAAGGGCTTTAAAAACTAAGCAGAGGAATTTATATTTGTTGAATAGTAAATATTTGTCTAGTGTGTAAATTAAATATGTCATTTAATGTTGGTGAAATTGCCTCATGCCCAGGGGATGAGATTACAATGTCTTTCCTAGAATCCAGGTTCTGCCGTATCCTTCCCAGGAGGGATATGTTAAGCCATATCTTCCTAGTTCTTTGTGGAGACCATGGGATCACAGATCTGACCAAAAACCATGTCATTGGACCACTGGAGATGTCAATCTAAGTTATGTGAACCAACCCATTTTACCTGTTGACACAATCCACAATCGGGCAATTAATGTCCCAGTCCCTGCAGAGATCCAAAGTTGTCATCTCAACTAGCACCCTTGGCAACTTTTCGTGTGGCCCATCCATAACTCCTCTTTGGTACATAATGCAGCCATGGCAGGCGATGGACTCCAGGTAAGACCAGTGATCTTCCATCTTGCCCCCACTCACTCTCCCCACCTCAAACCTGTACATAATTGTTAGGCTTGTCTCAACCCCAGACCTCCCTGTAGTGAGGACTGAGGAGCCTCTGGGGAGCCTCATGCAAGTCCTGTTCCCCTTCCATCTACAATCTATGATGAATGGTTGTTGACATTACTAAACAAAGGTATTATTAGTAGATTACATCCAAGAGGCTGGACTCTTGCAGAAGGAGGGCAAAGGGAGCCGTGGGCCTTGCTCATCTCCCAATTACTCCACAAAAGCCTAAACCACCAGGTCATGGATAAAAGTGAATAAATGTTTCTAAATTCTTCTCTTAAACACACTTAAGCTTAAAGCTATTTAACTGGGGCTTTTAAAGCATGTGCGCTTTATGGGAGCCCAGCTACCTGCTTCATTCTCTTGCTCTTATTTTTTCCTTTTATCCTTTTAGTCTTGAAGAAGCCTAATTAGAAGCTCGAACAGGGCCCTCTCTCCCTGCCCTTAAATCAGTAATTGGCTGCAGTGCAGAGACTGTCAGGAAATTAACACATCACAACATGACAGCTGTTAATTTTTTCTCCTTATTTGTCATATGAATCACCGCTGATTTGCCGGAGTGCATAACAAATTAGTGGGCTGTAATCAGGGCCTCTCTCCCATGAACAGCACCTTCTTGTTTTCTCTCTCTCTCTCTCTCTCTCTCTCTCTCTCTCTCTCTCTCTCTCTCTCTCTCTTTCTCTCTCTCTTTTTCTCTCTCTCTCTCCCTCCCTCCTTCCCTCTCCTCTTCCTTCTCCTTCTTTCTCTTCTCCCCCTTCCCTCCACCCTCCCCTCACCCCCCATCCCAAGGCCATTACTTCCCTGCCTTGGCAGAAAAGACTGTTGCTAGGTGTGTCATTGTCAATAAATCAGAATAAGGAAATGCTAAAAGCGCCAGAAGCTCTTTAAACTTTGATGAAGGCTTTTAGTTACATTTTTAAATTTTTTTTTCTTTTTTCCTTCTCTCTCTCTCTCTCTTTTTAATTGTATCTCCCTCCTAGCCAATTGGTACATGTCTTGCAGAGAGCCCATTTCACAAAGCTATGGAACCCACATGACCTTTCTAGGTGCCACTGGAAGATCTAGCCAGTCAAAGGAACACAGGGGAAAGTTGTTTAAGATATATATAAGAATTTATATTAGAATAAGATATTAATTAGGGTCACACCAATGAAGCTTTGAACCTGACTTCTGTCTCCCTTACTGAGGCAAAAGGGATGGTTATGGTGAATCCAAGAAGTAAGAGGGGACCACTTGAGTTTATTGAGTAGGAGAAGAGTGATATGGTCAGACCTGCACTTTAGGAAAATCACTTTTGTGGCTGGGTAGAGGATGCTTTGGAGTAAAGAAGAGGGTTGGATAGGAAGACCAAATATGATACTATTGTAATATTCCAGGAGAGAAATGATAAGCACATGAACTAGGGTTTGGATTGCATGAATACTGAGGTGAGGATGGATAGAAGATGTATATGTAGGGATAAAAATGACAAGATTTTGCAAGTGGTTTGATTTGTGGGGTGAGAGTGATCAGTCAAGGATGATACTGATCATCCTTGTGTACCTGGGTATTCGGAAAGATTATAATGCCTTTTACCATGAATAGGGAAAATCAGAAAAGGAGTAAGGTTTGGGAGGGGGACATAATCAGCTCTATTTAGGATATGTTAAACTTGAGATCCCTTTGGAGGAGCCCAGAGAGACTGAATGATTAAATGATGCATCCAAATCTTATAGGTGGAGAGGTACAAGAGGAGGATTTGAACCCCTTTCCAGGGTTCTTCCTCTTGGAACCATATTGCCTTGTGACCTTTAACTCTTTGTAAATATCTCATTCCCAAAAGGACTAGGTATGCTCCAAGATCTTTTTCAATGCCAGTATCCTAGACTCGGCAAACCAATTTTCTAGTTTTAGCTTGCGTAAAATGGTGATAACAGGAAGTGTTGTATCTTTACCCTGGGGGCCTGGAATCAAGGAATTTTAGTTTAAATTTCAGTGCCCCCACTTCCTAACCACATCATCTTGAATCAGGGTAAAGAGTCTTACTCTGGAGTCAGCAGACTTGGGCTCAGATCCCACTTATGACAATCATTAACTGTGTGACCTTATGTGACATTTAATCTTTCACCCAGAAAAAAGTGTATTAGGTTTAGACATCATCTGAAGACCTTTCCTGCTCCAGACCTGTGATGCTAGGAGCAAGTCACCTTGCTGAGCTTTTAGTTTTCTCATGTTTAAACAAGAAATAATACTTGCCCTGCTTTTCTCAGCTGTACCTTCGGAGGATTGAATGGGGTAATGAATGTGAAAGCATTTTGTAAAGTGCAGACCACTGTATATGAATGTCTTCCTCCTAAGACTATTTTCTACTGATTTCTCTTTCAGGTTTCAAGGGTGGTCCCCGGTTCTATGATTCTGGGGTGAAGCAAGCAAGTCTGTATCCAACTTTTGGGGGCGGTGGAGACAATTAGGGTTAAGTGACTTGTTCAGGGTTAGCCAGCTGGCAGTTGTCTGAAGCTGGCTTTGAACTCAGGTCCTCCTAACTCCAGGGCCAGTGATCTATTCACTGTACAGCTTAGCTGATGAATTCATAAACCTTGTTCCTACCTCTACATTGTCTTTACAGACTAAAGAGGTCTTAGCATTCCAATCTAATATAGTTAGCATTATAGTGATAATATAACTAATTCCAATATAACTAGTATGAAAAATTCAGGCTGACTTTCAAGGGAGAGAGGTTCTTAGTCTACCAAGTGACAGGAAAGGCAAACTTTCTTACAAGCTGGAATGCATTAAGGAGGAAAAGGAAATTGAGCATAATTAGATTATCTTTGGGTAAAATGAACAACTTCTTTTCCGGGTGAATTTTTCATACCTCATACAAGAATGTAGGCCTGGTCACACCTCTAGGACACTTACTTGTCACTACGGCCAGCAGTGAGCTTGAGTAACTCATGGATGGTCATGGTCATATGGCATCAGAACAGCTCTGAGTTAGATGGGAAATCATACGAAAACAGTCATCAGGATAATATTCTATTGGCTTATATGAGTCTTAAAAGGACTAAAAGAATGAACATGTGAACAAATTTACTGATTCAAAAAGGCTTTGTCATGCTCTTGCCCAGTGCCCAGCACTGTGCTAAATGTGGAAGGAGATACAAGAGGAGAAACAGTCTGTCCTCAGGAGCTCTCCATCTAGGTGAAGAGTCAAAGCTCATCCACTTGTAATAGTTAAGAAACAGTAAAAGGCATTTCTGAGTAAGTAATGGTAAGTCAGGGCAGTTAGGTGACTCACTGGGAAGACAGATGGACTTGGAACTAGAACACCTGGAGTGCAAATCTCACTTCAGGTGCTGGTTAGATGCTTGACTCCATGCACATCACTGAGCCTTTCTCAGCCTCAGTTCCTTCATTGCTTGGTGGAACAGGCTGAACTCACTGGTCCAAGACTAAGGAAATACAGAAATGCTGGACAGAGCATCTGCAAGCTAAGAAAGAGAAGATCATCAAGACTTTGTCTAAGGAGGAGGAGATTAAGAAATGATTCTCTCCTATCTCCTATGAACATAGTACCCTTCTATTTGACATATACAATAAAACTTGACAACATCAAAAACAAAAGTGGGGTGGGAAGCTAGGTGGTTCAGTGAATAGGGCACCAGCCCTGGAGTCAGGAGAAGCTGAATTCAAATCATACCTCAGACACTTGGTACTTACTAGCTAGGTGACATTGGACAAGTCACCTAACCCCAGTCACTTCGCCCCCTCCCTTGAAAAATAAAAATGGGGGAATAATAAGAGAACCTACTTCCCAGAGTGTTGTGTATGTCAAATGAGAGAGTATGTAAAGCACTTTTCTAACCTCAAAGGACTGTATAAATATTAGCTATTATTATTGGCATTATTACTATGGTATGGCTGAGTAAACACCATAGGAGTTCAAAGGGGGAGATGAAGCAGCTATCACAGTTGTTGCTCCTTAGAATCAGAAATGTGAGGATACACAGATCAGTGCCAAGGCCCAAAGCAGTTCTGAGGGGGTGAAGGATAATTGAATGAGTACACTGGCTGTGGAGTAAGAGGGCATAGGCTCAAATTCTGCCTCTGACACATAAAACCTCAGTGAACTTGAGCAAGCCTTTTACCTTCCCTGGGCCTCAGTTTTCTCATCTGTAAAATGGAAGTAGAGTTGGACTGAAGAACCCTTCCTGCTCTAGATGTATGATCTTATGAATACATCTTATGAACTACTTGGTCTCATAAACTGTCTGTACAGTATAGACAATGTCTGAAGAGTTGAAACAATTTTATCTAGCTTGATATGGGAACCTAAAACATTCTGACACTGTCTTTCCTTCCAAACCCTAAATCAATGAATGAGTGAGTTCACTCCTCCAGGAATTTCTAATTAGCTCTTTTAGGTTATAACTATACGTAGATCAAAACCACTCCAACCAAACTACAAACCCCAAATTGTGTTGTGGTTTTATTTTGTTTGTTTGTCTGTTTTTGTTGTTGCTTTTGTTTATTTGAACAAGTTCCCTAGATACTTCCTGTCAAAGTGGGTTTAGGGGCCTGAGCGAGCCAGGTGCTTGCTCTACTCCGTTAGTTGATACAACATAAGTCAATAACCTCATTGAATATCTTTTCTTTTTAGGAAAAAATATATTGTAAATCCGTTTCCCCAAATTCCAGAACCCTGGACTGCCATGATTGTCTTCATATCATTTCCTGCCCAAACAAGAGGTATCCTGGTGCCACTGGACAGCAACCATCCATGAGAGTTGTCCTAACTTCACCATAGGACATGGTGAAAAGTAAGCTCATCAAACTGCCTAAGAACTTGCCCAGGCCCATAACCCATCCATGTCTGAGACTAGAAAACCTCTCTCAGAAAAGAAGTCAGCTACATTCAGAGAAAATTTAATTACTCTCAATATGGTTCGCTCCTTCTTAATATGCTACATCTTGTAAAATTCTCGCTGCAGCGAACGTTTGCCTCTGCTGTCACTTTGTAGACTCTAAGAAAAGGGTTTGTAAGTAAAATATCAATTTTACAATTATTCTGTCAAGTCCTAATTAAAAAAAATTATTTATACATTATATGTTATGGAATTAGTTCCCCTGTAGAGACCTGGAATTAGTGATTAAGAAGTGAGCATCAGGCAGGGTAGCCGTCGTGGAGGTTCTGAAATGCCGTTGCCAAAGCAGGTTCCTCATTTTCCCAGATAACAGCAACCCCTGGCACCTGCCCTGCCACCCAGAAATCTCTCCTAGGACTCCTCAAGCAGGCAACCTTTTCACAGATAGCCTGAGGGGCAGCTCAGCATTTTTTTGATGCAAGGGGCTAGGTTTTTGTCCATGCTTTCCATTTGCAAGGCCATGGGAACTTTGGGCTGCATCACAGTGATAGCTAGAACACTAGTCAGTTTCTAGTTGCTTCTGGAAATCAATCCTGGGAAGGGCTTGCGTCTCTACCACGCCCAAAAGGCAGAACGGAAACAGCTGAGTATTTGGTCTCTGCGAGATCCGGTGACTCTTCAGCATCCAACCAGCTGTTTCTCCCTGGTTGGACACAGCTGGAGACTCCTGAGCTACTACCAGAAAATATACATGTCTGTAATGACCTCCCCTCCTTTATGATGGAGATAGCAGTGAAAGATTACTGAATTCTTTCCTACTCTTTCCACTCTACCGAATCTCCAGGCAATAATTGGGTGAGTAAGTGAGAAGCTATTTCCAAGGCTGGGACAAAGTGAACCAAGTGATATGGAGTCCCATTTTCAACAAACTTGGGTTAGGCTGAACACATAATCTGTATGGCAAAAACAGACACATGCAGAAAACAAAACAAATGCTCGTTAGCCAGACTGACCCAGGCTGGCCACCCAAGTTGTTTGAATTCTCCAGCTGACTATTCACTCTTTCCCCACTCTGACTTTGACTTCTCATCTTTTGGTCCCAACCCTGTCCATTCCCACCTCTTGCCTACCATGGACACCTCTCATAGGTCAGGGAGAGAATCTGAAAAGCAGGACATTTCCTTTTCCTTATTTTTGAAGTTGAAGTATCTAGGTTTGAACCCCATCTTCACCATTTACCCCCTCTGTGACCTTGGGCAATTCACTTATAATCTTTGGGTCTCAGATTTCTCATCTATAAAATGAGAGAGCTTGGAGGAAATGATCTCCAAGGTCACTTGGAGAACTAATTCTGAGGAATCAGCTTTCATGAAAGGACTGGAGGAGAAAGAATTTGAGGCCAAAATGAGATCTGGGAATGGGGTGAGAATTTCTTGAATCCATATTGTCACTGTTCCTTCATTGAATTTGAGAACAGGAAGGGGTCTTACAAATTACAATAATTTATATTTACTTATGGTGTTTAAAATTTTGTGAAATTATCTTGCTACCACCACTTTAATTATGAAGACAAAGAAACTGAGGCCTGGAGAGGGGAACCGAGTATACCAGGTCAGAGAGTGAATAAGTGATGGAGTCAGGTCCTCTGACTCTGGTACCAGGTCTCAGCATTCTCTGATGCTTCCTCTTGAAAGATGATGTCACTTGGTGATATTTTGAGGTTTCTCCCTAGAACAGAGCCTTCTAACCACAAAGAGGAAAGTGAAAGCTTAGGTTCACTTCCACCATCAGTCCTTTGCAATGGAATAATAAAACCCATTGTCCTTGCTGGGCCACTCTGTTCTGCCATTTCCTAAATCAGAGCATGTGTATTATATTTATCTAAGGCTTGGGAAACTTTCCTACCTTACCCTCAGTCCTGGTTTATTGGAAAAACTTTACTAATATCCCCAGAGTCAGTACAAGGTAGTAAAGGAAAGGCCATGGACATGATGTTGTTACTTTTCTGGAGTGCTAAGAGGTCTCAATGTTAGCTATGTATGTGTGTATATGTAAATGTACACACATATGCTTGACACATCAGAAGGTCATAGATTCATAGATTTATAGCTGAAGAAGACCTCAGAGATTAGTTAGGCCAAGTCCCCCAGTTTGCAAAGGGAAAGGATTTATTTAAGATCACAAAGGTAACTGGAGAATCAGATGAGAAGACTGGAGACCATGTCATATGAAGGTATTTGGAATGTTTAGCCTGAAGAGGAGAAGACCAGGGTAGAGGTGGGGGTGGGATGGGGTGGGGAGTATCACATAATTACAGGGATGTCATATGAAAGAGAGATTAGATTTGTTCTGCCTCAACCAGGTTTGGGGAACCTGTGGCCTAGACCCATCCCTGGCCAAGAGTCAGAGTTCACTGAAGATGATGATGGTGATGATGATGATGACGAAGTGAAAGGCAGCATGATAAAATGAATAGATAAGTAGTCTTGAGAGCTGGGAAGGTCTGGGTTCAAGTCCAATCTTTGAAATTTACTATGTGACCATGAGTAAATCATTTAACTTCTCAATGATAAGTAACCCATCTGCATTGGGGGAGTTTCTCGTAATGTTAAATACATAATTCTAGACAATAGTAACATGCCTTGCATCACCCCAAAAGTTATGAATGCTTAGAAAGAGAGGCATCTAGGTGGCATACTAGACAGAACAATGGGTCTAGAGTCAGGAAGACACAAGTTTGAATCCAGCCTCAGATGCTTTCTAGCTGTGTGACCCTGGGCAAGTCACTTAACTGCTGTTTGCTTCAGTTTCCTCAACTTGTCAAATGGGGATAATAACAGGACCTACCCCCTAGGGCTGTTGAGAGGATCAAGAGAAAGAACACCAAGTGCTAAGAGCAGTACCTGATACACAATTGTCACTATATAATGCTAGCTATTATTAGTTATTAAAAATCTATTCAGCAAAAAACATTTATTAAGTGCTTAGTATATACCAAACATATAAATGCAAGTAGTACATGACAAAGATACATGTTGCCTTTCCTTGAGAATAGGAAAGGATTTACCTTTGTCTTCGAATTTTAAATCCTTGGTACAGTACTTGGCACACAGAAAGCACTTAATAAATGCTTATAAAGCCTTTATTACATGTTTGTACATGTACATACATACACACATGTATGTGTATATACATATATACACATGTACATATGCACACATACATACATGTGTGTCTATATGTAACCACTGGTAACTGTGTTGGAAAAGGATCAGAGTGGGGAGGGTCTCGAGGTACAGAGACTAAATAGGAGGCTATTTTAATAGTCTGGAAGAGAGTTGATAAAGGCCAAAACTAACGTGGTAGATGTGGAGATATATTGCAAGAGAGATTATGGAGATAAACAACAGCTTTTGGTAGATGAATGAGTGAGTGATTTGGGGGAAAATGAGGCATTAAAGCTAGCACTGAGATTGCGAATTGAAGAGAGGAGAATAGTGCTGTCCTTAATAGTTATAGGAAAGTTTGAAAGAGGGGTAGATTGGAGAGTAAAGATAATGAATTGTGTTTTAGAAATATCGAATTTTCAATGCCTATATGACATCTAGGTCAAAATGTCCTACAGGAAGCTCATGATGTGAGACTAGAGCTGAGGAGAAAGAATGAATATCCAGATCTGGGAGTCATCTGCACAGAGATGGTAATTGAACCCATGAGAGCTAATGAAGTCCCCAAATGAAACAGAAAACAATGTATAGGTTAAGGAGAAAAAAGGATTTGCTCCGAAAACCTGGAATGTAAAAGAAATTCATTATTGATTCAGTGACCATTGAACAGCCCATTCAAAAGCAGTAACGTTTAGACTGCTTTTATTGATTCTCACAAAGCCTTTGACTCAGTTTCTCACTAATATCCTTTAAAACAAATATATAAAAGAGACTCAAGGATCATGTTAATGATACTGTATTCGATGTCTTTGTAGAAAACTGTTCTCCATTTAAAATACACTACCAACATGATAGTGTTAACAACAACTTGTTTAAACTTAGTGGCTTCCGTGAAAGCCCACTATGTTTTAGCTAAGTCAGATTCTATTATTTTCTCTCCGAAATAGACACATGTGCGACTTTTCAAGACAACATCATTTTAGTCACTTGCTATTCTTAGATGACATCATGTCGTATGTTTCCACTAAGGGGAAATCATTAAATAACACAGTGCCTGGCACATAATAGGCACTTAATAAATACTCATTAATTAGATCTGGTTTTATCTTGTAGAAACTTTTCATAATAGCATAAAATGTCATTTGGACTAGAAAGTGGAAATGTCTTAATTGTGCATCAAGAAATAAGAGAAATAGGAGGTCTTAATGTGGAGGACAACTTGAATCAGTGGACAAAGGTAATTTATACAACTACTTGGTCTCCTCCAGGTAACATACATTGAGTCTAGACTATCAAGGTGAAAACTCTTGCTAACTACATTAAGAGACTCACTGGCAACCTGAATCCAAAGCTTAATGGGAAGAACATATCTGTAGCAATTAACACCTATGTGATATCATTCTTAATGTATACTTTCAGTATAGTAAAATGGATGACAACCGATGTAGATGTCCAAACAAATATGCGTACAATGTTAATGAAACATCTTTCTAAGCAATTTCTATCACCAAGACAGCTATAGAAACATTAACACTTGCTTATCAAAGAGAAGGAAGGCAGTTGGTAGGTGTTTTCAGAGCACACAATAAATAGGCTAAAATTTTATAGAAAAACTTTTAGAAGAAGCAGATATTACTTCACTGTAAAAGCTGACAAGTATATGTCACTGGATTTGTCAAATGTAACTGAAAATGGTTTATCTCTGTATGGAGTCAATGGAAAGGCTAAGATCTGAGAGTGAAATCAGAAGGTGTTCTGTGGGCTATATCCCCATGAACTAAATGTATCTGTGTCACCAAAATAGTGTAGAATAAATAAATGAGTCATGTGAATTTGTTTGTGAAAATGGACAGGTTTATAATAGATTCGGAATTACGTTTGCCACTAGGAACTAGAGAAAATTATACTTAAAGAGTCGAGATTTATTGACTGATGTAGATTATAAAAAAGAACCATAGGAGCTGTACAACATACCATTATCATTGGGGTTGTAATCTTTTTTGGGGGTCATGGATCCCTTTGATTGCGGAATACCTTGAACTATTTCTCAGAATAATGCTTTAAATGCCTAAAATAAAACATATAGGATTAAGAAATAAGTCAATTATATTGAAAACATTATCTATTTATTTTTCTATCTCTCTGTTTTTTTTTAAAGACAAGGTCAAGCATTCCAGGGTAAGAACCCCTGCACCAAAGGCTGAAAAAATTTAGCATCTTCTGGATACCTGAAAAGACTCAATTTTCCACCAGAAGCTTGCCATTCTTTATAAATTAGCAGATGGTAAGCCCCCATCCTACAAATACAAATCCTGAAATATAGCCTTGAGAATTCAACAAATACACTGTGCTGGAAATTAAGCATCATTAAAAACAGAACTGTTCTCTACAACCATCTGAGCATACATTGATCTATAAAAATTTAAGAACAATACTTTTAATAACTGTCATCACACCAAATATTCAATCTCCAACATATATCCTTTAGAGTTAGGCTTTGGCCATCAGAGGGATTCCTGTGTAAAGCATCCTTCTCATGAGTTCCAAATGCCTGTGTCACTAAGAAATTCTTGGTTAAGGTCATATTTAAATTAATCAGCACAGTGATATGAAAATAGTGTTTAGCCCAAGTTCAGAGGTTCTGTGTTCAAATTTTGACCCTGACACTTATTACATCTGTGACCTTGATCAAATTATTTTGCTTCTATGAGACTCAGTTTTTTCATCTGGAAACAGCAGGAGATTTGATTAGGTGACATGAATATCCTTTCCAGCCCTAAATCTCTAATTCTATGATAGACCTCAAATAAACATTTCTTAGGCTGTCTCCCCTCTGACCAATCACCCACCAGGAACAGTGGAACAATATTCTTAGAGCACTGAACTGTTCTTACCAAAGGCCTAATATTTTTCACTTTGTAAAAGAAAGAATCCAACTCTGACAACTCACCCATGAGCACCCTAGCCCCATTTAGCTCCCATTTGAAGAATTGATCATTTCTCCCCATATTTAGAAGGTGCCAGATTCACGGTGATAAATGGCCAGTATTCTTTGCAATGTTTAATGGCAAACCCAGATCCAAGAGGAACCATCGCCAGATGGCACGTGTACGATTCCTGGAATATGGCTTTCAGAGAAACCACAAACCTGGAGGAGCAAATGCTGTTCCAGATGCATTAACTCATAATCCCCAGGAAGAAAACATTTCAAATGAAGGAAGAGGAGGAATCTGTTCTTGACGAGCCCTAATAGCCCCGGTTAATCCTCATCCTGGTGAAAGGTACTTGCTTACAAGTATGGAAAAACTTCATCAAAGTCAGCAAGAGGGACCAGACATGCACACACACAATTACTGCAGAGAGCAGCAGCTCAGCAACTGGCTTAGTGTTATAGATTGTATTGGGGCTCTGTGCAAGGCCCCCTCAGAGCAGTGGGGACCATCAGGAATCCCATTCCAGTCTAGCTACTCTTTATTTCCAGGAAGGCAGAGGTAAACTTTGTCTAATACTTCTGTAGAAGCTATATGACAGAAACTGTGCCTGGCTCAGAGTAAGGGCTTAATAAATGTGTGTTGACTGGCTAAGTGGAGATGGAATGGTAACTTACTACCTACTATTTTGGGTTCTATTCATTCATTCATTCACTGTGCAATCACTGATTGCCTGCCTGAGGTGCAAATCAGGATGGCCCTTTGGTAAAGCATCCTTTCCTATAAGCTACATCCCTTCCTTGTCAGCTGGGGAATTATTAGGACCAGTGAGGATACTGTTAGGGCAAACTAGGCAGGAGATAATAGAGAATAATTTTCCTTCAGTTTATTTCCTAGCACAAGTCAGACACATCTAGGAAGTAGGAAGAAAATTCAACATAAACAGACTTAAATGAGGAGTTTAGAGACCTGGACTCTATTTCTAGGCTCCCTGCCACCCCCATAGCTGATTTTCTTTGTGGTCTTAAGTCAGGGTTGGAGAACCTTGGACTCTTTTTGCCTTAGTTTCCCCGTCTATAGATTGGAGAAGATTCCCTACCTGTGCCTTTGGTGTGTGCTGAGGCAAAATGAGAAAATTCATTCCTCATGCTTTAAGCTTCTTGGAGGGAGGGTGATATATAAATTCAAGGTGTTATTATTAGAGAGCAAGAAATTGGTTCCATGCTAATTAAACTCACACCTTACCATTTTATACATCCCGACACTGCACCATGACAATCTGACATGTTACAGAAAAGGGAGAATTCTCCACAAAAACACAAGACAAGATGACTTCTCCGCACAACGCCAACATTGCAACGATGTGTCTGTAATCCCCCCCTTTCCTTTCCCCCTCCCCCATTCCAATCTGAATTAAGATATTTCCAGGAGAAGCTGATGGAGCTCTGAGCTCTTTACAAGGCATTCACTGTTTTCTGAGAGTGTTAAGAAGTTGTCAAACCTGGGTCATGTAGGTGAAGATTTAGTGAGACAACCAACAAAGTTTTCTCAGTTGTTGTGTGCTGCCCCCACTTACTTAAATGCCTATTGTGCGCATGCGAGGGGGAAAAAATGTATTTTTTCAACAATAGTTTTATCACTCCTTTGGGGAGTAGACATTGAGCTAGTAGGAGGCCACAGCCAGTCATGGCTCCTGAGGAGATGGTCACTTTTATGAGGGGGAACCAACTCGGGGAGCCTGGATACCTGGTCTATTGATCCTATTATCCTATTTTAAGAGGATATTGTGGGAGAAAAGGACCAATTTTTTTTTTTGTTTCAGGGCCAAAGAAGAGAATAACCACGGATGGTAATGGAGCTGTCACAGAGGAGAGAGAAGTGGAAATTCATGGTTCTCTTGTGAGGCAAAGACATCTGTGTTATTGTACCCTAAGCCAATAGTTTTTAAAACAAAGTCATAAAACAAGCTACTGTATATAACAGGGATGGAAAATATGTGGAGCTTTCCTCCACCCTTTACAGGTTTCTGAAAAGAAAAAAAAAATAGACCAATGACTGAGAATGAAAGAAGTGTGAGCTGCCATCAGGAGGGTGCATGGATCCCACCTTCCAAAGGAACAGGGACAGTTTGTGCTAGAGGGAATGGAATAGCCAAACTCATGTCAGAGGTAACGTCAATGAGGAGGCAACAGGAAGGGCGCAGCATGTCTCTGTAACCTCTGGTGACTCAAGCCAGCACAGGAGTGATGAGAGGTGGCTCCCATCCTCTGCCCTTCTATTGTCCTGACTCCAAACTTCAGATTCCTCTCTGGGGGCTTCTGTGCCAGACTCCTGCATGACTGTGGAGTGCTTGATAAGTGTTTGTTTATTAACTTTTTAGTTATTCTAAAGGATTCAACAGATAGACAAAGAAGACATTGCCATGGAAAGAAAACTGGATTTAAAGGTAGAGGATGTGACTTTCACCCTGGAATTGCTAGTTAGCTAATGGATGAGCTTAGAAAAATCATTTTCCTCTCTACCCTTTGTTTCTCTTTTTCATAAAACGAAGGGGTCATACTACATGATCATTAATGTCCCTTCCAGTTTTAAAAACCTGTCAGGGATCTAAAATCAGGATCTATGATTCTGTTGAGAAAGATAATTAAATTCAAGCATCCAATTAAAAATATTGTTGAAGATCACCCCTTAGTTTTAAAAAAATAAACCAGATCAAGAATCTGAATTATAGAAGGATCACTTTTGGTTGCGTGAAACTCTGTCAGTCCTGTACCGGGCATTTTCTGTAGTCTCTTGTCTCTATATAAATAGCTCATGTCATGACCAAATCTAGATGAAGAGAAATAGATATTGTGAAAGCAGAATTGCAAATAAGTCATGTTATAGTCTTGAAACTTGAGATTTATATTTGAAATTACTGTGCTAAAAGAAGATATCTGGTCAATGTGGTTTGGATCCAGTCTAACTTCAAGGGAAAGGTGTACTAAATCAGATTTTGTGATCTCATCTTTTTGCATGAATCTGAATATGACAACTGACTTGAGAATGAAGAACCAGGAGGGTTAAGTAAGTTTGCCATAGTTACAGAGGAATTAAATGGGGAGGGTGGAACTTGAACCCGGATTCACTGACTTTAAATCCCATGTACTTTTTCATAGTACCAGTATTTTCTGTAAACCAGTTTGTTTTCAGAGCAGATTTCCATAATCAAAGAATATTTTAGAGGGAATGGAATAGCCAAACTCATGTCAGAGGTAACGTCAGCGAGGAGGCAACAGGAAGGGCGCAGCATGTCTCTGTAACCTCTGGTGACTCAAGCCAGCACAGGAGTGATGAGAGGTGGCTCAAGGAAACTTGGAGGTCATTTAGTCTTACCCCCTAATTTTATATATGATGAAATCGAGGCCCAAGGATTTGTCCATGGTTACCATAAGTGTCAGATTTGGATTCCAGATCTGTCTCCAACTACAATTCTCAACCATGCCTTATTTCCTTCCTACACTTACCTCTCTTTCTAGAACACTTGCTTAGGATCTTTCAAGAAATTCCTTCACACTTTCTCTCCTTCAAACTCAGAACAGACATGCAAAATGAAATGCCAACAAAATCCTTTCCAACCCAAATGGTTTATTATATAATTATATATTCCATGCTTCTCCACAAGGAATCTCTTGGAAGACAAAAGTCTATAGTTCATTTTGGCTTTATATCTCTGGTGCCTTGCACATAGTAGGCACCTAATAAATGCTTGTCACATTAAATTGAATTGTTTAATCAAACCTCCCAGATCCTCAGAAGTGCATAGAGTAAGAACTTAGTTAAGGATTCTTGTTTGTAGCAATGTTACAGTCTTTTTCACTGGCTACCAGAACTTCATTGGTTGTAATATCTCTTATTTCATACCTGAGCATGGGTTAAAATTGAAAATATAGTTTCTTTTAATTAAACCAGTTTAAATTTTAATTTGGCAGTTTCTTGGTAAAATTTGGGAGATACTTTGATGAACATTTACAAAATTTTATCTTCTTTGAAGATTTCCATAGGTGGCCCATCCATGTCTTTGTGTAGAACATCTTGTTTTTTTCCCCTATGCTTGAAGGACAGTAACTTTCTGTAGCCTTCATTTCACTTCCCACTTCATTCAGGATAGTTCCATGAAGCTCTGAGATGTCACAAAATTACCCCAGAAATCTCCCATGGCATTTGTGGGGTTGGTGTATTAACTATGGGAGACATTCTCTGTCCTTACAGTGTTCCCTCAGGGGGAAACTCTGAATAATGAGACCAAGAGCATCTTCTTCCTCTATGCTTTCTGCCTCTGGGAAAGACTGAGAGATATCTGGCAGAGGAAGGAAGAGGACATGCATTGAGACTTCAAGATCCCTCTTTTCTTCCTAGGTTTCCAACAATTCTTCTGACCAAGCTCAGCAAATGTCATCAGATTTTTTTTTGGAATTCTCTACGGTTTGGATGCATTGGATGTTAATATTTTAACAAAAATATTAACACAGCTATTTGCCAGGGAAATTTTTATTTTAAAATCACTACTTCAGTGTCTTATTTTCCCTCCTTTTCTTTGACTTTCTGGGAAATGTCTTCCTTCCTCTTTTCCTTCCTCCCTTCTTTCCTTCCTTCCTTCCTTCTTTCCTTCCTACCTTCCTTCCTTCCTTCCTCCTTCCTTTCTTCCTTCCTTCCTTCCTTCCTTCCTTCCTTCCTTCCTTCCTTCCTTCCTTCCTTTCTTTCTTTCTTTCTTCCAACTCTATCTGTTCCTTCTGTGTGTCTTTCTATCTCTCTGTCTCTGTCTCTCTGTCTCTGTCTTTCTCTGTCTCTCTCCTCCTTTCTTGGTTTGAGGAGATCTGGTACTGTGGAAAAAACAGTGGACTAAAAAGTGTTGCTAAAGGCAGGATTGTGGATTTTAGATTATATCTAGATCTGGTTTGTATAAATTTTAATTATAAGATACAGGCCTTCTAACTCTTCTTGTGACTCCAAGCATGTGACTTAACTTTTCTGATCCTTAGTTTCCTTGCCTATGAAATACAGTAGTATTTGCCCTGCCTACCTCTCAGGGATGATGTGAGAATTCAATAAGATCATAATACTAAAACAAACCCCAAAAAACTCCCCCCAAAACACGTTAAAGCTTCTTTACATATATTATAATTCTTTAAGAAAGTCACCAAGAAACAAAACCAAATGGTCAATTTATTCGATTTGAATTCCAGTTCTGATTTTTTTACTCCTTGTGTGACCTTAGGCAACTCATTTGAACTTGTAAAACCTTTGTTTCCTCCTATAAAATGTAGAAATTGGATTGAAGAGCCTCCCAGTTCACTTCCAGCTTTGAATCTATGATTCTCAGTAGAAAGTATTGTATCATCAATCCTGAAGGTCAGGGGCTGTTTTGCTTTTATCTTTGTATCCCCAATGGGATATGTGATATTGTTTTACCTTTACATGTCACAATGGGATGGAAGATCTCATTATGCCTGTTGTTTGTTGATTATGAAAGAACGTTTAGTTTGGTAGAATAAAATGGTTCTCTACATGCTTTTCCAAAAATATGTCTCCAATTCACACACCAAAATTGGTCAAAAGTCCTTGGAATATATAACAACAAAAACAAGCCTTTTCAATACTTCTAATGGCAAATATCAGACAAGACATAAAATAAGGAAGGGTACACAAAACAATGGGAGAGATCCATTACAGAATTCAGGTCAAAGAGAGATTCCCTATGGATAATGAGGCTTTCCAGATGCTCCTGTTTGCAGATGGCATCTTGCTAATTATATCAAGCTCCAGAACATTACAGGGTCTCTTGGAAGAGATATGTAATCATTAAAGGAATTTGACCTGACCATCCTTAAGGGAAAACCAAATGGATGAAGACCTATTGCCTAGATTTCAGTGTGTATTTGGACTGAAAAGGTATAGCACTTTTTCATTTGTTGGTATATCTGGAACAGATTGTACAGAAGGATAATGAATTAGGATCAGAGTTGAACAGGAGGAAAACTGTAGGCTGGATTGCCTCCAAGAAATGATTGTATTTCTTTATTGACCCTAAGCTTCTCATGAAAGCAAAGTTCCACTGATTTAACATCAAATTATCAATATTTATGTATGTATAGCAGAAAGACATGAAATACAACTTTTTTTCTGTTGAGACAATTGAGGTTAAGTTACTTGGCCAGGATCACATAGCTAGTAAGTGTCTGAGGCTGGATTTGAACTCAGGTCCTTCTGACTTTAGGGCCAGTGCTCTATCTACCGCATCACCTAGTTCCTTCAAATACACCTATTTTTGAGGGATAAAAAATTAATAACACAGAATGCAATGGAGAAATATGAGTATGCTGCAATATGTAATCAATGAAGAAGGAAACACATATTTTTTAAGTGATTGTTATGTGCTAGGTACACTTAGTACAAGGTACTAAGTGCTTTACATAATGTTATTTCATTTAATCCTAACCTGAGAGTTAGGTGTTATTATCCTCCTTTTGCACAGTTGAGGAAATTGAGGCAGCCAGAAATTAAATTGTTTGCTCAGGTTTAGATAGCTGGTAAAGGTCTGAGCTCAAGTCTTCCTGATTCCTGGCCCAGAGCTCTATACATTGTGCTACCTGGTTGCCTCTAGAATTCCAACGAACAGAAATAATTGTCTGATATGAAGACAAGATAGGCTGGTCACATGGTGAATGACAGATGAACAGGTAGAAACGTCTACTGGTACCCTAGAGATTTCAGGAGAAACTGAGGGAAACCTCAGTCATGTTGGGTGGACCCTTTGTGATGAATTTATTAGAGGATTTGGACAAAAGTCACACAATATGGACAGGTGTGGAGTGTTTGGCTACCTGAATTGTTCGAGGGAACTTCCAAATCAATGAGATCGGAAATCTCAATGAGGGGTGAATATCCTCAGAGCCTAATGGAATGCCTGGTATACAACAGATGTTTAAAAATGTTGATTAAATGAATGATTCTATGATCCTAATATTAGTGTCAGTACTAATAACTCATATTCATATAGTGCTTTGAAGTTTACAAAGTGTTATTCAGTACTAAGTGAGTTTCTTCAGCAATATATGAAAACTTCTTGTGAAAATTTTTTGCCTATTTACTAAAGAAGGAGCCCTTTGGAACACGGTCAAGTCCAGACATTTGGAACTTGAAGAATAGATTGTTTCTTCATGAGGCAGATCACCCTAGAAATCCTGTGGTTTCTAGTTCTTTTACCTCTTCCAGCAAACAAACTGGCCTGTAGAAATATGACTGCCCAAGTGAAGAAAAAGGAAAATTAGAAGGAAGTTCTGAGAACATGTAGGAATCTTTTACATCCTGAGGGGATTATTGAGTCTCCCACTGAAATCCAAACACCTAGTCAACATCATGGAAATCCTTTAATCCACAAGACCACTGGATATAAAAATTAGAAAGGACCTGAACGATAATCCTGTCTAAACATTTTGTAAAAGAGGAAACTGAGGCCCAGAAAAGGGAAATTATATTATCTGACATTAATGAGAAAACAATGGGATAACCCATGCTGTCTGGATTTTAGGTAAGTGTTTTTTTCGCTGCAGGGTACCAGTGCAATGCAAAGAAGAGTCTTATCCTCTCTGGCTATCTGGAAGATGTTTGATTTATTTAAACAATATTTTGTTTTTTCCCCTGTTATATGAAAAGTCAACTTTTAGCATTCATTTTGCAAACTTTGGAGTTCTGAACTTTTACCCCTCCATCTCCTCCCCCTTCCTAAAATGATAAGCAATTGATAGAGCAATCATATATGCAATGATATAAAACATATTTCTACATTAGTCATAGTTATGAAAGAAGAAATAGACCAAAAAGGAGACACATACACAAAATAAAGTGAAAATAGTATACTTCAATAGGCATTCAGAGTCCATCAGTCCTTTCCCATCCCAAGTCCTTTATAATTGCCTTGGATCATTGCGTTGCTTAGAAGAGCTAAGTTCTTCA
This sequence comes from Bettongia penicillata ogilbyi, assembly GCA_023548195.1. Classification (NCBI taxonomy): domain Eukaryota; kingdom Metazoa; phylum Chordata; class Mammalia; order Diprotodontia; family Potoroidae; genus Bettongia; species Bettongia penicillata. The sequence continues at coordinate 6,466,299 of JAJHZJ010000198.1, read as the reverse complement.
TAACTGATCATCATCTTATGTTGCTGCTACTATGGACAAGATGCTTGATTTTTTTAGAGAATGTGAAATTAGACCAGACTGGAGACCACTTCCTAGTCTGGGATGGGTAAAAGAAATGTCCCATGATGTCATTTCTCATCAGGTTGCAATTCAGACTCCCCCACCATGGTCCAGAAAATTCTCCTCCCACAGCCTCTATTAAATAGGCCTTCTAGGTGAACAATCTCTATATTTATTTTTCACCACATTGCAATACATAATCATGTGTCATTTAGGGTAACTTCCCCATTCCTCTTTTTCAGCTTCATTTTATGTACAGTCTTCCCACTTTAAAGGATAAGACCCTCATTCGTTTTGCTAATGCTTGAATTCAGGGAATTTATACAATGCCAGATAGAGGCAGCTAGGTGGTGCAGTGGATAGAGCACTAGTGCAGGAGTCAGGAGGACCTGAGTTCAAATGTCACCTCAGACACTTGACACTGGAGGAGAAATGAGGCTGGTGACCTTGCACAGCCCTCCCTCACTCAAAACAAAGTCAAGTGCAAGTCACATCATCATTTCTCTGATGGCATGGTCTTCTTTGGCAACGAAGGATGAACACACACAATGCCAGACACATATAAGTGCTCGATATATGCTGGTTGACTGATTTGATCTGATGGGGGAGGGAGAGGGGGATCAGCATTTAGATAGGGCCTACTATTTGCTAAGCATTTTACCAGAGTTATTTCATCTCATCCTCACAACAATCCTGAGAGTCCGGTGTCCCAGGGCTGGTTGGATCTCTGGCACCTTTAGAGGATGACAGTTGTTGTAGGGATGAAGCAATTACACACACACACACACACATATACACACAACTTGGTCCCCTGTGTCAGTGCCCTAGGACCAAGACTCATTTGCTCAAAACCAGCTAGCTCTGATTCTGGAGTGCTCATGGAAATAGCCCAGATTTGACATGTACCATTGTCACCAGCAAAGTCCATGCCTCCCCACAAACCAACTCCACATCCTTTTCCATACTAAGAACAACCAAGTGGCTAGTTGACTCTACAGCTTGACTCCACACATCTAAACAAGTTTTGTTCCAGCATTTCTGAAGTTGAGCATTCAAAGGGACTTTTATGTTCTTCGTTTCACATATTCTAAAAGTGTGTTAAAAAGGTGTGTGTCGGGGAATGGGAGGAACCTTTGCAATGTATATTAGTAACATTTAATTAGCCTTGGATTACTTATTAAGTGCCGATTATCTCTATTATATCTGTCACAGATGAGCAACTACATACTGTCTCTGGTTTATGGGCCTGAAGTCCTCCATAGGGTGTCACAAATTTTCATTCTGTCCCTGAGTGCTAGATTTTGTCTTTGGAGTTTGTGGAAGATTAGGGATCATCACCTTCCAACAACCAGTCAGTTCCCTTTTGGGGGAAGTGCTGGGGAAATGGCTCCAGGGGCCTATTCCTCCTAACAAGTACAAGGAGGCTCATTAATAAACATGCTTCTGTCAGGCTTTTACTAACCAGTGGGTGGGAATAAAACCACCTATGTAACACTGGGGTCCAGCGCAGCCCAAGTCATTCTCCTTGAGCAGAGAGTGTGATAAATCTGGAAAGCTTTATCAGGGTGGCACAATACAGAGAAGCCAGGCTTACACCCAGAGTTGGCCTTGCCCATCACAGAGTACATGAATGCCTAGGGGATGTGATTTGATGGAAACCAGGAAAAGATCCCTTGTCCAATAATTTCTTATAAAGTGCTTCTTATTTCCTATCTTTCTATGAGGTTTCAGTCTTTTATATTCATAATACCTATCCTTGTGTGAGGGGAAGATAATATGTCATAGCAGAATACTGGACTTGGAGTGAGGACCTGAGTTCAAATTCTTACCCCCCAAATACTTTTAAAAATAATATTGATATATTGGAGAGGGGTAGCTTAATGAGGTGGTAGATAGAGTGCTGGGCCTGGAGTCAGGAGAACCTAAGTTCAAATCTGGCCTCAGACACTTATTAGCTGTGTGACCCTGGGCAAGTTACTTAACCCTGTTTGCCTGGGTTTCCTCATCTGTAAAATGAGCTGGAGGAGGAAATTTCAAAGCAGTCTAGTATCTTTGCCAAGAAAACTCCAGATGGGGTCACAGAGAAGTGAACATAACTGAAGCAATAGACAACAAATTTTCCTTTTATATTATCTATATATTCCACTGTATCTTCCTCTCAGAGAGTATTTTTATAACAAGGAACAAAAAAGAGAAAGAAAACAATTCACCAAAATTAACAATGAGAAAATGTCTGACATTATGTACAGTATTCCATACCCTTAGTATCCCACTTCTGCAAAGAAGTAGAGGGAGATGCCTTCTTATATCTTCCCTTTTTTTTGTCGTAGTTTGTTATAATTTTTCAGCATTTGATTTTGTTGTGGCTCTTTCCCTCCATGTCCATTTCTGTAGCCATTGTGTTTATTATTTTCTTGGTCCTGCTTACTTCAATTTCCATCAGTAAATGTCTTCCTGTACTTCTCTACTTTCAATATGTTTAAGTTTCTTACAACTTATTCTGCTACATTCACATACCACCAGTCCCCAATTGCTTACTATCTAAGTATTTGGTTTCCAGTTCTTTAGTACTACAAACTCCTTGGAAAATTACCAGCTCTTTGATCCTGGAAAAGTCCCTTAACCTCTCAGAGACTTATTTTCATCTATAAAAAGGAGATACGATACATGTAGAATCTGAACAGGTAGGTTGCTGGGAGACTTAAAGGAGCTAATGTCAAATAAAATGTTTTGCTAACTTTTAAGTCTTACATAAATGTTAATTACTACTGTCAGTGAATAAATATTCATGGGATATAGAATGTTAGACCTGAAAAGGGACCATAAAACACACAAAAAAGTTTAATATCCTCATTTTGGCAATAAGGAAATTGAATCTCAGAGAAGGAAAGTGAAGCTTATACAGTAGTTAGGGAGAGAACCAGGACTAAAACTAAGAACCCCCCTCTCCCAAACCCCCCACCCTACCCTATCCCCATTCCTGATCTGCATGATGGACATTGTTATACTTTGAAGTTTCTTAGCATAATTAGTTACAATGGAAATACTTGTAATGACAAGGTTTTAAATGACAATGTCCTTTAGTAGTAAGTGCACTAGAGCTGAAATGAGAAGATCAGGGCTGCCACTTACTATGTGACTCAGAACTAATTCTTTAATTTCTCTTGGCCTCAGTTTCTTTATATGTAAAATTGAGAGATAAGAACAATTCATCTCTGGGGATAATTCTAGGTCTAATATTATGTGATTCTGGAATACATTTCACTCCTTGTAATCCAGAAGGTCTATAATGTTAGTCCAAAGAAATAACATATTCAGAGTAATTGGACTTTGCCTTAGGTCTCCAACCTAGGCATGAATGTTCTTCTTTTCCATGGCAGCTGTTGCCCCAGACCTTACATTGTGGTCTATACCTTCCCATGCCATCACACAGTATGACCACTCCTAGGCCACCACCCCAACAGTCTTATCATTTGAATGTCCATCTCCTTGGACCTAACTTTCTCAGTAACCACACTCCATCTTGGAGCAAAGGCTAAAACTTCTGGTACCTAAACCACTGTCTTTTCCAAAGTTATTATGCCTATGGTGGAAGTACTGTATATACCCTCCACAGGCTTCCCTTCACCTACCTCCCTACTCCAATGCCACCACAACTGCCATGTGTACACATAATTGGCTGAATTTGCCTGAAGAGCCTGGTTATAATTGTACTGGTCTCATCCTATCAAATTCAAGAACTGTTAAAGAATGGGTCATTTATTTATTTATTTATTTTGGGGAAACATCTTATTATAGGTGCTATTTAAATCTTTTTCTAAAGTTAAGACTTTAGCAGAATTTTGATCCTGGGTTTGAGCAAAGTTCCTTGCAAATAGTAAGCCTCTCCCCAGGTAAACAAGAGTCATTATTCTTATTAAAATCTTGTTTATTATTTAGAATTTTTTTGTAGTTTCAGGTTTCTTGAGTCTTTGAGATCCCATTGCATATATAACTTCCCTTTCCCCTGCTTAGCAAGAAAACCAGCAACCATGAGCAGAAAGGATGACTGTCTCTAGTAGGGCTTCTGATCCCCTTGTCCTGATCTCCCTTGCCCTCCTTGCTAACACTTCAATGGGACAGAGAAACATTTTTGGTGAGTACTAGAAACATGTGACCACACCAGAGAAACTGAATACTACTGGCTGTCAGAGAACACATAGCACAAAGTATTTTAGACAACCCTTTACCTCTGTGTTTAGGTGTTTCTCATTAACAAGTCCTCTCAAGTAAGGTTTAGTAGCAATTCTCTTGCTCCAGAGCTTTTGTCATCCTACCTAGAGCCACTTCCATTAGTCAATAATAACAGCTTATTTAAAAATAGCAACATCAACTTGTTTGCACTGTTATTATCTGTGCATGGCTTATTTCCCCAGAAGACTTGGGAAAGGTATGTAACCTGCTTTCTCTGGAGCTTCCTTCTCTGAACCTATTTCAAGTTCAGGGGAAGAGACAGACACATCTTTAGCAAATACTCACAGTCTAATTGCCAGCCGGGTGCAGCCTGTGACAGTAAAATATAGCAGTCAGAGGTAGCAGCATGTTCATTAGTCAATAAAGGATTACCACGCATTTTATGGAATCACAGCCCTATGTTGCTCTGATGGAGACCGTGTAGTACTTTCACCTTTCGCTCAAGTGGACTGATTCATTTAGCACTCAGAGCTGAGGTAGAGAGGGGAGGAAGATTTGGTCCAAACTCTGGCCCAAACCTGCTCCATTATCCATCCCCATTATTAGATTCCTTTGCCCCTGGCCTGTCACAAGGGGCATTCTGATAAAAGCCCACTTAAGAAAAATAAATCAGGAAATTAATGATGGGTTTTATAGGAAGACACTTTCCCACATTCCATCGAAGCCTTGGTCACCAAAATGACCAGTGGGGGAGCTGGAGCATTGTTAGAACAGGAAATGGGAAGCCAGCAGCAGGTCACCCTCAAGGTACCACTCAATGGTAAGTCTGATGGTAGAAAGATGTAAACATATTGTTGCATATGAGAGGCATCATGGCATAATTGATAGGGAGTTTGTTTTGGACTCATAATGACTAGGTTTCAAATCTTGTCTCTGACACTTACTGGCCCTGTCACCATGGGCAAGACATTTAGCCTTTCTGTGCTTCAGTTTTGTCATCTATAAAACAGGAATGATGATTTCTATGGCATCTTTCTCAGAGCAGCGTATGAGGCTCCTATCTCATATATAAAAGGCAGTACAAACTACAGAGCTTTATACCAGGCCTATACAGCCTGAGGCCCACCAAGCAATAGAGGAAAACTACTTTTGTGGGCTGCCAGCATCCTTTGGCGTCCCTGCAGGTTGTGCAGGCCTGCTTTATCCTATTGTTAGTTATTGTTATAATCCTGACATCATATCCCCCAGATCAATTATAATTTCTTGCATTGCGTTATTGTGTAGATCAAATGAGACAATGGATAGGCAAGAACTTTGTAATCATAAAACACTTAATGTAAATATTCTGGTTTTACAGATTGAGAAGTTGAGACCCAGAGAAGTTGTGGGACTTGTCCATGGTCATGCAGGTGGTGTATGGCTGGAAAGCGAACTCCTAATCTCTGTTCCTTTCACTACACCAGGCTGCCTCTTAATACGTTAAGAAATTAGGGATATTTGATTTTAATATTAATGTACCTAATAATTAAAACTCTTGGGTTGAATACAAAAATCTAGGGACCTCAATAATGATCATTAAGCTCCCTTCAAGCTCTTAATTCTCTGATCCTATAATCTTATGAAAATATATGAAAAAATAAAATTAGGTTTAAAAAAATAATTATCTGTTCAGACTCTTAGATTCCTCAGAAGCAGCAAGTTGTTTCCAGGTTGTAAGTTTTCCACAAGGATCGAGCAGTGAGGCCTTTGGGTGGTTTTTCTCGTTTGACTCCCTCGACTGTTTTCTCTTTTGTAGACTGGTTGGTTATTGAGACTCCAGCAAAATTTTCAATGCTGTTTCATTTACATCAGCAGCTGGAGAATATGAATTACCTGAAGGCACCAGAGAAATATCCTGATATTTTTAGATTATGTCTAGGGAACTCAAAGAAAAGGAGAATGCATCTGTAGTCCATGCTCACATGGTTAAAGGACAGAAGCTGTATCTATAGAGCAAGACTTATGATAAACTTGTTCATTATTGCTACAAAGGAAGGGTTTCTTTTGGATTGGCCTTAGAGTCCCCGTCCCTGCTCCTCATACATCAGGACACCAAAATCAATGCTGGGTGTACATTTCAACACAGAGCCAAAGATCAAGAATGTTGAATCAATTAGGAAGCTCTGGGCACAGAGAAAGGCTAAATCTCCTAGGAAGTTACAGAAAGTCCTATTCCATAATGATTACGATAGTTAGCAAGTATATAATGCTTTACGTTTTACGAAGCGCTTTCCAAGTATTATTTTATCCTTACAACAACACTGAGAGATATGGGCTGTTATTGTCCTGATTTGACAGAAAAGGAAACTGGAACTTACAGAGATTAAATGTCTTGGCCAGGTTCACACAGCTACTAAGTGTCCAAGGTGAAACTTGAACTCAGGTCTTTATTCCAAGGCCAGGGTATATCCATTGCACTGACTAGTTACCTCAGAGTATTCCATAAGAGAAAGAGACTGCCCATTCCAGGCTTATTCCCAGACCACAGGAACCAGACAAGGAATGCATGTATTTCAGAGGGAAATAGTAGCAACGCTTGGCAAGGGTATTTCACTTCCTCTGATGTGAGCAACTTTGGTTTCCATAACTAAAGAAAAGCATATTGCCTAATTTTGGGAATCTTTTGGCAAATGCTCATTTGACAATCAGATATTTGGAAACACTATCTTTAGATATTTTTTTAAATTGACCTATTATTTTGCTTGCTCTTACTGCCAGAACCCCCACTGCAAACAAGGAGATGAGCGCTACCTGGACGCTCTTTGATGAATAGTTTTAATTAAAAAATTCTGTACCATAAGTATTTTAATGTTACCGACGTACCAAAGGTATGCGGTCGTAAATTAAAATACACATTTCAAATTAATCTATAAATATGCTCTAAAATTGACAGGGTCTGTTTAAACAGTGGAATGTGACATAGATGGCTAATGATGACAATTAAATATCATCTGCAAAATAAATGAAAATCAATACCCAGAACAATTTTGCAAAAGGGAAAAAAAAGGAAATTAAACATCACTTAGATGTCTATTAAGGTGAAAAATGATTAGCTGGTTGGAGTCTTGAAATTTCTATTGTAGGAAAATAAGGGGGAGCCCATTTCATTTTTCATCCCCAGTGGTCATAAATACTGCACGGATGCTGCATCGCCACAATTCACAGGGAGCCTGAGGTTTTCACAGAGGCTGGCGCAGGACAAGGAATATCATTTCTTTGGTCATTCTCCCATTCGCTCCCTTCTTCCCCATCTTCTACCTTGATGCATACTAAAATAAGAGGGAGAGAAATAAAAGGTGAATTCTGTGCCTGGCTACTGACACTTGGCAACTTACACTCTGGGCTTTTAATGATCTATTTCCCGCATTTTAAGCACAATCATCCAGTGGCTCTAGTGCTCCGGTATGGCTTAGGAGGGGCTCTCCCAGAGACACTCTGCCCTCCTTCCCTTTTCCCGCGCTCCTGTCAGGGTCTGTGGGCACCAATTCCCTGCTGCACTGGAACCCTGACCAAGACAATACTTCTTGTGGATGCCAGTGCATTTATGAGGTTCATTGTGGAAGCTGCCAACTGCAAATAGTGGCAGGGTCCCATTAATTCTAAGAATGCTTTGCTAAGCCAAACCGGGGAATTTGAGCTAACATTCATTACGATATTCATATTAAGAGACAACTCTGTGTCTTTCAATCATGTATTTCCCTCTAATTAAGGCATATTCACTTTTTCTCCCTAATTAGGTATTCTTTGTTGCATAATGTTTGCTCTAATCTTTCGGAATCTTTCTCAATATCCAGTCATTACTGGCTCCCCTCGAATCCAACCAAAGCATGTTATTTTTTCTGCTAATTATATCCTCATTTTCAGATTGGTGCCTCCTCTGATTGGCTCTTTACACCAGTTGCTATGACTTCATTAGCCATGTCTTCTGACCCTGTTATTTCTGGTGACAGGACATGTTCGTTTGTCCTGCGACTCTGGATCCCAGGGTCACTTCCCGCCTAGGCTGGAACAGTGTCAAACACGAGGGGTGGGAGGGCACCCAGAGGCACTGCAGAAGTTGCTAATTACTCCACACAGCAATGGTACAAATTACAGCTGCTGGCAGGGGATTTTTTAAAAAATGAATGTTTTAAAGGTGTCATTAACAGGTTAGTTTCATTTAGAACAGTGCTTAAGGGAAGGGAGAGGGGAGGAAGCTCTTTGTGGGATGGGGTGGGGTGGAGAGCTCTCCTTGTCCCTATCCCTTCTTCAGCTCTCCCTCATTTTCAGCTTTCATGTCATATGGTTTTACTTTACCTACAGGGCTGGGCTGCCATCAAATGACCATATAAATCACCCTCCAGCTCGATTATCTGCAAGGTCGATTCCAAAACAGACTTAAAATTTGCATTTCCAAATCTCCAAAGTGGTGTTGATGAGCTTTTGCAAACCAGAGAAAGAAGGAGAAACCACAGCCCCAAACCTAAACCCAGATCCTGTTTTTAAGATGGCCAGATGAAGCTTCCTGGGCAGCCAAATAAAAACAAACTCGTTTAACTGATTAGACAAGATCAGCATATTAAGAGATAATTAAAATGTATGAAACTGCACGAAAGTCCCAATGCTCTCCTTACTGCAGGCTCAGAGGGGTGATCTGACCGGCTGGTTTTCCTGGGGTGTCCACAGCGGGGGTTACTCCCCCTATTCATCCCCGCATCCAAAGCCCAGCCCCTTGGAAGAAACCCTTTCCCAGGATCGGAGACCCAGGAACAGAGCCCACAGAGTTTAAATGCAGGTTAGTTAATATGAAAAACGCTGTATCTAGTTGTTTGCAAAATTACTTTTGTTGATTAAAAGGCTCTTCAGAACTTCCGGCTGGTGAAAGGGTTTTAAATTGTCTAATGCTGATTGTGATTGCTATGCAGAAAAAAGGCAGTGCGAAGCAAAGCATTATATCACTGAATCTTTGTTAAGCAGGCCTTGAAAGTGCTTGACAGCATAATTAATCTTGTGATATGAACAAAGAAACCAACTCAATAGTATTGAAGATGCTTATTAAAAATACTAAATACCTTTTTCCACTTAAAAACCTTTTGAAACAGTGTGGGAAGTGGCATCACCTTTTTGTTTTTGCAGCATTTTCCACTAAAATGGATACAAGGGGATATATAGCAGCAGCATAAGAATAAACTCAAGGCAGTTACAATTATTTGGGGGCAGTGGGGAATGGACAAAGATCCCTGATAGAGAAAGTCAGCTGGGTAACCTGAGAGCTGAGGGCTCCAGAAAAAAAAAAAAAAAAACACTCTTGGCTCTTTCCAAAGTTTAGACAGGGATCATTTATAATCCACTATTTATAATTCCAAACTGAAAACTAGAAAGCCCTTGGCCTTGAATGGAACCTTTCACCTGGAGATCTCCAAGGGGTTTGGACTTGTACATTTGTCATTCCAAAGGCCCTGCTGCAGGGCTCTCTGGGGGACACAGGGGATGACTCCCAGAGACTAGTGGAGGAGGCTAGAAAACTTCCACACATGAAATCATCTGAATATAAGACAGGATGGAAGCAAATATTAGGTCAAGTATAACCAGGTGCCAAATATATGGTACAGGCAGTGAGATCTGTGGGTGGTCAGGAAGCCGCATAGGCATGTAGACCACAGAATTGGAACGTAGGATAGAAACAGACAAAAGTCAAATGAATTTGACTGTCTTAACATGACTGTATTCAGCATTGGGAGGTTGGTGGTTTAGGGAGATGGGATGATGATTCCTGAATTTTTCTGAAGCTGAGTTTTTGAAGAATTAACCCATTCTATCATGTCATTGTGGGGTTTGTTTTAAATCATTTGGGGACTATCACATAGTGGCCATAGCCTCTGATGGTTAAAAGATAGCTGACATGTTTAATTCCAGAGAAAGAGAGCTGGAAATGATTAACCAGATGCTTTTGGATGGATGTTTTCACATTTGAATTTTAATTAAGATGGGAGCAGGGGTCAAGGAGAACCATGAGGAAGGAGCTCTCAGTTTCCACCCCCCAGTCTGAACCTGTGGATGAAGAGGGTGGAAAACAAATGGGTAGGCACTCAGAACTTGGAGAGAAACTAACAATGAAAAGGGACCAGTACTGAAAAAGATGCGATGTGGGAGAAAGGAAGAGTAATGGAATGCTGACTACAAGGGGAAGAGCCCATATGGAGAAATCACAGGAGAAAAGGATAGCTTTGAAAAATTTAGGGGAAAAGAAATTCAGGAGATCCTGAAATATTTTTAAAACTTGAAGTCGCCAAAAAGAAGCCTAAGATAAAATGTACTTTGCTTCACATGGGAAAATGCTTTTGAAAGAAAAATTAAGTTTCTAGGACACTCATGTCCCAGGATTTGGAACTAGAGAAGGACTTCAAAACAATGGATGTTGAATCTTCCATGACAAAAGATTACTAATGCTTGCTGAGGGAGGTACCTGTGCCAGAGTAGGAGGTCCATGAATAAACTATACTTGCATGCCATGGAGAATGGGAACAGAAAGGATATTTAGAGGATTGATGTTCTGGGATTGATGTATTATTGTACAGCAGTTAATTGTGCGTGTTTTAGATTAGGGATGGGGAACATACAGCCTCAAGGTCACATGTGGCCCTCTAGGTCCTCAAGTGTGATCGTTTGACTTGAATCCAAACTTCACAGAATAGAATTGTTCTTAAGGACCTAGAGGGCCACATGTGGCTTTGAAGACACAAATTCCCCCACCCCTGGTTTAGATCATTTAGGATTTAAAGCTGCAAGGGAAGATATCTAGTACAACTCCCCCATTTTACATATAAGAAAAGTGAGGCCCAGGTCAAGGGATTTGCTCACAGCCAATGTAAGTGGCAGAGCTGAGGTTCAGATGCATGTCTAAGTCATCAGACTCCAAATCCAGCACGTTTTCCTCTGGGTCATGCTTGCTTTTCAGAGCCAATGCCTTCATTTTACAGAGAACAATGGTGAGGCCCAACGCTCTCAAAAATGGTAAGGAAAAGAGCTGGGATTCAAACTCATGACATCAGACTCTAAATTCTGTACTCTTTCATGTCACCCTGCTATGTACATGTCACTAGTAATGAGAGACCCCAAAGAAAGAATACTAAAGCAAAGTCATAGAGCCATTGTAAGAGAGGGCAGAGAGGAAGTCTTCACCAAGAGGACATGAGATAGAGGCATGAAATCAGCAAAGAGCAAATGATCAAGGGATGGAATTATCTGTACTCTGGGTTTCTCCTTCATTTACTGGTTTTTGAGAGTATAATGGTTACCAATGAACAGAATCTGATTAAAAGGGAAAGAAGTCAATAGGCCAGTAATGCAGAGAGGAAAGAATGGATTTTGTAAATAGCACCATTTAAAATACTTTCTAAAGGATTTTTTATTTGTGCAAAGCCCCCAATCACATTTTAAATAAAAGAAATGGAGCTATGCCCCTATCTATTAACTGTTGCTACTATTGTTACCATACCTTCTAGTACTCTAACTACTACTGATATTGCAGCTGCATTGACAGTGTTTTTAGATACATTCCTGAAAGGACTTCAGCAGTTACTCCTCCCTGCTAAAGGGAGAAGTCATAGTTCAAATATCCCTTAAAACATCCTGTCAAATTATGGCCTATATATAGTAATTGCTGAAATCCCCCTTTCCTGCCAGTGAGAAATTTGAATATCAGCTAATTGCAATTCCCTCAGTATAGGGCCCATCATGGAGTAGCACTAGACCCTGAAACACTGACCCTCATAGCAGGGCCAGGGCCTCTATTTCCTCTCCCCACCTTCTGGTCCTCTTTGACCCAACCTATCAAAAGCTACTGTTTTGGGACACCTGATTTTATTGGCTACCCGAGCAGACCTGACTTGTGTCTGTTCCTCTTTACTGCCCTTCCTTAATCTATTTTCTCTCATTCAACTACATCTTAAGGATCATCATAAGGATCTTGAAAGAATTGGACCAGAAACCTCATGCCCTGCACTGACAGGGAGCCCCCTCCCCCGTAACCCCAGCCTTTATTCCCCATACAAGGACAATGAAATTTGTTCCTGTTTCAAATAATGTGCCTTTTGGGCATTCCTCTCAGGTGACATAAGTGGTATTTAGGGGAAATTGTCACCTTTTTCTTATATTGTATTTTGGAGTCCTGAACCACATTCAAGCTGCATTGTGACAATCTCCTAATTGAAGTGGTTCAACAATCTTTTGAAGTACAGAAGGCAGGTGCCATTCTCCCTATTTTGCACATGAGGCCCAGATAGGTAAGAGATTTCGGTAACACCACATGGTAAGTTAGTTGTCAGAACCAGGAATAAAACCAGTGGTCTCTTACTTCCTGTTTCAGGGCAACTCCCTTTATACCAGGTAGGTTAGAGAGATATAGATGATAAATTGCCTCGAATTCTTTGAAGGAAAGCTTCTCTCCAAATTTAAGGCTGAAAGATATTTTTTTTTCCTTTGCAAATTCACTATCATGGAATAAAATAAATTCCTTAATGTGACAACTTCCTTCTATATAGAAGGTCTCTAACCATGTTCATTTCAGAGATACACAGATACAGTAGAATCCTATTTAAAACTTGCTAAGGGGAGGAAAGTACTGCCTTTGAAATACAATATTTTCCTAAGGGCCCAGCTTAAAGTTCTCTGAAAAGTACTAAGGAGCTACATGTTCCTGATTTTGGTGCTAGGGGCCCTGCCTGACAGTTTTTGCTTTCATCAGCTTGAGTAAGTTTCACTTTTGATGTCATAACTAATGTTGGCTCATATTCTCTCTCATCCATGAGTCTCTTCCCTCAGACCAAATGGAAATAGGCCTGGAACTCAGTTTCATCACTTACTTATTTACTTATTCATTCATTCACTCACTCATTTATATATTTCTTAAACTCATCCTGCTAGAACAATGAAATCAGAAGATAGGAGACTAAATGGATTTTAGAAAAGGTGCCATCCAAGCAACCTCCCCAAACAGGAAACTTTTGTTCAATAATCATGTCAATTCTCTGTGCACTGTGGCTTCTCCCCATGAACAGGAGGGTACAGTTTCTGACCAGGTCCAGGCTCCCTTAAACCTGGCTCTACTCTGGACTTTTCCATCTTGTAGAAAGTCCTCTTATACCCATATTCTAACTCCTTCTTATGTGTTCATTGCTTCAGATGAATGTAAGTTATTTGAGGGCAGGGACTGTCCTTTTTGGTTATACTTCTAATCCCAGCCCCTAACACAATACCTGGAACATTCTAGGTACCTAATAAATGCATCTCTCTCTCTCTCTCTCTCTCTCTCTCTCTCTCTCTCTCTCTCTCTCTCTCTCTCTCTCTCTCTTTCTCTCATCTATACATCTATGCCTGGCCAACTCACTGGAGAAAAGAATTCTTAATGCTCCCCTTCCCTGGAAGATCAGGTCTTCCAAAGGCTTCAGCCTAGAAAGAAATATTAAATTGTCTTTGCTTTATTTCCAGGCTCTGAACAGCACTTGGGAGTTGAATTTGAACCATTATCTGGCTAATTCAATACATGTAAATGGAAAACATGAACAATGAAGACAGAGAAATACCCAGTTATGTGTCTCTGAGCACCTTACTGAGTCAGAAAAGTCATAATTCTTCACTTAACAAAACCTAGGTCTCCTCTATGTGAAGGAAAGGTGAAAGGCCCAGTCAATCATCTGAACAGGATGTCTACACAGTGCCACAGTCTGGGTATTTTAAAGCATATTAATGAAAGGCTCTATCTACATGAATATATCTTTATAGCCCCAAATATTCAGATAAATTACTGCCAAACCCTCACTAATGCTGGAGGCCTATGATTTCATCTCTCAATTTCAGACTTGAACAATTCCACCCATGTTCCCTAAAACCAGTAGCTTTGAGTGGACTAAGGACAGACTTCTGGAAGGCACCTCCTTCTCACCTCAGCCTCATAAAAGCTCCCTCTTCCTTCAAGGCCCAATACAAGTGTAGGCTTCTACATGGAGCCTTTCTTGATTCTCTCCCCAACCCCCAACCCCAGCTGTCAGTGCTTTTCCTTACTCACTGGCTTATATGAAGTTACCTTAGATTTATTCCTTTTATATTTACTCTATGTACATCCCTATGAGCATTTGCTGTCTTCCCATTAGAGTATAAGCTCCCTGAGAGTAGGGATTAGCTCATTCTTCAAGCACCTAGCATGGCGCCTGGCACATAGTCAATGTGGCACTTAGTAAATGCTTGTTGGCTGTTTGTTGCTGATTGATTATTATTTACATTAAAAATAAAACAACTTTTAAAATCCTTTAGCACTTTGTCCACACTGGAGGCATGGTCAATGAACTACTATTTTTACCAGAGTTTAAGTCTAAACTTTCCTACCCTGTATGAGACTTGCACTGTGATCATTCGTAATTTGTAATTTATTGTAATATCCCTCATACCTTGTCTGGCCTTCCCAGTATAAACTGAGAGAGGAAGAACTGAGAGAGTGAAGAATGGAAGTAGGAATGAAAGAGGAGACATCAAAGAGAAAGTGTTACAGACAAGGTTAAAGACTCCAAGACTAAGAGAGGCAGTGTGATATACTTCCTGACATTGGGAATGTGAACTAAGCTTTCAAGTTCATTAAGATGCCTGAGTGGAATGGTGACAGGGTCTCCTCCCCAAAGCCTTCTATTTGGATCTGTTCCTTCTGTACCATGAATAATAAAGGATGTACTAGCCAGAGACAGCCGAGGTATAGGGCATCAAATGGACAAGACCAGATCCCAAATGCATAGTCTATACCACAAGAAGAAGTCGTGAGTCTTCATATAATGATTCATTTTCTGGATGGCCCCTGAATAGCTGGGAACCAAGGTGTCATGTGTACATTATTTTGTTCACTCATTGGAAAAGTGGTTATGGGAGTAGTGAGAAGGGAAAGAGAAATTTATGCAAGTCTTTCCAAAAACTTTTGGGTTTGGGATGAGTGATATTCTATCTAGAGAAGTTTTAAAGGGTAGGGTACATAGCCACATAATAGATGTTTTAGATGCATTACTTATTGCCATTATGTAATCTTTTTCAAGAGTAAGCTGTATACTTTATTTGAGTTTGTCTCCTTGTTCTTATTTGGGATTCCCATATTCCTCCATTATGCCAAGTCATATGATAGAAGTTTAGTGAAATACAAAAAGTTCAGGGCAAAGGTTAGACTGAGATAGGTTGCAGTCTCAAAGCTGATTTTGATTGGACAAATTCAAACCAACCAAATTCCCTAGAAAGCAAAGTTGGTATGGGCACAGAGAGATGTTAAACTGGGACATAGAAAGTTTTATACTCTCTCAGCCCCACAGAGGTGGCCCTCCCCTGGTACTTTTGTTCAGTGGAGTAAGATACCATAACAGTCAAGGTGGGCATTAAACTCCCAAATTCTGATCCTATCTGTTGACTAAGATCAGATTAATAGCTAGCAGTACCTACATAGTGGCTTAACTATAAATGAGAGAAGAATGGTATATCTGGCCAACAAGTAGTTGGGCATCAGGGGAAGATTGTTAAGATCACCTGAAAGTAGATTCCTATATTGAGAAAGGGCCACTCTGCATTTACGCATGGAAGAGACATCTCTTTGCCCTTCCTATCTTAACTCCTTTACCATAACAGGGATGCAATCATGAGGAAGAACTAGGGCAGAGTCAATATTTTTCCCCAATGCAACTAGCACCTTGTCCTTTCCTTTAAGGAGTTCAAATGGACACAAACAGCTATAATACAAAATAGAAAGACGTGTCAACAGAGATGTAAAGTGCTATGAGACACTAGAGTTCCAAAACAGCTGGATAGAGCATTGGGGCTGGAGTCAGGAAAACCTGAGTTCAGATTCAATGTCAGATACTTACCCTTTGGGTGACCCTGGGCAAGTCACTTCACCTGCCTTTGCCTCAGTTTCTTCATCTGTAAAATGGGGATATAATAATAGCACCTATCTCCCAGGGTAACTGTGAGGATCAAATGAGGTAATCATTGTAAAGGACTTAGCACAGTGCCAAGCACATAGTAAGGGCTATATAAATGTTGCTACTATTAGCTATTAGAGGAACAAGAAACTATTTCTCAAGTTTCACGCACATGATCTCATCTCCATCCAATTAAAAAAAAACCATGTTTCAAGGGTGTATTTAACAGTCCTTAGAGATGGTCAGGGCAACAATAATTAAGTTTAAAAATGAGAGAACTGAAACTCAGAGATAGGAAGAGACATGCAGAGACATAGAGCTAGTGAATGCTGAAGCTGGGACTTAAATGCAGGTCTTCTGATTCTGTTAATGTCGCTAGCATTGAGTGCTAACGTTGAGTCTGTTGTACACATCTGGTTTGAATGTTTGAGATGAATTAACTAGTAAGAAGTCAGGAATTAGTACATTGTCAGTTAGTGAACAAGTTAATAACTGTTCAGTACCTGGTCAATAACCAGTGGCTTCAGGCAGGTGACAACCAGCCAGTTGGGAAAGACCAGTTGACCAGGTGGTGAGTGTCAACACAACACCCTTCTCCAACAAAGCAATGAACAGGTGAACAGGGAAGCCCAAGGGAGGAACATTTCAGCAAAGGCAGGGAAAGGGTGCTTGCATAACTTCTCAGACAGGGGGAGCATTTCAGAACAGCTCTAGTAAATTCCTGAGAAAACATTTGATTTTCTGCAGCTGTAAAACTTCTGAGGTTTTCTCTGGACAAGGGCTAAACATTATTAGTAAGACATGCTTTTGAGATCCGTGTTAGGTACCGGAGGTACTCCTGCCAAGGAGCTCTTTATATAATCAAGATGAGGCCTTTGCGAACATTAGTCTCTTTCATTTGCTTGACTTCAGTATTGGGAAGGGTGAGACCTACCCATCTCTCCACAGACATCTGTACCTCACACAGCGAAATAGCCTGCCATTGGCTTTGGAACAGGGTTTGGGGTCAGGTCCTACCATTGTGTATACTCAGTCATTACCCTAAACTCAAACCCTTATGTTTCTGTGAGTATAGTCCTTGATGCCCTTAACTTTTTCCGTAGACTAATAAAGAAAATCTCAAGGACTCCTAAACACTGATTGTTAAAAAAAAATGCTTCCACCATGCATTTAAAGAAATGTTCTCATGTAACTAAAAGTAAAGAGTAAAAGGGCCCAGACAAACCAAGATTCCATCAGTAAGGATCCATACATAGTCTGATTATCTTCTACCCCCTCTTTCAGAGGACATGTAGAATGAGTTTATACTGGAAAGACAGTATAGAGTACCAAACAGGAAGTAAGGAGATGAGTTCAAGTCCTGACTCCATTCATTCCCATTGGATATTGAACAACCAATTTAAACCTCCTTGAATCTCAGTTTTCCCCATTTAAACTAGATGACCTCTAAAGTTCCTTGCAGCCCTGACAGCTGTATGCAGCCCTTTGACCCCATTTAAGGTTTTCTTGGCAAAGATACTGGAGTGGTTTGCCAGATGAGGAAACAAAGACAAACAGTTAAGTGACTTGCCCAGGGTCATACAGCTAGTAAGTATCTGAGACAGGATTTGAGTTCAGGAAGATGAATCTTCTTGCTTCCAAGTCCAGTGCCACCTAGCTACCCAAATATATATTTACATGTAAACAAATATATATATAGATAAGTGGATAGATAATTTACACGTTGCTGTTCTCACTAGAATATGGCCTACTTGAGGACAGGGATCATATTTTCCCCTTCTTTGTATCCATGGCATTTAGTCACATTATCTGTCACATAATAAGCACTTAATAAATACTTGATGACTGACTTTCACTGACCTCTCCCTTTCCTTTGTTTCTAAAGACTCAGTCAAAATCTATGAACAATTATATCCTTTTTTACTTTGCTATACTTGTTTTAATTCTGGTAGGACTGTCTCTCCAATTAGGCCATATATTTTATAAACAGATTTTTTTTTTCATTTCCTACCTTTTCCCCACAGCATAGTGGGCTTGGGGGGGGGGGGCAGGGAATGTTTTAATGCTAGGCAGCATGGTTTAAGAAACAGAGAGAATAACTTGTACTTAGAAAGGCTTCAATTCCAATCATGCCTTGGAAACATGTATTAGCCATGTGACTTTGGTGATGTCACTGGGCCTCTATCTTCCTCTTCTGCAAAGTGGACATAATGGCACAAGGTTCTGCTCATCTAATTAGATATTATATGCAAAATACTTTGCCAATCTTAAAACTGATAGAAATGACAATGATGGTGATGACTGGATTCGTGTAAATGAGGAAAACAAGTCAAATCGAAAATAAAAATTCTTTATTTGTCAGGATAATTGCCCATTTCTTGCTTCAGTGAGTGCCCTGTAGACACCACCTGCCCATAACAAAATAAAGTATAGAGTTGGAAATCCTCCAAACATGACGATCAATCAAAACTGCCAACTAGGAATATTGCAAGATAAATGATCTAACAAGAGAACAACATTCAGACAGTAACTAGCTTCTGTTTATTTATTTGCTATTTGGTTATTGCACAGGGCCAAAGCTAGTCTTGATCTGCACTGACCTCTTGGAATGCTGATACTTGGCAGGTTGGATCCATCCATTCTAAGAGTGTCACTCCCAGTCCTGGTAATGTAATCACTCAGTTAGACAAATAGGTTGTGCAGGGGCTAGAGTCAGGGAGATCCAAGTTCAAAATGAGTTTCCAACACTGTGTGACCCTGGACAGTTCATTTAATTCTGCTTCTATCAGTCTTCTCAACTGTAAAACAGAAATTATAATAGCACCTACCTCCCAGGGTTGTTGTGAGGATCAAATGAGACAGTATTTTCAAAATGCTTAGAATATTATCTGGCATATATTAATAAATGATTATTTCATCTGTCTATCCATACTCAATTCCTTCAAAGAATATTTGTACCATATTCCTTTCTCAATCAATTGTAAAAAGAGAAATAAAATCACTGATATTTACCCCTCACCTGTAACAAATTACTTCTCATCAGAAGAAGATTTGATATCCAAAGATGTGTTTGGCCAAGCATCATCATGGTTGGATTGTGGAACTTGGAGTTAGGAAGACACGGATTTGAGCCCCACAGTAGTCACGTGTTGGCTATAGAATCCCATACAAATTACTAAGATTCTCTGAGTTTCAGGTTTCTTATCTTCTAAATGGAGATGATAAAACCCATAGCACTTTGTTACCCTTTTTTCGGTAATTTTAGTCAGGTGTGACTCTTCGTGACTCCATTTGGTGTTTTCTTAGCAGAGATACTGGAGTGGATGACCATTTCTTTTAGATATGAGGAAACTGAGGCAAACAGGGTTAAGTGACTTGTCCAGAGTCACACAGCTAGTAAGTATCCAAAGCTAGATTTGAATTCAGATCTTTCTGACTCCAGACCTGGCATTCTATCCACTATGCCCCTATCACACTCACCTCTATGGTTATTGTGAAGATCAAATGTCGAGCATGTAAAACCATGAATAGCAGTATTGATATTATCATTTAGGGTCTCAGGGACCTATTTTGTCTATTTATTTCTGTCATTTGTACAACCATCCCTCACTGGAGAATGTGCCATTCTGGAGGGTGTAAACTCTCTCTATGGATTGCCCTACCCATCATTACCTGAAAGAGGTAACTTCATCAATATAGGCAGGCCTTGAATATAGACAGTTTCTTCCCTTGGAATTTTGGTAGAAAAGGTAGAAAAAAAGCAAGAGTGAATATGGCCTTCCAGTCGTTCTTGGTGATTCCAAATGTATAGTAATTTCAATCTTCTGGGGACACTAGGGCAAAGAGAGGCTGTGGAAACAAGGGGCAGTTTCACCTTTCTGTGTTTTCTACAGGGAAGCTTCCAGTACATGACTGAACAATATGGTCTTTTCCTGTAGTGGGGGGGATTCCATCAGCCTCACAGGAGACATGCATCGGATGGTGGACTCATCAGGTGAAAACAGTCTTTCCTCAGAAAAGTATATTCCCATTGGTGTGGCGACAGATTGAGTTTGACGGGTAATCCTGTTGCATTCTGAGGTGTGAAGAAAAGGCCTGAACTGTGCATATGCTATACTGTACAGTTTTTCTTAATACTTCTGATAGTTTCATTATAGCTGTTACTGCTCTGTTCCCCTCCTTTGCACTCCATGAAGATCCGTGAATAGAAAGAATCGGGCTGCACATGTCTTCATGTTCTCCATGGTGAACTGATTTAGTGACTTTATCACCAGGGAAGAGAGGATTGAGACTCCTCAGAGCAATCGATAACATTTTACCAAGAGAGTGGGGTAGGCACGTGAAAAGAGAAAATACTTGGAGAGGTGCTGATCAAACATTCCATGGATTTGGGATTCCAGGCATAGCTGCCCCACCTATTTATTGCCTCTATTTCTGGCTTAGTTAAAAATTTTATCATAGATATCTAGTCTAGTGGGTAGAATATCCAGTTACAGTTGTGTCTATCCATGTTGAGGGAGCATGCATGACAAAGGTGTCTATCAGGCTCTTCATGAACTAAGCCATCTGAAATCAAATGAAATTCAAAATGGTGGCCCATGTACACCTTAAATGCCTGGTAATTGTATCTCTGCATGGTTCATGATCACATCCAGGAAATGTTGCTGACCTATTTTTATTTTTGGGACAGCAGAAGGTATAAGAAAGTCCCAGAGACCTATGTTGCTGGTGACTGTGAAAATAAGCTTCCATAGGGGCCTTAAGCTTATTCTGGCCTTTTTGGATTTGGTGAGTTGAATACATTCTGAGTAAGGCTGCTAAATGAATTATTGAATGTCAAATCAAGATGGCTTAACTAAAATATCCAATTTAATAACCAAAAGTATCCACGGTAACAATAGCAATTTAACACATGAATGTGGAGTTGTCAAGCTAAACAGTTGTAGAAAAGGATTTGGGATTTTCAAATAATCTCCCTCTCCATCTCTTCTTCTATCACTAAATCAACACACCGAAGAGTACGTTCCATGCCAATAAATGCAATCTCTCCCTTGCTTGCTTCATGATTCAGATTTAGCCAACGTATCTTTTTTTGCTAAACTATAAAGCTAAACAAGATCTCAGTTGCAACCTCCAAATCTTTATTAATGCATTCCTTGTGCTACTTCTGAATATTAATAAAAATTAATAATTAATTTTGCCTTTGGCATTGCAAGATATACTAGTTTTAATTAGTGTACTGTACTCCTATACAATTAAAAAATAATTGATGTCCATGCTTATTGGCGGTGTCTGTGATCTCTTTTCCTGTTGTTGTCAACAAATGCCTTAAAAAAAACAAGTTTGAGAATGTTTCGCTGTCCATTTGATTTATGCAGCCAAAGTAACGGGCAAATCTTTTATGATGAAACAGAACAGTTTTCTGTTTAAATTATACACAAGTATATTAACTAGAAAGAGAAAATTAAAAACTGATGGCTACAAGAAATAATGGAAAGTCTATAAAAATGTTTTATCTATCAACAGATTTGCCTGGAAAATATCAATGGTTGGCAAAACTCCTCAGCTGAAACCTGGGGCAGCCATCTTGGATTGGTTATGTCAATTCCATCAAGCATTTAATTCTGATGTCCTCCTTAATCAGCTTTCATTATTTAAATTCAGCATATCATGTTACTTTTCTACTACATCATTTTAATTGTGCCATGAACTACTTTATTATAGAAGGCTAATGTATCTCCCTGTCTCGGTCTCTGTATCTCTCATTTCCTTTCTGAACAATGCCTGCTGAAGAACTTAAGAAGAAACTCACAACTAGAAGGGGAAAAAAAATGACTTGCTTCAGAGGGCAAGTGCCCTGGTTCTTGATTGGCAGGTTTGCCTTTCCATGGTTGGATTGGATGTTTGGTAAAAACATAAGGGTAAGAGAGGCAGATTCTTCCAGTTCACACATTTGCTGCATGGTTTGAAATCTCAGAACCATAATTCTGGAGAGAGAGAGAGAGAGAGAGAGAGAGAGAGAGAGAGAGAGAGAGAGAGAGAGAGAGAGAGAGAGAGAGAGAGAGAATCAATGGATAGATAGATGACAAAGAGAAATAAATGATAGAGATGGATTAATAAATAAATGATAGATAGACAGACAGATAGATAGATGGATAGATAGATAGATAGATAGACAGATAGACAGATCTATATTCCTGTGAGAGTGACAACAGTTTTAGGAATTGGATAGACTAAACAAAGGTCCAATGAGAAAGGGGGGAGGGAGATGCAAGATCTGGATTTTACTGCTTAATTCTCAGTCTCACTGAATTAGGAAAAATCAGGAAATCAGATACAGATGTAATGAATGTGTTTATCATGATTAATGATCTGAATGGCCATTTTAACTGAACAAGTCAAACATACCCAAATAAAATCCTTCAAAATGTAGTTGTTACTATGTTCTTGCCCAACCTATTTTCCTTCTTAGGCCTTTCTTGTTTACCTAGTCTGTGGGAAATAGATGTGGAGAAACCAATGAACTATTAAATTTGGAGCCAGGCAATTAATTGGTAGACTCTGTTTCCCTTCCTTAAGTAGTATTTGCACCAATTTATACAACAGGGGGTGCTATTCTGGGCTACCATTAAATTATCAGCTCCATGAGGGTAGAAACCTCTCCTTCCCTAACCTTTGTAGCTCACGTAGCGCCTATATAATGTTCTGCACACATTAGACGCTTAATAAATCTTTGTTGGCATGAATTAAATTGAATTTGAGTCCAGAAACAATAAATAACATTGCCAGATGCTGGGCCATTTTCCTGGAAGACACCACATCTATGCCACGATCTATATCATTATCTCAGGGTCATGGAACCACAGAGGGAGTTTCAGAGGCCATCTAGATCAACCTAGACCTGAAAGAGATTTCTCTTTACCACAATTTCAGGAAACAATGTTGGGGAGCTCAATACATCTCCAAATAACTCACCTCATTTTTGGAGAGCTCCAATAGGGTTTTGTTCCTGTTCTTTTTTGTTCGTTTCTTCTTAGTTTTCATTTATTCATTCATTCATTTTGTTTTACAACTGTAGAGCCTAGATCTGGTTCTCTGTGACTTCTACCCATCTTTTGTATAAGCTCCCTTCTTCCCCTGACACTGATACCACCTTAGAGCAGGCAGGCTCTCATCACCTTGTGCCTGGAGCATTGCAGCAGCCTGCTGGTTGGTCTGCTTGTTAATTCTCCCTATTCCAGTCCACATCCTCTACTCAGCTGTCAAAGTGATTTTCTGAAAGCACAGGTGTGACTTTTTCATGCCCTCCCCCCACAATAAATTCTAGTGATTCCCTATCACCTCCAAGATGAAACAGAAAATCTTATTTGGCATTCAAAGCCCTTCATAATCCCTCAGTCCCTTTTTCTAGTCTTGTCATACATTACATCCCCCTACCTTCTCTGTGATCCAGTAACCCTGGCTTCCTTTATATTTCATGAACCATCTCTAGACACTGTACCTTTCCTCTGGCTCTCCCCCATGCCTGGAACTCGCTCCCTCCTTACCTTCACCTACTGGCTTCCTTCAAGTTCTAATTAAAGTGTCACCTTCTATAGGAATTTTTTCCCATTCCTTTACTTCTGGTACCTTCACTCACTTAATTATTTCCAGTTTATCCTGTATGTAGCTTGTTTGTACACAGCTGTTTGTATGTTGCCTCCCCCTTTAGTCTGTGAGCTCCTTGAGAACAGGGACTGCCCATGACCTTTCTTCATATTTCCAGTGCCTAGCACAGTGCTTGGTCCATAGCAGGTACCTATTGACTGAGTGACCTATTGCTCCAATAACATTCCCGTGACACGGAGCAAAATAAATCTCATCCTTTTCTTCCACATGAAGTCTTTCAAGGGATTGAATGGAGGCAGCCTATCCCCTCTCAGTCTCCTCTTCTCTAAGCTAAACATCTCTAATGCTTTCAGCTACTCTTCATGGCACATGGCCCTTAGGCCCCTCACTGCCCTGTGGATTTAAACGGCTAACTCACAACAAGTACCATATGTCTGAACAAGCAACCTGCTCCACTTCAAGACACATCCTAGTTTGTCAATGTCTTTCTGAAAATGTGATGTCCAGAACTGAATACAAAACTCCCCTGTTCTGGACACTGACTCTCTTAATATAGCCTAAGAAAACAATAGCTTCTTTGGTTTCCATGACATACACTTGACTCACATTGAGTCTGCACTTCACTCAAACCCCCAGATCTTATTCAAATGAACCTTTTTTTACATGCATAGATTTAGAATTAAATGAGACCTTGAAGGTTTCATAGTCCAACTCCCTTCTTTTAAAAAAAATTATTTTATTTTTAATTTATGGAATAAAAAACTAACATTTCCATAACAGTATAAAAAAAGATGATTGCACATGGAAGTGCAAATCTGCAATGTACAACTTGCTATTCTTTTTAAACATACAGCAGTTATCATAGAAATTTCTTTTTATTCCTTCCCTCAACCTCCGCCTTCTTCTTCACCGTAGAGATAGCCACCATTAGACTCCCTTCTTTTTACAGATAAGGAAGCTAATCATAGATGGCATTTATATAGCACTTGAAGGTTTGCAAAATGCCTGACAAATATTACCTCATTTTACTTACATACTATCACCTTGGGAGGTAGATACTATTATCATCCCCATTTTACAGATGAGAAAACTGAGGCAGGCAGAGGTGAAGTGATTGCTTAGGGTCACCCAGCTAGTAATGACTGAGACAATGCCAGGAGCAGTGCTCTAACCATTGCAAGCTTGTACTCTAACTGGTAGGTATAGAATTTAAGTGACTTGGCCGGGGTAATTCATGCAAAGTTACTCAGGCAGCAGAGCTAGAATTTGAGTCCAAGTTCCGTGACTATAAATGTAGCCCTCCTCCCATCAAACCATGCAGTTGTCTGCACATGCTTGCCCCTCTCCCAGATCCTGCCCTTGTGAATTAAACTCATGAACCCAGTGAGATGAAATGGGATAGGTTTTTATACAGGTTGTCATGAGTTAGTCTACAAATTATGACTTTGGCTTTCATGGGTCACTCATCGTTTTATAGATTATGAAGAAATCCAGTGGGGCATATTGGATAAGGAAGATCCAGGTTCTAATTCGACCTCAGACACTCACTAGTTATGCGAGCCTTCTCTGAAGCTCATTTTCCTCACCTGTAAAATGAGGGGCAAGGTTGGCCTTAATGGCCCCTTCAGTTTTTTCTAGCCCTAATTCTAGGAAGAATTATCCATATCATACCATCGTAATTCCTAGACAACTCAAAGAACATAAACAAGTGCTATTTACATGTCCAGTTTATCTATTTTTGTGACAAAGTGGAAAGATACATTTTGTGTCTATAAGCATACCCTTAATGTGTGTCACTAACTCTCCAATTCTGTGAACCTAGGAAATTCTAATGCAAGTCTTTGGCTCCACCAAGACCCTCCTACCACATCTTTAACAAGGACCCATTTACCAGGTAGAGGGGGTTTTTGTACTGTTTTTTAAGATGAAAGGCCCCACTTTTCTGTGTAGAGCAAGAGGAGTTAGCTGCAGGAGTCATATTAATATGCACCAAGCACAGAAGATACCCAAGTTGGACTCAACAATATGACTGCCTCTAATTAATATTTAACTGCATTTTAACAATCTTCTCCATGGAGTCACAAAGTAGCTTCCACACTCATGTCTGCAACAGGGACAGAAACTGCTCCAGAGGAGAGGTTCCTGCAGTCATTTTCTGGCTATGAGTTGAGTTCATGTCTAATTGGAGCTTCAGGAATCAAAAGCTGATCTCTTGGTAGAATAAAATTCATTTCCCTAGTTATTAGTGATATTCCTTAGCCTCTTGAAAAACTACTCTGTCTTACCTTTTACATACATTTTATTTTTTGACTACCTATACTTGTTCTGCCCTATAGAAAGCAAGTTCCTTGAGGGCAGGTATTGCTTCCATTACTTTATCTCTTGAGTGCCTAACAGTACTTGTACCATAGTGGATGCTTAGTAAATGCTTGCTGATTCGTTCATTGATTGATTTTCCTAGGCTATCCTTTAATTCATAAGATCTCAGTTTTGTTTTGCTTTTCTCTTATATTTTTCTCACTCTCTCTGCTCTTCCACTGAACAACTTTCAGCTGCCATTTTGAGACTTTCCTTGGTAGAAAGTAGGGTGTTGAATGACAGCCTGTGACAAAGAGCATGAATTCCGGAGTTCACTTTTGGATTCAGTCTCTCTCATGAGATGGTTTGACTAGAAAATTGAGTGAACAACAAGAAGATTAAACACTTTCTTCTTCCCAGGCACTGTGCTATATACAGGGGATACAAAGAAAGGCAAAAATAGTTCCTGTCCTCAAAGAGTTCACACTATAATGGAGGAGACAAATTGTAAACAATTATGCACATAGAAGATATATACAGGGCAAATTGGAAGCAATATCAGAGCAAAGGCATTAGCATTGATGGAGACCATGAAAGGCATCTTGCTGATTTAAGGTGAGACATGAAGGAAGTCAGGGTAGCCAGGAAGCAGAGATGAGGACGGAGAACATTTCAGGCCTTGGAGATAGCCAGAAAAAGTACCTGGAGTTGTGATGGAGGATCCTGTGCAAGGAAAAGCAAGGAAGTCAGTGTTACTGAATCAAATATAAAATCCTGTTTCACTATTTTTTATTTTTATTGTTGATGTAATTTTTTACGTTTATTTGTTTAGTTTTAATATTCAACACTCATTTGAGCAAAATTTTAAGTTCCAAATTCTTTCCCCTCCTCCCCAAAACCCCATGCATTCTGATTACCCCTTCCTCCAATCTACCCTCCTTTGTATCACACCCCTCCCTTCCCTTATCCCCATCTCCTCTCTTTTTTTGTAGGGCAAGATAGATTTCTATACCCCATTACCTGTATTTCTTATTTCCCAGTTGCATGCAAAAACAATTATCAATATTCGTTCCTAAAACTTTGAGTTCCAACTTCTCTCCTTTCCTCCCTCCCCACACATCCCCACTGAGAAAGCAAGTAATTCAATATAGCTTATATATATATGTGTAGTTTTGCAAAAGACTTCCATAACAGTCATGTTGTGTAAGACACTATATTTCCCTCCATTGGATTCTGCCCCTCATTTATTCTATTCTCTCTTTTGCTCTTGTCCCTCTCCAAAAGTGTTTATTTCTAATTACTCCTTCCTCCCATTTGCCCTCCCCTCTATCATTCCCCCCACCCCACTTATCCCGTTCTTCCCTACTTTCTTATAGTGTAAGATAGATTTTCATACCAAATTAAGTGTGCATGTTACTCCCTCCTTAAACCAAATGTGATGAGAGTATGCTTCACTTTTTCACTCTCGCCTTCCCCCTTTTCCCATCCATTGAAAAAGTTTTTTCTTGCCTCTTTCATGAGAGATAACCTGCCCCATTCCATTTCTCCCTTTCTCCTCCCAGTATATTCCTCTCTCACCCGTTAATTTTTTTAGATATCATCCCTTCCTATTCAACTCACCCTGTGCTCTCTCTCTCTCTCTCTCTCTCTCTCTCTCTCTCTCTCTCTCTCTCTCTCTCTCTCTCTCTCTCCCTCTCTCTCTCTCTCTCTGTATATATATATATATATATATATATATATATATATATATATATATATATACTATATATATACTACTATAGCACCTACTATATATATATATAGAGAGAGAGAGAGAGAGTGTATGTGTGTGTGTGTGTGTGTGTGTGTGTGTGTGTGTGTGTGTGTGTAATCCCTCCAAACTACCCAGTGAGAAAAATTTCAAGAATTACAAATATTATCTTTCCATGTAGGAATGTAAGCAGCTCAACTTTAGTAAGTCCCTTATGATTTCTCTTTGCTGTTTACCTTTTCATACTTTTCTTGATTCTTGTGTTTGAAAGTCAAATTTTCTATTCAGCTCTGGTCTTTTCATCAAGAATGTTTGAAAGCCCTCTATTTCATTGAATGACCATTTTTTTCCCTGAAGTATTATACTCAGTCTTGTTGGGTAGGTGATTCTTAGTTTTAATCCTAGTTCCTTTGACTTCTGGAATATCATATTCCAAGGCATTTGATCCCTAAATGTAGAAGATGCTAGATCCTGTGATATCCTGATTGTATTTCCACAATATTCAAATTGTTTCTTTCTGACTGCTTGCAATATTTTCTCCTTGAACTGGGAACTCTGGAACTTGGTTACAATATTCCTCTTTTCTGATCTCTTTCAGGAGGTGATCAATGGGTTCTTTCAATTATTTTACCCTCTGGTTCCAGAATATCAGGGCAGTTTTCCTTGATAATTTCATGAAAGATGATGTTTAGGCTCTTTTTTTAATCATGGCTTTCAGGTAGTCCCATAATTTTAAATTGTCTCTCCTGGATCTATTTTCCAAGTCAGTTGTTTTTCCGATGAGATATTTCACATTCTCTTCTATTTTTTTGTTCTTTTGGTTTTGTAATTTCTTGGTTTCTCATAAAGTCATTAACTTCTATCTGCTCCATTCTAATTTTTCAAAAACTGTTTTCATCAGTGAGTTTTGAACCTCCTTTTCCATTTGGCTAATTCTACTTTTTAAGGCATTCTTCTCCTCATTGATCTTTTGGACTTCTTTTGCCAACTGCATTAGCCTAATTTGAAAGGTATTATTTTCTTCATCATTATTTGGGTCTCCTTTAGCAAGCTGTTGACTCGCTTTTCATAATTTTCTTGTCTTGCTCTCAATTCTCTTTCCAATTTTTCCTCCTCCTCTCCTACTTGATTTTCAAAATCCTTTTTGAACTCTTCCATGGCCTGACACCCTTGCATATTTATTTTAGAGTTTTTGGAGGCAGAAGCCTTGACTTTTACATCTTCTTCTGATGGTATGCATTGTTCTTCCTCATCTGAAATGATGGAAGAAAATACCTGTTCATCAAGAAAGTAGCCTTTTATAGTATTGTATTTTCCCCTTTTTTGGGCATTTTCTCAGCCAGTTACTTGACTTTTGAGTCCTTTGTCAAGAGGAGGGAATACTCTGTGGACCTGTAAGTTCTCAGTTCCTCTAAGGTGACACAATCAAGGGACAGGAGTTTATTCCTCTCCTGACCTGCACACCAGTCTGGAAGCAACAACAAGTTTTTCTGCCCAAGATCTACGAGTAGGGATCCCTCTTAAAAACTGCCTCCAGCTCCATAACACCACTGCTCCTCTTCACCCCAGGATTACCACTCATGGCTGAGACCCAGATCAGCTGCTCAATTCCTCCAGGGTCTTTAAGCAGAAGGCTCCAAAAATGGCCACTGCCACTGCAGTGGCTGCTGTTGTCAGGGCCAGAGAGTGTTCCATTCCCACTCAGGTGAAAGAGCTTTCTCACTGACCTTTGAATCTGTCTATGGTGTTTGTGGGTTGAGCAGTCTGGGAATTGCTGTTGCTGCCAGTGGCACCCTGAAGCCTGCTCTGCATCCTGTCCCTGCCTTGCTGCACAGCCAAGGTTGGGCTGCACTCTGCTTCAAGCTGGGTGCAATAGACCTTTCCTGTCAAACTTCCAGGCTGACCTGGGCTGGAAATCTCTTTCACTCTGTCATCTTGTGGCTTCTGCTGCTCTAGAATTTGTTTAAAGTCATTTTTAACAGGCATTTTGGTTAGAAGAGAGCTTCTAGAGGTCCATCCTTCTACTCTGCCATCTTGGCTCCTCCCCTATCCTCTTTCACTTTTAAAGTTCATTAAAACCCAATCCCTCACTACCCTTCTGTTCTTCTTAGACTGTACACCCCTCTACATACTCTGGGATCCAGAGAGACTTGTCTTCTTTCTGTAATGCTGTTTACCCATATTAGAAAATAGACTACTTTTCATCTTTGTATTCCCCTGTGTTTTTCACTGTGCCTGGCACACAGTGAGCACTTCATAAATGCTTGTTTACATGACCTGACATTACATAAGGGTGAAAGTCTTGCCTCTGAGTCCTAGGCCTCCATTCCTGATTATCTGTTTGATCTACTCCTGATGCATTGATCCTCTGGCCCAGAGGAGTCTTCAAGCTCCATGTCCCCTTTCAGTGTCTACAGATCTCCAGATAGTAATAGAGTAGCTGACAGGAAGAAAGTAGGAAGAGAAAATGGTCCAGAAAAAAGAAAATAAATTTGGGTTCAAATTTGGTGATTTAGAAGGAGCTGCACTGTGCTTGTGGGAGTAGAGGAGTAGAAGTTGTCATTGTCACTGAATCCATATTCAGGTTAAGTGAGGATCTGTATCCCCATGATATAAGTATATTTCTAATTATCAAACAGCTAGATTGAACATTCTTCTTATACACAGAGTTTTTTATCATTTAAAAGTATATTGTTGCTATGATGTCCTTGTTACTCACCTTCCAGCAGATAAGATCCTTTCAATAATTCATAGGATCATGATAATTAGAGCCAAAAGGGATCTCACATACCATCCATTGTAATGCCTCTATTTTTTTAGATGAAAAAATGAAGCATAGGGAAGGGATGTGACTTGTCTAAGGTCACAAATTAGCAGAACTAGAGTCTGAATCCATGTTATCTTATTACAAGTCAAATGTGGTTTGCACAGTATCATACTCCACTATGCTCATTGCCTTTCTAAGTATTAGGTGATAGAGATGCAAAATCTAATCATCTGAGTATCCCTAGAGTGTGTATCTTGAGAGGCCATGATAGCTATGCCAGCCCTGATCCTAGCTGGATCCCAAAGAACTCCTCTAGTGTAGCAAACAAACAAACAAAATCACATTGGATTAGGAAACAGGAGGAAGGGACTCCAGACTCAGTTTTAGCCACAATAAAACCATTCATCTGAGAAATCACTCCTCTTTACCTGAGCCTTAGCTTCTTTGTTCTACTCAGATTAAAAAAATCATTTATTACCTCCTATGCCTCCTCTTTTTGTGGTGATGGTGGGGAATGGAAAAGAACAAGCATTTATTAAGCACTTACTATGTGCCAGGCACCATGCTAAGCATTTTGCCAACATTATCTTATTTGATCTGCACAAAATTCTCATGAAGTTGATATTCTTATTATACTCATTTTAAAACTGAGGAAACTGAGGCAGGCACAAGCTTTGAAGATAAAGATATATATAATACAGGTCCTGAGCTCAAGAAAGATTCAACAGAGTTTGGGAAATAATTTCTACGCAAAAAGTAGTATACAAGGTAAAATCTGGCTTGAGTTTTGAAGCATGGGAAGACTTATATGAAACAATGAAGAGCGAAATAAGCAGAACCAAGAGAACATTATACACAATAAGTGCAATATCATTTTAAGAATGACTCTGAGCAAATAAGTCATTTTGATTGTTATAAATAACCCAATTAACTAGAAAGGACATCTGAAGAAAGACACTGTCTTCATCCAGAGAAAGAATGGATAAATAGAAGTATGTATAAAATAAATTTACACATATATACATATGTATGTATATATATATGTATGTTTATATATGTTTAATATATATACACCTATTTGTGTCTAATGGTGACTATCTCTAAGTCAGGGGGGAGGAGGGAGGAAAAAAATTAATTTACAAAATTTTATTATATATTCAAAAGTAAAAGAAAGTTGTATATAATAGATTTGCAATTTCATGTACAATCATCTTTTCTATCATATCATATTACAGAAATACTTGTTTTGTTTCATAAATTAAAAATAAAATAAACAAAAAATGTGGAAAAAAGAAGTACCCAGCAGAACCCAAGGAATAGGAATAGCTTATAGTCAGGTTTTCCTAGAATATAGAGTATGTGGAGGGGAGTACTATGAAATTAAGCTAGAAAAACTGTCAAGAGCCTGAGGGTGAAGGCCCTTGACTCCAAATTTATAAATGAATCTGACA
The DNA here is from genome assembly GCA_023548195.1 of Bettongia penicillata ogilbyi. Lineage (NCBI taxonomy): Eukaryota > Metazoa > Chordata > Mammalia > Diprotodontia > Potoroidae > Bettongia > Bettongia penicillata. The sequence continues at coordinate 6,434,229 of JAJHZJ010000198.1, read as the reverse complement.
AGGAAGCATCAGTCAGTCAATCAATATTAAGTGCCTATCATGTGCCAGGCACTGTGCTAGGCACTGAGGAAACAAAGAAGTGCAAAAGATAGTCCCTGCCCTCAAGAAGCTTACTGTCCAATGGGGGACAACAATGATGCACAAACAAATTATATGCAGAATAAATTAGAAATCATAAACAGAGCAAAAGTACTAAGATCAATGGGAAACAGGAAGGGGTTTATGTAGAAGGAAGAATTTTATCTGGGACTTGAAGGAAGCCAAGAAAGCCAGTTTGACAAAGATGAGAAGGGAGGGTTCATCCCTGTGCCATGAAAAGAATGTGGCCTTTGGTAACAGAGACCTTGAGTTAGAACTCCAAATCTGTCCTTTATTAGCTCTATGCTTAGCACAGTGACTGGCATACAGTAGGGGCTTAATAAATACTCTTTGCCTGCCTATGAACACAGGAAAATCATCTGGCTCCTCTGAACCTCAATTTTTTCATCTGTGAAATAGGGCTAGTCATATTTGTACTCCCTTTCTATGGGTTGATGTGAAAGAAATGTGTTGTCAATCTTGGATCCTTTCAGAATTGTGAGTTAGTATTATTAAAACAAGGGGAATGGACTGCTTCAATTCAAACTTCCAAGGTTCCTTCCTGAGGCCACAAAATGCTGTAATTAGCTTCATGGCCCAGAAGAAATTTGGCATCCAAAAAGAACCCTTATTCTCAATGGACATTTTTACATCTGCATGTATTTGGGGACTTGCCTCTTCAGTGTTTGCATTTTTGTTTCGGAAAGTTGAGAGGTTCAAAAGCTAATCAGGTTATTTTGGTTCCTTAGCCAAATAAGTCCAAAAAGAGAGGAGCTTAAACTAAAGCCCCAGATTCCTGATGATCAAACGACATCTCTTTTCTATGTTATTTTAAGATTTACAAAGCACTTTCTTGACAACTCTATAGGTAGTGAAAAGGCATAGCAATGTCCCCTGAAGTTCAGAGATAGGAATTAACTTGCCCCACTATTACCACCATTATCCTAAATGTACTTGAACCGCAACATAAGGCCTCCAGAATCCATACTCATTAACTTGCAGTATCTGTGACTCTCGGGGGTAAGGAACCTGCAGCCTTGAGGCCGCACATGGTCCTCTAGGTCCTCAAATGCAGCCCTTTAAATCAAACTTCATACAACAAATCAAAGTTTGGATTTGGTCAAAGGGTCACACTTGAGGACCTAGAGGGCCACAGGAGTCCTCGAGGCTGCCCCTGTTCCAACCAAAACTCCCTTCTTTGGCCACCCTTTATGTATATATTTGTCTTCTCATGTTAGAACTTAAGTTCCTTGAAAGGAGAGATAAACTCTGTTTTTATGTTTGTATCCCCAAATGACTTAAACAACTTGGTATATATGATTGTGGTGGGATATTATTGTGCCATAAGAAATAATGAAGTATATGGGTTCACGAAAACCTGAGAAGACTTATGTGAATAGACACAAAGTAAAGTGAACAGAATCAGCAGAAAAATGTACATAGTAACAATAATATCATAATAGTGATCAACTGTAAAAACTTAGCTATTCTGATTAATACAATGATCCACAACAATTCCAAAGGACTTATGATGAAAAATGATCCTTCAGAAGGAAAACAGATAAACTCTGAAGGTAGATTGAAGTGTATTTGTTTCATTTTCCTTATTTTTCTTGCTTTTTTCTTAACAACATGGCTGATGTGGCAATATGCTTTGAAGATTTTATGTGTACGTATATATATACATGCATGCATACATATATACATACATACACACACACATATATATATTATATATATAGATATAGATATATATATAGATATAGATATATAAGGTATTGTCTTTCTCACCTTCCCAGCGGATGGGAGATGAGGTGAAGGGAGGGAGAGAATTTGGAACTGAAAATTAAAACTAATCTCAGAAAATTATATAAATGCATATGTTAATATATGTATTTTTATTCTGAGCACTTCACATAGTGCCTAGCATATAGTAAACATTTAATAAATGCTATTCATTCTTTAATTCATTCACACAGAAAGTAGGTGGCAAAGATGGGAATTTAACCAAGCTCTTTTGACTCTGAGGTCAGTGCTCCTTCCATTGGAGTTAATTGAATGGATGATTGAATATGAATGAATAAGGCAATGGAATCCATTTCCAGCCCTGATTTCTCTGCCAGTAAGATGGTTAAGGTGTTTTCTTGCCTACAGCATGGATAAGAAAATCCCTGAAGTTCTCTACCAGCTCTACAATACCTCTGATTTTAGAGGCTCTAGACTCTAAAGAAGATTAGGACTTCTGGATTTGAGTCTAGAGCCTCTAAAATCAGAGGAGCTCAGTCTGGGTGGGATGGTGAAGATTCAGCCAACAGAACGCCTGCATGAGTGAGCTGCAGCTGTTTCCTGAAACACAGATGTACCTTGTTGTCCAAGTGCTGGACTCTCTACAGATGGTGACATCCTGAACTCATCCAGACACAAATGCCATGATTTTTAATGCACTATTTCCTGTAGGGAATCCCAGAGAGCCAGCGGGCGTGCACCACTAACTTCAGGAAATGAAGGAGAGGGTTGTACTCTGAGCCCTGCCAAAATGCAGCCACATGTAATTTCTGCAACAAACAAAGCAGGACATGACTTTTCTTCTCCATTTCTCTGAGTAAACGGAGAACAGCTTCTTCCAAACCTCACACAATTGTAAACCAGGATCAGACCTAGGTAAGTGCCAAGTTTGTCAAACATAGGATGTTTCACTTAAAACTGCAATTGTGGGCAAGATTAACTCACGGTGGCCTCCGACTTGGGCTGATTCTCCATGATGCCAAAACAAGCAGTCAGCTCAAGCCAATTCAGGCCAAAAAAGAAAAAAAATCTGCCAGTTAAGTTGGGAAAAAATTCAATTTTGCATAGATCGGCTGATTGGTCGACTGAATTTTTTTTTTGCTTTTCAACCAGACTAGGTGCTTATACAGACACAGTCTTGGACAGATTACCAATTAGAGGTCCCCACAGAGGCCACAATTGAACATTTAGCCCCAATTTGATCCAGAATAGCCTTACAAGCAGCTGACTTCAGTAGGCCTTTGAGCCAAATGCTTGGAGTAGGCCATCCAGAAACCCTCTTGGTGAAGCCCTGACAGCAATACTCTCCATTTTCTCCACAAATCAATAGATAGTATAATTCTCAACTCTAGGCTGAGAAAGCTGATGATGTTTTCCCTCAACATAGCACTGAGAGAAGAGATTTTATTTATTTTTTAAACTGAACATGAAGTCTGAATCCATGGAGTATTGTAAATGGAGTTGCCTCTAATCTTAGGCACCTCCTTCAGCTCCAGTTCTGCCTGGACCATGGTTCTGTCATGCTCATACCATGCTTTGACCCACTCAGATAGATCTCGGTTTTCCTAGTTCAAGCCCTTGTCTAAGACATCTGATTGGAATCCATCCAGCCTCCAGTAACAAGAGCTCTAGTTCTTGAGTCAAAAGATGCAAGTTCATAGTTTACCTCTGATGCTTACTGAACGTTTAACCTTGAGGAAATCACTAAATCTTACTACTCAGTTTCTTCATCTGTAAAAAGAGGTGAACTCTGAAATCCAGTCCAATTCTATCAGAGGCTATCACTAGAATTCTGTCTTAACCTTTCTGGGCCTCACTTTTCTCGATTGTAACATGAAAGGCTTTTGCTTGGTAATCTGGAAGATTGCTTCTGTGTCTAAATCTATGGATACTATGACTTTCATATTCTCAAATCATATTTATGGAATTCTTTTTTGAAAGAAACAAATTTGCTGAAACAATTTGTTGAAAATTGTATTGAGGAACAAATGGATGGTATCCATGTGGAAGATCTGGATCACGCCTTATATACCTAGGGTTTCCAAAACCACAGGAGGCAAGCCCAGTGATAAATATTTCATTGAACAGAAGTCGCTGTGTTTGTGGTTTTGTACTGAGAAATATGAGGTGTGACTCTAAAGTAATTAAACTTTTTAAAAGATAAATAAAATAGTTCTTACTTGCACAGCACTTTAATTTCCAAGGTGTTTTACATTCATTATTTCAGGTGATTCTCACAACTTTGTAATGCAGACACCATGAGTATTTTTAAGGTGTACATGACTGGCCTAGTCTCACACCAATAGTGAGTGTTTGAGACAAGAGGCAACCCCAGGCCTTCCTGACTTCCAGTTCAGTGTTCTGTTCACCATGACTCAGTATTTTCTACCTACATTCTGTACCTGACTTGGGCATTGACCTTAAAAAAGAAAAAAAAGAAAAAAATCTTTCTTTTTTAAAATGAATTAAACATCAACCAACATGAACAGTTCTACATTTGAAAAGAGGATGGTTTATGAAGCCATAACACCCTTTAAATGTAGCTAATTTCAAGAATATATTAAATTTAATGTGATACTACCAATACTGCCCTACTTATATCCCCTTCTGAACTTTCTGCTGTCTTCTATGTATTTTTATGTTCAGTTCTCTTTTTTTCCCTCATGCCTTCCTTTCTTCTTCCTTCCTTCCTTCCTTCTTTCCTTTTTTCTTTCTCTTCCTTCCTTCCTTCCTTTCTTTCTTCCTTCCTTTCTTCCTTCCTTTCTTCCTTCCTTCCTTTCTTTCTTCCTTCCTTTCTTCCTTCCTTTCTTTCTTCCTTCCTTCCTTTCTTCCTTCCTTCCTTCCTTCCTTCCTTCCTTCCTTCCTTCCTTCCTTCCTTCCTTCCTTCCTTTCTTTCTCTCTTCCTTTCTTTTTCTTTCTTTCTTTTTCTGAAGAATTTAAGAAGACCTAAATCCAAATCCTGCCTCAAGTGCTTCCTAGCTACATGACCCCTGAACAAGTCACTTAATCTCTCTCATTCTCAGTTTTCCCATTTATAAAATGTGAACAAAAACAGCAGCCACCTCACAGGATTGTCATTAGGTTCAAATGAGACAATATATGTAGAACACTTTGCAAACTTGATGCACTATGTACATGTTAGTAGTACTGCTAGCACTGCTGTTGGTCACCTATTCTAGCGCACATGCCCCCCAAAGTATCTCCCCTTGTAACACCTAAGTACAGTAAACCAAAATAAATTCATATATTAACTGTTTCTGAAAATATATGCCTCCTTCTTCACCTCTAATTCATTATCTCTCTGCTACAGAATGGGAAGTATATATTGTTATTAGTCTTTGTGAATATGACTGACTTTTTCCAATTAAAAAATAAATCCACCATCCTGCTCAGATGAAGCTTTTACCATGTTGAGGACACCTCAAGAATGCACTGCAGACTCCAAAGACCATTCCCAAGGAAGCAAGCCCACAATATTTGTCGTCATGGTGACATTGCTGGAATACACGCCTACTTTTCCCAAGAGGACTCCTTTCAAGGACAAAACACACATTTAGAAGTGAGTGGTTGGGTTTACGAAACTATCATTCTCATTCCATCAGAATCCTACCTCATCAGACACTGTCTTGCTCAGGAAAGTGATGTAGCTGACTTAGAAGGAGTTTACACTGTGTTTGTAAGTCAGTCTATGAATACTTTTTCTTTCATATGACAAACAAGCAGTCAGACATTAAAAGGATCAACTCCACTCTTTTCACACTTAGCAGAATGTATTCTTTAGGGGGCAAGAGACACAAATCTGAAGAATCTCTGTCATCTCTTTATTTTTTATGACTCTTGGGGTGGGGATAAGGAGAAGGAGGCTTTCTCCCTCACTTAAGCACACTGGTAGTAGAAGGGAGGGATTTCTCTGGCTCCCTTGCCCTTCTTCTTGCTTAATGCAGTATAGGGAGGAAACTTCAAGACGTGAGCTAATGGAACTGGGCTGGGACCTGAATGGGGTTTAATATTGCATATGCTTCCCTTTCTGTGATACTGACCAACGTGACATGTCTAACTGTACAAATGGAAGTTTTATGATGATAAGATCAGTAGTTACTGAGATATTTATGTGACAGTCTGACAGACATAAAACTACAAAGCTTGCTTTTATGCCTTACATCCTTTCGGAGGAAAAAATAAATACTAAGATGATGGGTCACTTTGAAGAGAATTTATGATCTAAATTACCTAATACCTGGCGAACCTCTAATATGCAAGATGAGGTCTCTCTAATGCCATTAAAAAGATGAACTTCATTTCCCAAGATAGGAGCAAATGTATTCATCCTAGGGATGAATCCATGGGCTTTAGGGACATCCCTATATCTTCCCCCAATGTGATGCCAACCACTTCATGAGGTGAGATTGGGGGCACATTGTGTCTGGAGAGGAAGTCATTTCCTGTTGTCCCACCAGTTTCTCACTGTATGGGGAGGAAATATTTCTCTCCATAAGGAAGGCAGCTGGAGACCAATCATAGACTTAGAGCTGGAAGAAAGATCAAAAAGTCATCTAGACCTATTGCCTGATTTTACAGAGAAGAATACTGAAACAAAGAAAAGTTAAATGACTTGCTCAAGGTCATACATATAATAAATAACAGATTTGGGATTTAAATCCACACACTCTGATTCCATATTCAGAATATTTTCCCTAAACCAATTTGTAGTTTAAAGAACTCTGAGGTAAACTGAGGTAAATTACCAGTTACTTTGAAGTTTTTCTTGCTCAGTAAAATCATGCTGACAAATTTTCCCTTTTTCCTTCTATTTGGGCAAGGGCTAATGTCATAAGAAGACTTGTTCAGCAACAGATATCTCTGACACTTGAACTTTCCAAGCCAAGGCTTCTGCCTGAGAGGGCAAAAGCAGCCCTACTGGTGATACTAGAAGCAAAAGAATGTGGGGCCACTGAAAAATAACAGCCCATGTTTCTGTGTGAAGAATTATTATGTCACCCTGCTCTAACCTAAAAAAACTCTCATTCCTTGGCTCCCTCAGGAACATCTTAAAGATAATCTTGTAGACAGTGAGGAAACACTGAGACTTCAAGTAGAAGAATGACCTAATCAAACTTCTCCTGGCATTTATGGTCTCCCATAATTGGCTCCTAAGTCATTATTTCCCTTCATATACTCTTTTTGTTTAGTCATTTTTCATTGTGTAGGACCCTTTGTGATCTCATTTGAGGTTTTCTTAGAGAAGACACTGAAATGGTTTGTCATTTCCTTCTCTGCCTCTTTTTTTTCTAAGTATAGAAACTGAGGCAAACAGGATTAAGTGTCTTACCCAGGGTCTCACAGCTAGTTAAGTGCCTGAGGTCAAGTTTGAACTCAGGTCTTTCTGACTCCAGTGCAGATGTTCTATCTCCTGTGCCACTTAGCTACTTCGTATACTTTAAGCTCCTGCCAGACTGGAATGTTCATCCTTCTCCAACTAGGGCTAGTAGATGAGTAGATGAGTTAGTAGACTAGGAATGGGGGTTTCAAATTCTGCCTCTGGCTCCTATTGGTGGTTTAACCCTAGGAAAGTCACTTCAAGGCACTCCTGGTGCTCCAGGCAGCTCTAGTACTACAAGTTAGAGGTTGTGCTAAACTACATCAATAAAAGTCCTTTCCTTATCTAGCAGTAACTTATACCGGTCACAAGTTCAACTCCTAATCTTACTTCTCTTTTGTGGAATTCTGCCCCTTGGCTCTAGATTTTTGGTTGCCCAAAATTTCACCCATCCTTTGAGGTCCATTTCCAATGTCACCTCCATCATGAAGTCTTTCTTGATTCCAACAGCCAGAAATTGTATTTGCTCACCAAAACTCCCAGCCTTCTTGTACTTCTTTTATGCACTAGGTTCATTCTGTTATTATCATACTTCTATGTGTATAGGTCTAATCATCACTCCCCCTTCCCAGCACTAGACTGGGAAAGGATCATAGCTTCTTTATGTTGACTTTCTTTGACTTACTGATGTATCTTTGTATATCCAGCGTCTAGCTCCAAGTCTTGCCCTGATGGGCAGCAGTAAGTGGTTGGTGAATAAAGTTTAAAGAAGTCAAACCTGGCCCCTTCCATAATCTTGAACACTCCTATAATCCAAACTGTTTATTGTCCTGCTGGTGAGGTGGATGAGTGAGCATTTGCAAAGTCAGCAGAGGGGTATTTTTTAGACCAGAGGTATTCTTAGCACAGAGCTAGTAGAACTTTGCCCCAGAACAAGTAGAGAGTGGGAGAGGACCTAGAAGGCCACAATTGGCTGCAAAACTACAGGGTCCCTACCCCTGACTCAGACCAACACCATCCACAAAGGTTGAGGGGCACCTATGCTTCATGTGAAGAGCTATCTCTATGAACATGTCATCCCTGCACCTTGCCTGGCATCCTCCACCATCTCACATCTCTGGCCCATGGCTGTTATTCCCCCTGATTTAATTGTTTTCAATTCTGTCTGAGGCCAGATTTAAACTCAGGAAGATCAGTCTTCCTGACTCCAGGTCTAGCACTCTATCCACTGCACCACATAGCTGTCATCCTAGCAGGTTCCTATATCTGTGGGCCCTGTCTCACAGAGTTCAAGTCTTCCATAGGCTTTCAAGTAAGTTCCAAATATCTGATGCCTGTACCTTAACTCCAACTCTCAGACTACTCTATGCCCTAGTATCGCCTGGCTTCTTGCTGCTAGATTTTCTTCACTTTTTCCCCTGAAAGAGCATTGTGTTGTTTTCCATTTAATGTCTTCTTCTGATGCTTCATCATAGGCCAGAGGTTTTCACAGAATCTTAAAGATGAACTCTAAAGTTGAAAGACCATCAAATAAACATCCCCTCCATTTCACAGATGAGGAAACTGAGACATGGAGAAGTTAAGTAATTTGACTAGGGTCACATAGCTAGTAATAACAAGTTGCCATTTATGTAGTACCTTAAAACTTGCAAAACACCTTATATATGTTACCCTATTTGAACCAAGACCCTTCTGACTCCAAGTCAAATAATCTATGTAGCACACTAGACTGCCTCTCAGGCACCTCAGAGTCATCTAGCCTAAATTTGTGCCTGAGTGAGAGTGAGAGAGAGAGAGAGAGAACAGAAAGGAAGAGAGACAGAGAGAGAGAGAGACAGAAGAAATAGAAAGAGAGAGGGAGAAGTGGGAAGGGGTGACAGAGAGAGGAGAGAGACAGAGATTGAAAGAGATGAGAGAGAGGAAAATGAAAAGAGGAGACAGAAAGAGAACAGAGACACACAGAGAGACAAAAAGACAGAGATAGAAAGAGACAGAGAGATAAGGAGAAAGGGAGGCAGACAGATAAAGAGAAAAATGGAAAAGGGAGACAGTGACACAGAGAGACAGAGACAGAGAGCCTCCCAGTTCATTTCACTTAGTGGGAGGTCTAGTTGTGCCACTGTTTTCACTAGTCTCAGGCCTGTGTTTACCCTTCTGCAAACTCCACTCCTTTCTCCTAGTTTCTTTGCCTAGATCCAAGTAAAGCCAGTACTAGAGCCAAGTAAAATGAATCTAATCCAAAGAACACCACTTCAAATACTCGAAGATAGCTCTCTCTCAACTCTTGCCACTTATTAGCTCTGTGACACTTAGAAAAATAACATCACTTCCTGAGCCTCAAGTTGTGAATCACTCAATTCCTAAAACACTAAGCATTTATGAAGCACCTACTATGTGCCAGGAAATAGGGCTGCAAAGACAAAATTGAAACCATCTATAGAAGAGACAGTATTGTGTTTGTCCTTCATTGCCAAAGAAGACCTTGCCATCAGAGAAATGATGACATGACTTGCATTTGACTTTGTTTTGAGTGAGGGAGGGCTGTGCAAGGTCACCAGCCTCACTTCTCCTCCAGAGCCATATGAATCCAGTGACCAGATATTCATCAGGATGACTGAAGATGACCCAGGATGCACTAGGAGACCTTGGGCCTTTTAGGTCAAGGTCTTTGCAGGTACTCACTTGCCCTGGCTATGGAAGAGAAAAAATGCATAGATATGAAAGTATATATAAAATGTAGGGATGGGGAGTGGACTTGTGATTTCACTGGTGCAGGAAACTCTCGAATGAGGAAACTCCCATCTCTCAATGTAGGCTAGTACTTTCTCTGCAACTTGTAATCTTAAAAGATTAGTTAGGGCTATGAGAGGTAAGTACCCTGCCCAGAGTCACACAGCCCAACTTTATTAGAGGCAGGATTGGGGCCTGGGTCTTCCTGACACCAACATCAGCTTTCTATCTATTATACCATAAATAAGGTGATTTAGGGGTTGAGTAGGGGAGAATCAACAAGACCTGGAAATGTCAAGAAAGTTTTCGCACACAAGATGATATTCACTAAGGTAGATTTTGAAGGAGACCAGGGATCCTAAGAGACAGAGGTATGGATTGAGTATATTCTAGGTATGGAGAAGAAGCAGGGAAAAGTCATAGAGATGGAGGATGAAGTGGGATTTATGATAAACAGCAAGGAGGCCCAGGTTGACTGGACCATGGAGTTTGAGAATAGTAATAAAGCTGGAAATAGAGATTTGAGGTAGGTTGTGACAGGCTTTAAATGACATGGAGGACTTTGTAATTGATCGTGGTAGTAACAGGAAATCACTAGAGTTTAGAGAGTAAAGAAGTGAGTGGTCAAACCTGGACTTTTGGAAAATCACTTTAGTAGGGAGGGTGAATTAGAAAGGAGAAAGATCTGAGGTAAGGACATAATTAAGAAGTGATTGCTGATAAATGGTCAAAGGATACGAATAAGCAATTTTCAGAAGAATTCCAAGCTATCAATGGTCATATAAAATGTTCTTAAATCTCTAATAATTAAAGAAATGTAAATTAAAACAATTTTGACATACCATCTCATACCTATCAAATTGGTAAAACTGACCCTCCTCCAAAGAAGAAAATGATAACTATTAGAAGGGCTGTGGGGAAATAGGTACATTAATACATATTTGGAGGAGCTGTGAATTGGTCTAGCCAGTTTTGAAAGTAATTGTAATGATGATCAAAAAACTTAGATAGCATGTACCCTTTGACTCAGCAACGTTGAAGAAAGAGAAAAAGGATCTATATGTACAAATATATTTGTGGTGGCAAATAAGTATAAATAGAAGAGGTATCCATCAGTTAGTGAATGGTTGAACAAGTTAAACATGATGGAATGCTATATTACTGTAACAAATAATGAAGGAGATGGTTTCAGAAAATTCTGGGAAAATTTACATGTACTGATACGGAGTATCAGTAAGCAGAACCAGGAGAATAGTTTATACAACTACAAGAATATTGTAAAGACAAACAACATTGAAAGACTTAGGAACTCTGATCAAAACAATGATCTACCACAATTCCAGAAAACTCATGATGAAACATGCTATTCACCACCAGAAAGAGAGCAGATGGACTCAGAGTGCCAGTTGAAGCATATTGTTCTGTTTTATTTTGCACTTTTTGGGAATTTGTTTTTTCAGACAATAGATGTTTGTGATGATCTTTTTTTCTTACTTTTTCAATGTGGAGCAGGGAGAAGAAGGGAAGAGGGAGGGAGAAAATTCAGAACTGAAAATAAAATAAGATTGAATTTTTAAAAGGAAGTCACTGTGATAGTCAATAGGACCTAAACTACAATGGTGGATATTCAAGCAGAGAAGGAGACCAATGAAAAATATGTTTGTGGATATTGTTGTGTTTATCCTTGATTCTTGAAGAGGACCATGACATCAAGATGATGACATGATTTGCAGTTGACTTTGATTTGAGTGAGGGAGGGCTGTACAAGGTCACTAGCCTCACTTTCTTCATCAGGGTAACTGGAGATGGCCCAGGATGCAATTTGAGACCCTAGCCTTTTCAGACCCTTTTAAGGTCTTATCACATTCTCACTTTGAGAAAGACACACCCATTCAATGAATAGCTTTCTTTAAGTAGTTACTCACGGGATGGGCCCTTTAATAAAAAAAAAAAAAAAAATCAAGCGGGGAGGGGAAGACCCTCAGGGTTTTGTGGAGATAAAATTGGCAATATTGGTGGCTAACTGGATATGTGGGGTGAGTGAATGATGCTGATATTGCAAACTTGGGTGACTGGAAGGATGGTAGTATTCTTAATAGAAATATGGAAATTCAGAAGAGGGATACTGTGTCTTATTTTATTTTGAGGAAGAAGAGTTAATGAGTTCTATTTTGGATATATTGAGTTTCAGATGCCTTTGGGACTCTTAGTTCAATATGTCTGGTAGGTGATAGTGATGGTGGGACATGGCTCAGGAAAGAAACCAGAATTGGGCAAGGGGAGGAGGAGGAAAGGAAAGGGGAGGGAATGAGCATTTTTATATATGCTTGGTAGGCAGTTAGGTGGCACAGTGGATAGAGGGCCAGCCCTGGAGTTAAAAAGACTCGTCTTCCTGAATACAAATCTGACTTCAGATACTTACTAACTGTGTGACTCTAGGCAAGTCACTTAACCCAGTTTACCTCAGTTTCCTCACATGTAAAATGAGCTGGAGAAGGAAATTGGCAAACTATTATAGGATCTTTGCCAAGAAAAGCCCAAATGGAATCACAAAGAGTCAGACAGGACTGAAAATGACTGAAAAACAATAGTGCCTAGTATGTGCTAGGCACTGTGCTAAGCCCTTTTATAAATATTATTTCATTTGCTTCTTACAAACAACCCTATGAGGTTGGTGTTATTATTATTTCCATTTTACATGTAAGGAAATAAAGGTAGACAGAGTTTAAGTGACTTTTATAGTCACTCAGCTAGGAAATATCTGGATTCAAATTCCACTTGTACCACTCACTAGTTGTGTGACCTTGGATAAATCATGTCAATTACTGCACCATCTCCTACTCCCTCCAACTCTACTAAACTTTAACTGTTTTTGTCCCAGATAAAAATGTTTCTAATTCGGGCTTTGTTTGAGCAGTCTATTCAATCTCAAAATCTTGAAGCCCAGGAAATCTGAAAGACAATGAGGACTCAGATGAAGATAGAAGAATAAAAGTGTATTTTCTCCTTTGAGGTTGTTAATGGGAAAGGGTATTTTCTAGGTAAAGCATTCTGGGTCATTACAGGCTCTCCCCATCAGGTGGAATCTTCAAAATCTTCTAAGGAACATCAAGGGAAGATCAGAGAAACTAAGACCTAGCGAGAAAGGAAAGGACAGAAAATCAGAAGCAGAGTTATGCTGATTTCCTGGCTAGTGCCCTTCCCACCACAGCACAATGACTGCTCCCATTACAGAATAATGTCTCAGCTGGCCCTGGCCTTTTCTAGACAATACAGTTGTGTTAAGGTGACATGAAAGATGTTTGCATGTGCGTGTATATACGTATATATGTGCCAAAGTACATGCTCATGTACATGCCTGTACATACGTAAGTATACATGTTGAATAAGGGTAGCTATGAACTGATTAAACAGGCTTGACTGTGTATATATGATTTTACATGTGTGGATGGACACATATGCGAGTGTAAGCATGGTTTGTATTCATGCGTTTGCACATGAATGTACCTGTAGGCCTATATGTATGTGTGTACATAAGTGTGTTGAGGGGGTAACAGGGACCAGCCCAAATTAAAATCTGCTACTGTATTTTACCAGATCGATCTTCTGTACTCTCCTCAGCATTGTCTCATTTAAATAAAACTTCAGTTTGTAACAATCCTATAAATAGAAAGTCATATTGATCAGCGCTTCACCAGCAGCTGAACTTTTGTTATCACTGAAGCCTGACCGGTTAATGTGGAGTGTTACAATTTATTACACCGCAAAGTACAATGCAACACAATACCATTTAGATATATAAACAAAGATACACTTAGCTCTAGGGAGCAAGTGTAGTGGGGTCTTGAGCTCAGGAGTCACTCCTGACTTACTGAAGGCCAATGGATACTATTTCATCAGGAAAGGGCCTGGTCCTTTTAAGAGCTGATGGCAACACCTCCCTAGCTGTTGTTTGTTCTGCTTGCAAGGGCTCATGCTCATCACCTTTTTCCCAGCCATGAGTAAGGATTTAAACCAGGAAAGGGTACAGGATGCTCACTCTATTTTCACAAAGTAGAAGTAAGGCTTTACAACATGGTTATGGCCTGCTCTTTTCTTCCCTTACCTTCTTTGTAAGGCTTAGTAGCTCTGCTGAAGATGTAAATAATTGATTTTATTTTCTTTTATCTAAGATTCAAAATGTGTTTATTCCGATGCATTGGTAAGGCTTTCGTAGACTATTGGATACTATTTTGGGTACTTTAGGGATGCCCCAATGAGAGAGGTGAAGTCTCTGCCTCACGGAGCTCACGGTCTAATGCAGGACACAGAGCACATACAATATATATGGAAGAAAATGCACTAAACTGTGGTACTATAAACTAGTAATTGTAAATGAGATGTTTGTTCTCTCTGTCTCAATACAATAACACAAATATTTTATGGATACATCTAGCTGTCTATGAGAGGTAGTGTTGCACAGCAGATAGCTAGGCTCAGAGCTGAGAAAACTTGAGTTCAAGTCCTGTTTATAGACACATAATAGCTCAGTTAATCTTGAACAAGCTGCTTAACCTCTCAGTGCCCAAGACAATTCTCTAAGACTGAAACTTACAGAGAAGGTATTGTTGCATTAACAAATGGAATTTCCTTATCTAGGACTTCTCTCCATCAGCAAAATCATAGAAGTGGTCCCTATCCTATCCTGTCCTATCCTATCCTGTCCTGTCCTGTCCTGTCCTGTCCTGTCCTGCCCTGCACTGCCCTGCTGTGCCCTGCTCTATCCTATCCTACCCTATGCTATCCTATCCTATGCTATCCTATCCTATCCTGTCTTGTCCTACCCTATCCTATCCATCTAATATTGATATGTATATTCCCTCTAGTGCTTATAAATCACAATCCACCTAAATTTATCCATCCTGTATGACTCTTGTCCAAACTAGCTCATGGGTTCTTCACAGGAGTCCAGTTAATGTATTGGAAGTTTTTCTCACTTTTTCTTAATAGTATGAAAATATCAGTTGGCTATCCATGAATGAAAATATATATGTATGTATGTGTGTGTATATATATGTGTGTGTGTGTGTACATACATACATATGTATATGTGTGTTGTACATATTTATATCTATTTGTGCATTTTTTCCTCTACTATCCCTCTCTGTCAATCAGTTTTATATTCCTTTACTAGTATTCTACTTAGGACTTCTAAGAAACCTTAGTTTTGTTTGTTTTTAATGAGACTTGTGATTCCACTCCTCCTGAGGACTTCTACCCACCAATGCCGGTGATCAACTACTCTGCAACTTATCCACTTAGAGAACTATCTGGGTACTAAGACATTTGCTACTTGTCCAGGGCCACACAGCTGGTACAGATCACCTAGTTCAACCAATCTCCACATTTCACAGGGAAGAAACTTGGAAATGAATCCAGAAAATGATCGCCCAAGGTCATACTGCTAGTTAGCAATAGAACTGAATTTCTTACCTAAGTGTCCTGTGTTCTAATCCAACATTATTTCTGCCCCAAATGCATTTAAACTGTGTCCTGTAGTTAAGATTACTTTAGCACAAAGCAAGCTTTGAAAGAGATAGCAAACTAAGACTTTATTATCTTTTTTCATGTATAGAACAGTTTTATTTCCAAAAAGGAAGGGAAATGCTTAGCAATAAAAAATCCTAGAATGATTAGACTCAAGAAATTAGTATGCAAGTCCCCTTGGGACATTTTCAGTTGGACTGCTCATTAGGTATTAGAAATTTAACCTCTACTGACTGTGCTCTAATCAATGCCAAGTAGGTTTGTTGCTTTCCAGTGGTTTCTCTCTGTGAGTAATCTCTTCTCAGTCTAGATGCTTTTATTCCCATTGAAATTTCACTGGTAGATGATATTGGTACCCTAAGTACTTGACAAAAGGATAGAAACCTGCTGCCTTTTAATAACTCACAAGATCCTGTATCAAAGGAAAGGAAGCGCAAAAATGAGATGGTACCATTGAAGGTACAGGCTTGTATAGGAGGCCATGTGCTCAAAGGTTGGGCTTGGTGGAACTAGAAGGGCTGTTGTCTACTGGAATCAATTCATAATACCTTTCATGAGCTGATTTTTTAAATTTTTAAATTTCACATAAGCATTAACGCCTCTAAAAACATGAAAAACTACAAATTCATTTATTGTTTTTTTAATTGTCTAGACTTAAGAAAGTGATGTGGAAAATATTAATAATACAGATTAAACTTGGTTGTGTTGTGAGTGCATCTTTTCAGAGAGAATGTTGTTAATCATTTACTAGCACTCCTCTGGCCAAAAGCATCCCCCACTCCCCATACCCTCCAGACCTCTGAAAGTTGTCCTCTCACTCCCAAACCAATAGGAATGAATGCATGAATAGGCTTTTATATGTGAGGTTAACAAAGACCTACATTTCTATCTTGCAAAGAATGGCTTAGAGGCAGAAGCTGGTCAACAGGTGATGATTTAAAAATAAATAAATGAGGGCAGAGCCAAGATGTCAGAATAGAAGCAGAGATATGCCTGAGCTCTTCCCCTAAGTCCCTCAAATTACCTGTAAAAATGAATCTAAACAAATTCTAGAGCAGCAGAAGCCACAAAATGAAAGAGTGAGACAGGTTTCCAGTCTAAGACAATCTGGAAGGCTGACAGAGAGGGTCTATTTCATGGGGCTCAGAGACAAGTACTGCCCAGTGCACTGACTGGGACTGGAGCAGGACTCAAGGCTCTGAATCAAGCTATAGCAGTTTTCAGACTTCTTAACCCACAAATACCAAAGATAGCTTCAGAGGTCAGTGGGAAAGCTCTCTCACCTGGATGAGAGAGGAAAATAGTCTGGATCCAACTCCAGCCCCAGTTCCTTTTGGAACTCTCAGCCCATAGATGGTAGGGGAATCAAGTGACTAATCTAGGTTGCAGTCCTGTGTAGCAGTCCTGGGGTGAGGAAGAGTACTGGTGTGGCAGAGCTGGTGGTGGCTGTGGAGAGGGAATCCTACTAGCAGTTCCAGGGCAGAAACAAGATCTTGTGGTTGCTCATAGACTAGAGTGCAGATCAGGAGAGGAGTAAATACCTCTCCTTTGATCACACCACTTTGGAGGAACTGAGAATTTATGGGTGCCTAGAGATATCCCTGAAAACAATTGCACAAAACCTCTGAAAATTGGGGCAGTACACCCTCCACTTAACAAAGAGCTCAAAAGTCAAGTAGTTGGCTGGGGAGATGACCAAAAAGGAGAAAAAATAAGACTATGGAAGGTTACTTTCTTGGTGAAAAGGTATTTTCTTATGATGAGGAAGACCAAAGCATACAACCAGAGGAAGATCAAAGTATACAACTGGAGGAAGACAGCAAGGTCAGGGCTCCTACATCCAAAACCTCCAAGAAAATATATGAAATGATCTCAGGTGATGTAAGAGCTCAAAAAGGATTTTGAAAATCAAGTAAGAGAAGTACAGGAAAAAAAATTGGGAAGAAAAATGAGAGCAATACAAGAAAATCATGAAAAATGAGTCAACAGTTGCTAAAGGAGATCCAAAAAAATGCTGAAGAAAATAAAACCTTTAAAAATGGACTAATGCAGATGGCAAAAGAGGTCCAAAAATCCAGTGAGGAGAAGAATGCCTTAAAAAGCAGAACTGGTCAAATGAAAAAGGAAGTCCAAAAGCTCATTGAAGAAAATAATTCCTTAAAAATTAGAATGGAGCAAATGGAACCTAATGGCTTTATGAGAAATCAAGAAATTATAAAACAAAACGAAAAGAATGAAAAAAATAGAAGACAATATGGACTATCTCATTGGAAAAGCAACTGATCTGGAAGATAGATCCAGAAGAGGTAATTTAAAAATTATTGGACCACCTGAAAGTCATGATCAAAAAAAGAGTCTAGATATCATCTTTCAAGAAATTACCAGGGTGGAGTCAAGATGACGGAGTAGAAAGACGCACATTTACGAGCTCCGAACCCCACAGCCCATAGAATTAATGTAAAAAGAGATCCCCATAAATTCTGAACCACTGAAAGGAGAGCAGAAACAGAGTGGAAGAGATTTCTGTTCCAGAGAGCCCTGGAGAGCTGTCCCCAGGGTCCGTTGCGCCCCGGAAAGCGGACCCCACCCCAGCGCTGCCCTGGCTGCAGCCCCAGAGAAGCTGACCGGAGCAGGCTTCAGGGATGGAACCTCCGGCAGCCAGGAATGTCCCTCTGCCCACAGAAGCTACAGGTCAGTGAAAGAGACGGCTGGGCTGGAGGAGGGGAACGGAGTGTCTCTGTGACTCGGACCCCCCGGGAGGAAGCGGCGGTGGCAGAGGCGGGGACAGCGGAGGCAGCAGCTGCGGCCGACCCGAGACTGCCCCAGCAACAGGCAGGATCTTCATTACTGAAAGTCTCTGCATAAACAATCTGAGGGAGCTGAGCCTGGGAGAAGGCCCTGCCCCACCCCGCTCCATTACTGAAGGCCTCTGCATAAAGCCCCTGAGGGAACTGAGCCTGGTAGGTGGGCCCCCCCACCCCGCCCCCACCCGCTCTGTTCCTGAAGGTCTCTGCATAAAGTCCCTGAGGGAGCTGAACCTGGGAGGCGGCCCTGCCCCCACCCCAGCACCAGAACTAAAGTTCACATTGATTAGCAGTGGCGCGGCAAGGAAAGCCCATTTGAATCTCAGACCCCAAGCACTAGCTGGGCAGATCTAGGCGGGGGTGGACAGGAATCTCAGAAGTCAAGTAACTGGCTGGGAAAATGCCTAGAAAAGGGAAGAAAAATAAGACTTTAGAGAGTTTTTTCCAACAAATGCAAATGATCCCAACTTTTGGATCTGATGAGGACATATTCTTGCCATCAGGGAAAGACATGGTGGGTGGGGCCTCAGTATCCCAGACATCCCAGGGGGATGTTGGGTGGGCTCAGGCCTTGGAAGAGCTCAAAAAGGATTTTGAAAAGCAAGTTAGACAGGTGGAAGAAAAACTGGGAAGAGAAATGAGAGAGATGCAAGAAAAGTATGAAAAACGAGTCAATACCTTGGTAAAGGAGACCCAAAAAAATGCTGAAGAAATTAACACCTTGAAGAATAGGCTCACTCAACTGGCAAAAGAGGTTCAAAAAGCCAATGAGGAGAAGAATGCTTTCAAAAGCAGAATTAACCAAATGGAAAGAGAAGTTCAAAAGCTCACTGAAGATAATAGTTCTCTCAAAATTAGAATGGAACAGATGGAGTCTAATGACCTTACGAGAAACCAAGACATCACAAAACAAAACCAAAAGAATGAAAAAATGGAAGAGAATGTGAAATATCTCATGGGAAAAACAACTGACCTGGAAAATAGATCCAGGAGAGACAATTTAAAAATTATGGGACTACCTGAAAGTCATGATCAAAAAAAGAGCCTAGACATCATCTTTCATGAAATTATCAAGGAAAACTGCCCTGACATTCTACAACCAGAGGGCAAAATAAGAATTGAAAGAATTCATCAATCACCACCTGAAAGAGATCCAAAAAGAGAAACTCCTAGGAACATTGTGGCCAAATTCCAGAACTCCCAGCTCAAGGAGAAAATCTTGCAAGCAGCTAGAAAGAAACAATTCCAGTATTGTGGAAATAAAATCAGGATAACTCAAGATCTAGCAACTTCTACCTTAAGAGATCAAAGGGCGTGGAATAGGATATTCCAGAAGTCAAAGGAACTAGGACTCAAACCAAGAATCACCTACCCAGCAAAACTGAGTATAATACTTCAGGGGAAAATATGGTCTTTCAATGAAACAGAGGACCTTCAAGCATTCTGGATGAAAAGACCAGAGCTGAAAAGAAAATTTGACTTTCAAACACAAGAATGAGAAGAAGCATGAAAAAGTAAACAGCAAAGAGAAGTCATAAGGGACTTACCAAAAGTGAACTGTTTACATTCCTACATGGAAAGACAATATTTCTAACTCTTAAAACTTTTCAGTATCTGGGTAGTTGGTGGGATCACACACACACATGTACACGCATGCATGCACACACACATACACACATGCACACACATATAGAAACAGAGAGCACAGAGTGGTTGGGATTCTGTGGGACCATATCTTAAAAGAAATTAAGGTAAATGGTGAAAGAGAAATGTAGTGGGAGGAAAGAGGGTGAAATGGAATGGGGTAAATTATATCTCATTCAAGAGGCAAGCAGGAGACTTTTTAGTGGAGGAGAAAAGAGGAGAGCTGAGAAAAAAAAACAAGAAGTTTACTCTCATCACATTTGACTAAAGGAAGGAATAAAATGCACACTCATTTTGGTATGAAAACCTATCTTACAGTATAGGAAAGTGGGGAGAAGGAGATAAGCAAGGGAGGGGATGATGGTAGGGAGGGCAAAGGGAGGAGGGAGCAATTTGAAGTCAACACTTGGGGAGGGACAGGATCAAAAGACAGAAGAGAAACAATGAGGGGCAGGTTAGGATGGAGGGTAATTCAGTTAGTCTTACACAACACGACTATCAGGGAAGTCATTTGCAAAATTACACAGATATGGCCTATATTGAATTGCCTGCTTTCCCAAAGGGAATGGGTGGGGAGGGAGGGATGGGGAGAATTTGGAACTCAAAATTTTAGGAACAACTGTTTAGTATTGTTGTTTCTACTAGGAAAGAAGACATACAGTTAATGAGGAATACAAAGTCATTTGGCCCTACAGGAGAAAAGAGAAAATGGAGACAAGAGTAGGGAGGGATGACAGAAGAGAGGGCAGATTGGAGATAGGGAAAATTAGATTGCTTGGAGTATTGGGGTGGGGGGTGGAGAGAAAAGGGGAGAAAATTTAGAACCCAAAATTTTGTGAAAATGAATGTAAAAAGTTAAATAAATAAAAATAAAATAAAATAAATGAGGGTTCACTGGGTACTGTGAGGTTATTTTGGAAACAACTATGAAATAAAAAACAAAAATCCCCACTAAAAAAAAAAAAAGAAATTACCAGGGACAACTGTTGATATTCTAGAACCTGAGGGTAAAATAGATATAAAAAAAAATGCACTGATCACTTCCTTGATGAGATTGCAAAAGGAAAACTCCTAGAAATATTGTCGCCAAATTCCAGTGCTTCCAGGTTGAGAAGAAAATATTGCAAGCAGCAATAAAGAAACAATTCAAGTACTGTGAAAACACAATCAGGATAACACAAGATCTAGCAGTTTCTACATTAAGGGATTGCAGGGCTTGGAATATAATATTTCCGAGGTCAAAAGAAGTAGGATTAAATTCACCTACCCAGCAAAACTGAGTATAACACTTCAAGGGGAAAATGGTCATTCAATGAAATAGAGGACTTTCAAGCATTCTTGTTGAATCAATCAGCGCTGAATAGTTTTGACTTGTTTTTACATGTAACTGGGAAATAAGATATACAAGCACTGGGGTATAGAAATCCATCTTGTCCTACAAGAAAGTAAGGTGGGAAAGGGAAAAGGAGGAGTGATAGAAGGGAGGACAGACTGCAGGAAAGTGTTATCAGAATGCATGCCATCTTAGGGTGAGGGAGAGGGGAGAGATGGGGAGAAATTTTGGAACTCAAAATCTTGGGGAAATGAATGTTTAAAAATAGAAATAAATAAAATTTTAAAAAAAGAAATTATCAAGGAAAATTACCCTGATATTCTAGAGCCAAAGGAAAAAATACATATTAAAAGAATCCACTGTTCACTTCCTAAAAGAGTTCCTGAAAGGAAAGCTCCTAGGAATATTGTAGCCAAATTTCAAAGTTCTCAGGTAAAGGAGAAACTATTACAAGCAACAAGAAAGAAACAATTCAAGTATTGTGGAAACACAATGAGAACAAGAGAGGATTTTGTAGCTTCTACACTAAGGGATCAGAAGGCTTGGAATATGATATTCCAGAGGTCAAAGGAGATAGGATTAAAACAAAGAGTAACCTACCTTTCAAACCTGAGTATAATGCTTCAGGAAAAAAATGGAATTTCAATGAAATAGAGGGCTTCTAAACATTGTTGTTGAAAAGACTGGAGCTGAATAGAAAATTTGACTTTCAAATACAAGAACCAAGAGAAATACGAAAAGGTAAACAGGTGAGAGAATCCATAAGGGGCTCATTAAAGTTGAACTGTTTACATTTCTACAAGGACTGTAATTAATATATAGTATTTGTAACTCATGAGACCTTTCTCAATATTATGGTAGTTAGAAGGAATATATGTGTGTGTATGTATATGTAAGTACATATGTGTTTGTATGTATATATGTGTGTGTATTATATCTATGTAGATAGATATAGATATGAATAGAGAGGGGGAAAGAGACAGAGAACACAAGGTGAGTTGAATATGAAGGGAAGATACCTAAAAAATAAAATTAAGTGTTGATAGAAATGTTGTAGGAGAAAGAGAAATGGAGAGATAGAATGAAGTAAATCATCTCACATAAAAGAGGCAAGAAGGAGCTTTTACAATGGAGGGGAAGTGGGAGGACATAAGAAGGAATAAGTGAGCTTTACTCTCATTGGATTTGGCTTAAGGAGGGGATGACACACTTTCCGTTGGTTATGGAAATTTACCTTATCCTGCAGGAAGGCAAGGGGAAGGGGATAGGAGAGGGAAGATAATGGAAGTCATGGCAGATGGGGGAAAGGGTAATCAGAAGCAAACACTATTGTGCGGGACAGGTCAAGGGAGAGAATGGAATAAATGGAGGGAGAACAGGATAGAGGGAAATGTGGTTAGTTTTTTTACAACATGACTGTTATCGAAGTGTTTTGTATGGCTACAAATGTATGACCTATATCAAATTGCTTGCTTTTTCAATGAGCATGGGTGAGGAGGGAGGGAATATGAAACTAAAATATTTAAAAATGAATGTTAAAAATTGTTTTTGCATGCAACTGGAAAATAAGTTATATGGGGGAGTGTAGAAATCCATCTTGCCCTACAGGAAAAGGGAGGGGTGGTGGTGGTGAGAAGGGAGGTGATAGAAGTGAGGGCAGATTGGAGAAAGGGATGGTTGAGATGCACTCTGGGGGTGAAGGGAAGAGAGAGATGGGGAGAAAGTTTAGAATTCAAAATCTTATGGAAGTGAATGTTGGAAACTGAAATAAATAAGTTATATTTTAAGAAATAAAAATGTACAAATGAACAAATAAACCTTTTACTGAAACACTTTTTTACAAAACAGTTTTCCCACATCTCATGAACTCTCCCCCACAGAGATTTTTCAGCTGCCTATATAGAGAAGAAGATGCACTGTTTCTTCAATCAGTGGCCAAGTGATTATTACTTAAGTTCAAAGCTCAGGTTGGTTTCCCTGGTGGAAAAGAAAGTAAAGAGATACTTTTTAATTCTCCACATCATCAGGAAGCATTCTATTCCTTAAAATAAGCAAACAAAAATGGAGAAAAGTCTAATGTGAAAAGTAAGAAAAGAAAGGACCAGAAGAATTTCAGGGAACTTTCTGAAGGTGACATTGATGAGAAGAGAATTACTGCTAACCATTTGCAACTAAGAAATAGATATGAGGCTCTTTCCACTTAGGAGGGAGCTGTGTGTACTCTCCAAGGAAGAAATAGCTGCATGTCTTTCATGCCATGATGACTCACTCCATAGGTGATCTCAAGTGAAAGATCAGCCAGGAAACAACAGAGGAAGAAGAGGTGGTAATAATACTACAGACAATTGGTGATTCCCTGCTGGAGGAGACTGAGGCAACTATTTATTGACCTGATAAGGACAATGAAAATATCTGCTGCCTTTCTGGGGTGTGTTTTCATGAGATGACAGAGAACTCCCAAGGCTTGTCAAATTCAATGACTATAAGTGACTCTTTATTATTTGCATGGGTACAAGTGATACTTTCAGGACAAATCTAGAAAGCATTCTTAGAGATTACAAAGTCTTGGGCTAGGAACTGAAAAATCTTAAATGACACAGGTGGTATTTTCATCACTGTTATCATTTGAAAGAAACATTTTCTTAACAGAAGGACAGACTTTGGACCTGAACAGCTAGCTAAAGAAACAATAGATAAGAAAGGGATTTACACTCTGGACAACAGCTTAAAATGTAGGAATATCAGGCTTCTAACCAGGGTTGGAGTGTGCACAAGAAGAGATGGTAAACAAAAAACTGCTGGGAGTAGCTATGAGGTTATAAAAAATAGTATTAGAGATAACCAGAAATTCACAGATGACACAATGCGAGTTAGAAGAAAGCAATAAACTCCATGGCCTCATGTAGAAAAATACACAAAGTATTTAGGGAAACATTTTTTAAGCAGCAGGAACAAGAAACCTTAATGTAAAGGAGCATGTTTGACTACATAGCTATCACAAAGATAGCTGGGATAAAACTGGGATAAAACTCATGATCAGAATATAATTCTAGAAAGGTATTCAAAATGAGTAGAAGAGGAAAAAGTGAGGATAGAATAGAATTACCAGTAACAAGATATATTAATATGAAGAAATCTAGGAACCAAAGGAGGGAATTATGGTTGAATGTTATTTGGGAGAAAATAAAATAGCAATGATATTGTCTTGGCGTATAATACAGACCTGGACAGTAACAGGAAACTAGATGATGATTTGGGAAAACAGAAAATAAGTATGGCACTGAGTCATACAAAGCAGTTAAGGGAAAATAAATTAGGTAGAAATCTACTGAAGCTCTTTCTGTGCCCTAGCACAGAAAGTGGTAATTTTGGATATGTTTTAATGGTAATTTTAATTCTTCTAAAGGTAGAGGAATCAATGAAAGGATATCATATTCTGGATTTGATTCACATCAAAAAGGATGATTTAGTTGCCAGGATGAGGTGTTGGAAACCTTCAAAAGAAGTGACCGTTTGATTTTAGATTTTGTAATAGAGGCAAGAAGAAAAGTCAAACATAGTGTGACACATACAATAGACTCCAGGAGAACAGTTAGTTACACAGGATCCCATGGCTTAAAATTCTTCAGGGAATTTAGTCCAGAAGAGAGAGGGAGCTCTCAAGGAAAAATAAGACAATTCTAAACATGCAAAAGTAGAAAATGCTGATGAAAGGAGGAGGGGAAAATGTCTAAGAAGACTGATATGGCTATGTAAGCAACTCACCAACCAACTCATATTAAAAACTCACACTCATGTACAGAAAATGGAGGAAGCAAAGTCAGGTAATGGGTAACAAATACAACTGTAGATCATGAGAATACTCTAAGGAGTGTTAAAGCTCAAAATAAGCTGCAACTGGTGAGGCAATATAAGAACTACAAACGGTTTGCTTATTCAAAATTATGTATGTTTCATCTGCAACCATGCAATAGAATGGTGCTTCTGAAAAGTAGATTAAATTGTCCCTACCATTTGACCCAAAGATCCTATTGCTAGGGTGTGTGTATGAATGTGTGCATATGTAGGTGTGTATGTACATGCATGCTGTGTGTATATGTATGTATACCTGTATGTACATGTGTGTATATAGATCTCTTTGTATGTCTATGTCTGTGTAGAGATAGAGATATTGATCTGTCTCCGTTATCATTTGTTGTTCAGTCATTCAGTCACGTCTGACTCTTCATCACCCCATGGATCTTACTATCTATAGAATTTTCTTGGCAAAGATACTGTAGTGATTTGACATTTCCTTTTTCAGTGGATTAAGACAAATAGAAGTTCAGTGACTTGCCCAGGACCACATAGCCAGTAAGTGTCTGAGCCTGTATTTGAATTCAGGTGTTCCTGATTCCAAATCCAGTGCTCTATCCACTGAGCCATCTAACTGCTAACATATGTGTGTGTGTACACACACATACACATGTATGTATATATGTATGTATGCATGCATATATATATATATACATATCACATACACACATATGAAACTTAAGGAAGTCAAAGGTAGAAAGCTCACTATAAATATATATATATGTATATATAATATATGTGTGTGTGTTTATAGATAGATAGATAGCAGCATGTTTTGTGGTAACAAATGGTGTATAACAATGCAATAGACTACTATCACACTATAATAAATCCTGAATATAAAGAATTCAGAGAAACGGGGGGAAGGAATAAGCATTTATATAGAACCTACTATACAGCAGGCACTGTACTAAATGATTTAAAAATATTATCTCATTTGATTCTCACAACAACAACATACCTGTGAGGTAGATGTTACTATTATCTCTATTTTACAATTAAGCAAGCTGAGGTTAAGTGAATTCCTCAGGCTCAATTATCTAGAAAGTATCTGAAGCTGGATTTGAATCCAGATTTTCCTAACTCTAGTCCCAATATTGTACCACATATGTCCTTAGAGCAATAGGAGCATGTGTGAATTCATGCAGAGCAAAATAAGCAGAACCAAGAAAATAGTTTTTAATGAGTATACCAACGTAAAGGGAAAGAATAGGAGAAAAGAGCCAAATTCTGATTGTTGTTCCGTTGTTCAATCGTGTAGAACTCTTCATCATCCCATGGACCAGGCCCTTCTGTCCTTTACTACCTCCTGAAGTTCATCTAAGCTGATGTTCATTGCTTCAATAACACTATCTATCCATCTCATCCTCTGTTGTCCCCTTCTCCTTTTGCCTTCAATCTTTCCCAACATCAGTCTTTTCCAATGAGTCCTGTCATCTCATTATGTGACTAAAGTATTTAAACATCAGCTTCAGTATTTGATCTTCTGATGAATAGTATGACTTAGTTTCTTTAAGTATTGACTGATTTGATCTTCTTGATAGCCAAAGAACTCTCAAAAGTTTTCTTCAACACCACAATTTTAAAGCATTGAGTCTAAAGCACTTGGCTTTCCTTATAGTCCAACTCATAGCACTATACATTATTACTGGAAAAAACATAGCTTTGACTATATGGACTTTATTGGCAAGGTGATGTCTCTGGACAAATACTGTCTAGATTTGCCATGGCTTTTCTTCCAAGCAGCAAGTGTCTTTTAATTTCATGGCTGCAGTCACCATCTGTCATGATCTTTGAGTTAAAGGATATAAAATCTGACACTGCTTCCATTTCTTCTCCCTCTGTTTACCAGGAAGTGATGAGACCGGTTGCCAAGATCTTAGTTATTTTATGTTGAGCTTCCAGCCAGCTTTCACACTCTTCTCTTTTACTCTCAATAAGAAGCTTCTTAGGGGCAGAGCCAGGATGGTGGATGAGAAAGATGCATGTACGCGAGCTCCTCTCCCACAGCTCATAAAATAGGTGTAAAAAATGCCTCTAAACAAATTTTAGAGCAGCAGAAGCCACAAAACAACAGAGTGAAAGAGATTTCCAGTACAAGGTAGCCTCGAAGGCCAACAGGAAAGGTCTATTGCACAGGATATGGAGAAGAGTGCAGCCCACAGAGCCCAGCCCAGCTTTGGCCACAGGCAGGAACAGGACCAGAACAGGCCTCGGGAGTGGAATCCCCAGCAGCAGCTGTGGTTCCCAGATCCCTCAAACCACAAACACCAAAGACAGCTTCAAAGGTTAGTGAGAAAGCTTTTTCACCTGAAGGAGAAGGGAGAAGGGAGAAGGGTCCTCCCCCTATACTCAGCCCCAGGCAGTGAGAGGCTGCAGGCTGTGGCAGCAGCAGCATCCTTTTTTGTAGCCCTCCTTTTAAATCCCCTGGGGGACGTGAGCAGCTAATCCGAGTCTCACCCCTGAGTGGTGGCCCAGGAGTAAGAAAGAGTGCTGGCTGGTGTGGTGGAGCTGATGGAGGCTCTAGAAAGGGAATTCTATTTTCAGATCTCGGGCAGAAAAGCTTTGGTAGCTCCCAGACCAAAGTGCAGGTCAGGAGAGGAGTAACATTCTCTCCCTTGATTATGCCACCTTGGAGGAACTGAGAAGTCATAGGTCCTGAGACTATACCCTCGTCTTGATAAAGGACTCAAAAGTCAGGTAATTGACTGGGAAAATGCCCCCAAAAGGGTAAAAATGGTATTTTCTTCCATCCTTTCAATGAGGAAGAACAATGCTTATATCAGAGGATGACCTAAAAATCAAGTCTTCTGCATCCAAAACCTCCAAAAAATATGCAATAGTCTCAGGCCAAGGAAGAGATCAAAAAGGATTTTGAAAATCAAGTAAGAGAAGTAGAGGAAAAATTGGGAACAGAAATGAGAGTAATGTAAGAAAATCATGAAAAGCAAATTAACAGCTTGCTAAAGGAGATCCAAAAAATGCTGAAGAAAATAATACCTTTAAAAATAGGCTAACTCAATTGACAAAAAAGGTC
Source organism: Bettongia penicillata ogilbyi (assembly GCA_023548195.1). NCBI lineage: Eukaryota > Metazoa > Chordata > Mammalia > Diprotodontia > Potoroidae > Bettongia > Bettongia penicillata. Next base: position 6,406,120 of record JAJHZJ010000198.1, on the reverse strand, counting down.
CAAAAAAGCCAATGAGGAGCATGCTTTATAAAGCAGAATTAGTCAAATGGAAAAGGAGGTTCAAAAGCTCACTGAAGAAAATAGTTCTTTAAAAATAGAATGGAACAGATGGAGGCTAATGACTTCATGAGAAACCAAAAAAATCACAAAACAAAATGAAAAGAATGAGAAACTGGAAGAAAATGTGAAATATCCCATTGGAAAAAAAACTGATCTGGAAAATAGATCCAGGAGAGACAATGTAAAAATTATGGGACTATCTGAAAGCTATAATCAAAAAAAAGAGCCTAGACATCATCTTTCATGAAATTATCAAGGAAAACTGCCCTGATATTCTAGAACCAGAGGACAAAATAAATATTGAAAGAATCCACTGATCACCTTTTGAAAGAGATCCACAAAGAGAAACTCCTAAGAAAATTGTAGCCAAATTCCAGAGTTCCCAGGTCAAGGAGAAAATATTGCAAGCAGCCAGAAAGAAATAATTTGAGTAATATGGAAATACAATCAGGATAACACAAGATCTAGCAGTTTCTACATTAAGGAATCAAAGGGCTTGGAATAGGATGTTCCAAATTCAAAGGAACTAGGATGAAAATCAAGAATCACCTACCCAGCAAAACTGAGTATAATACTTCAGGGGGAAAAATAGTCATTCAATGAAATAGAGGACTTTCAAGGATTCTTGATGAAAAGATCAGAGCTGAATAGAAAATTTAACTTTCAAACACAAGAATCAAGAGAGGCATGAAAAAGTAAACAGGAAAAGAAAAATCATAACAAACTTTCTAAAGTTGAATTGTTTACTACTAATTGTTTCCTACATGGAAAGATAATATTTGTAAATCTTAAAACTTTTCTCAGTATTTGGGTAATTTCAGGGATTATACACACACATACACAAATACACACACACACACACACATACACAGAGAGAGAGACAGAGACAAAGAGACAGAGAGTACAGGGTGAGTTGAATATGAAGGGATAATATCTAAAAAAATAATATTGAGGGGTGAGAGAGGAATATATTGGGAGGAGAAAGGGAGAAGTGGAATGGGGCAGGTTATCTCTCATGAAAGAGGCAAGAAAAAACTTTTTCAATGGAGGGGAAAAGGGGGAAGGTGAGAGGGAAAAAATGAAACTTACTCTCATCACATTTGGCTTAAGGAGGGAATAACATGCACACTCAATTTGGTATGAAAATATATCTTCCACTACAGGAAAAAGTGGATAAGTGGGGTGGAGGAATGATAGAAGAGAGAGCAAATTGGTGGAGGGAGCAATTATAAGTAAACACTGTTGGAGAGGGAGAAAGTCAAAAGAGAGAATATAATAAAGTGGGGGCAGGATAGGATAGAGGGAATTATAGTCTTACACAACATGACTATTATGAAAGTCATTTGAAAAACTACACATATATAGCCTATATATAATTGCTTGCCTTCTCAGTGGGGATAGGTGGGGACAGAAGAAGGGAGAGAAGTTGGAACTCAAAGTTTTAGGAACAAATGATGAGAAATGTTTTTGCATACAACTGGCAAATAAGAAATACAGGTAATGGGGTATAGAAATTTAGCTTGCCCTACAAGACAAGAGAGAACGTGGGGATAAAGGATGGAAAGGGTGTTAGAAGGGGCATCATATTGGGGGAAGGGGTAATCAGAATGCATGGCATTTTGGGTGGGGGGGAGGGAAGAGATGGGGGAGAAAATTTGGCACTCAACATTTTGTAGAAATGAATGTTGAAAACTAAAAATAAATAAATAAGCATTAGAATACAAAAAAAGAGATGCTTCTTAATTCTTCTTCATTTTTCTGCCATCAGAGTGATACTGTCTACACAGGCAACTGTGTGGTGCAGTGGATAGAGCACCAGTGCAGGAGTCAGGAGGATTTGAGTTCAAATCTCACCTCAGAAACTTGACACTCACTAGCTGTGTGACCTTGGGCAAATCATTTAACCCCAATTGCCTCATCCTGGATCATGTCCAGTCATCCTGATGAATATCTGGTCACTGGGTTCAGATGACTCTGGAGGAGAAGTGAGGCTGGTGACCTGCACAGACCTCACTCACTCAAAACAAAGTCAAGTGCAAGTCATGTCATTATTTCTCTGATGGTATGGTCTCCTTTGGCAACGAAGGATGAACACACACACACACACGCATACACACACACACACCCTGTCTATATCTCAAATTCTTGACATTTTTCCCAGCAACCATAATTCTGGCTTCTGATTCATTCAGTCTGACATTTCTCATGATGCAATAAGTTAAATAAATAAGGTGACAACATACAGCTTTGTCATACTCCTTTTCCTATCTTAAACCAATCATTTGTTTCATGTTTGATTCTAATTGTTGCTTATTTCCCATATATAGCTTCCTTGGGAGACAAGTAAGATGATGTGGTACTCTCAGCTTTTTGAGAACTTGTCACATTTTGTTGATATCCACACAGTCAAGGGCTTTAGTGTAGGCAATGAAGCAAAAGTGGGTGTTTTTCTGGAGCTCCTTTGTCTTCTCCATAATCCAGCAAATAGTTGGCAATTTGGTCTCTAGTTCCTCTGCTTCTTTGCAAACCAGCCTGCTCTTCTGGTAATTCTCTGTTCATATATTTCTGAAGCCTAGCTTGCAGAATCTTAAGCATAACCTTTCTGGCATGGGTACTGAATGTGATTGTTTGGCAATTTGAACATTCTTTGGCATTACTTTTCTTTAGGATTGGGATGTGAAGTGATCTTTTCCAGTCCAATGGTCACTGTTAAGTCTTCCAAATTTGCTGGCATATTGAGTGCCACATTTGAACAGAATTATGTTTTAGGATTTTAAATACCTCAGCTGAAATTCCATTACCTCCACTAGCCTTATTGTTAGCAATAGGGCTAAGCCTCACTGGATTCATTCTCTAGGATGTCTGGCTCTAGATCAGTAATCACGCCATCATGTGTTATTGTTATTATCATATGTTAATAAGATCTTCTTGCATATTCTGTCCATTCTCACCACCTCTTAATCTCTTCTACTTCTGCTAAGTGCCTACCACTTTTGTTTTATCATGCACATTTTTACGTGAAATGTTCCTTTGATATCTCTAATTTTCTTGAGGAGATCACTCATCTTTCCCATTCTTCCATTTCTTTACATTGCTCATATAAGAAAATTTTCCAAAAAATAAAATAAAAAAGAGAAAACTTTCTTATCTCTCCTTGCTATTCTCTGGAATTCTGTATTCAGATAGGCATATTTTCCCCATTTTCCTTTCCCTTTTGTTTTCTTTTTGTTATTAGCTATTTGTAAAGCCTCATCAGATAACCATTTTGCTTTCTTGTTCTTCTTTTTCTTAGGAATGCTTTTTTGTTACTGCCTCTTGTACAATACTGCGAGCCTCCGTACATGATTCTTCAGGCACTCCACTTTCCAAATTTAATCCCTTAAATCTATTTATCATCTTCACTTCATATTCATAAGGGGCATTATTTAGGTCATACCTATATGGTTTGATGGCTTTTCCTACTTTCTTCAATTTAAGTCTTAATTTTTCAATATTAAGCTCATTATCTGAGTTGTAATAAGCTCCAGATCTTGTTTTAACTGACTATATAGTTTCTCCACCTTTAGCTGCGAAGCATATTATAGGTATGATTTCTATATTGACCATCTAGTGATGTCCAGGTGTGGATTTTCTTTCTGGGTTGTTGAAAAAGAGTGTTTTCTATCTTGACAAAACTATATTAGTCTGTGCCCTGCTTCATTTTGTATTTCAAGGCCAAATTTTCCCATTATTCCAATTATCTTTTGTTTTCCTACTTTAGCATTCTAATCCCCTATGATGAATATGACTTATCCTCTTTCTTCTTCTTCTTCTTCTTCTTCTTCTTCTTTTTCTTCTTCTTCTTCTTCTCCTTCTTCTCCTTCTCCTTTTCCTCCTTCTCCTTCTCCTTCTCCTCCTCCTCCTTCTCCTCTTCCTCCTCCTCCTCCTCTCTCCTCCTCCTCCTCCTTCTTTTTCTTCTTCTTCTTCTTCTTCTTCTTCTTCTTCTTCTTCTTTTTCTTCTTCTTCTTTCTAGAAGATGTTGTAAGTCTCCATAAAAGTGATCAACCTTAGCCTCTTTGCCATCATTGTTTGGAGCACAGATTTGTATTACTATGATATTAAATGGTTTATCTTGGATTCAAACAGATACAATTCTGTCATTTTTGAGCTAATGTCCTAATCCTGCTTTTTTCACCTTTTTATTGACTATGAGGTCCATTTCATTTCTTCTAAAGAATTCTTGCCCACTGTAGCATATGCAATGATCACCTGAGTCAAAGCCATCCATTCCTGTTCATTTAAGTTCACTAACACCCAAGATGCCAACATTTTTACTTTTCATCTCCTGTTTGACCATGTTCAGTTTACTTTGGTTTGTTGATATTACAGTCCAATTTCCCATGAAATACTAATCTTTACAGCTTCAGCTTTCCATTTGTCATCAGACACATCTGCAACCGAACTCTCTTTCAGCTTTGGGTCAGCCACTTCATTAGTACTGGAGCTGTTTGTAGTTGTCCTCCCTTCTTCCCCAGTAGCATCTTGGATACCTTCTGACCTGAAGAACTCATCTTTCAATGTCATATCTTTTGACATTCTAATATTGTCTATGGGGTTTTCTTGGCAAAGATACTGGAATGGTTTGTCATTTCCTTCTCTACTGAATCACCTTTTGTCAGAACTTTCAACTATGACTTGTCCATCTTGAGTAATCCTGCATGGCATAGATCATAGTTTCATCAAGCTACATAAGCCTCTGTGACACAACAAGGTAGTGATCCAGAAGGGGAGCCAAATGCTAGGTAACTTTTTTATAATTATCTCTGGAAAAGAGCTCAGAAAATTAACTTTATTCCCTTCATTGAGGAAGTGGGGAGCTATAGTTTGGAATACTACATACAATTTCTGATCTATGCATTGGTTTTGATGAACTAGTTTTTGGTCATTTTTTTTAGCAAAAGATAGCTTACTAGGTATGAGAAAGAGTTGGAATGGATTCTGGAATGAATGTGATATAAATCCAAAAGGTGAAAGGGAAAGGAAAAGGCTAGGAGAAGAAACATAGTAGAAGAAGAAGAAATAAGGAGGAAGAGGATATATTGCTATGTGCCAGGCACTGTTATAAGTGCTTTAAAATATGGCAGTAAGTCATCTGTCCTTCTTCCCTAATCACAGGAATTTAGACTACAAAAAGTCCAACATAAAACCCCCCAACTTTCCTAGGATTCTAAACCCTGTACACATACACACATGTGCATATAGGCACATGACATTATATCAGAATAAAGAGGTGAGTCACAGAAGAGTAATAATTGGCATTCAGTTAATCAATCAACAAGCATTTATTAGGTACCCACTACGTATCAGGAACTGTGTTATGTCTTGAGGATACAAGTATCTCTTGGCCTCAGAGAGCTTCCAATCTTACTATGACTAGAGGTAGTAGGGAACCACTGAAGTTTCTTGAGTTGAGAAGCAACATAGTTAGATCTATACTTAAATAAAATAGTTTTGGTAGTTGGGTGGAGGTTGGAATGGAATGGGTAGAGACTTGAGGCAGAAAGATTGCTTAGGAGGACATTGCAATAGTCAAAATGAAAGGAGCCGAAGACCTGAATTCAGGTGTTCAGAGTTTATAACACAATGATGGTGGAGAGATGACAGAACTGCCCATCTCTCATTTAATTTGTATTTTTCTGGCCATGGATAGTGACCTTTGGACTGACAAAGAAAGAACAAATATGGCTAATATGGAATTGAAATCCAAGATAAAGAGACAATAAGACAGCCTCTGGCAACCTTTGATGAATTAATTTCATCTGGACCAGATGCACCATGTAGTAGTAGTCTACTGAAAGAACAGACAGGTGTGATTGTTGAGTTATTGTCAGTAATCTGTGAAATATCATAGAAAATTGGAGAAGGGAAAGGATGATTTTGATTTTGAAAATAAAGATGAGAGTACTTGAAGTAAACTATGGACCAATGAAGTTTTTTTTTTTGGATTGTTGGCTATATTGCATAACTCATTTTAAAGGTTTGGCTAGTAATTATTTTTAAAAACATACATTGATCATAAAGAGGCAGTATGGTTTCAGCATGACCAGATCATGCCAAGCTACTCTCATTTCCTTTCAGCAGGGCCAATAAGCTAGCCATTAAACTAGTAGAGAGAAGAATGGTAGAGTGGATAAAGAGCCAGTCCTCAAGTCAGAAACATATGAATTCAAGGCTTGCCTCCCTCATATTCTGTCTGGATGAGTCACTTAAACTCTTACACTCTAAGTTGCAGAACAATTGTTGATTGTCACTGGGAGATAAAAACTCTCAATTAACTAACTGGGAATGAATGAAATCATTAATGAAATCATGGTTCCAGAAAAAAGAAGAATCTAACCAAGTAGATCAGAAAAGGATCCTGTACATATAGTTTATGAAAGTTTTTAGCAAAGCATTCAATAAAGCCTCTTGTGCTAGTATGGAAAATGTGAAAAGATATGGCCTAGACAACCATATAGTTAGGTCAAGTCAAAAGGGGCTATGTGACTCAACCCGAAGAGTAGTCTTTAATGGTTCATTATCCATTTAGAAGGAAGTTGACAGTAGAGTGTTTTTAAAAATGTGCTTGGTCCTATGTAATTGTAACATAATTAATAGGGACTTGGAGAAAGGCAGAGATGACATGCTAATCAAATGTGTAGATGACCCCAGCCTGGAAAGCATTGCCAACACATTGGACAAAACTGATGTCTGAAAAGAGCTCAACAGGCTAGAACATTTAGCTAAATCTAAAAAGGCTAAATGTTATAAGAACAAAAGTAATTTCTTCCATTTGAGTTCAAAATATCAGTTTCACAATTACAAGATGGGGAAGTGTGAATAGATTGTAGTTTATCTCAAAAGCATCTTTATGCCCAATATAGGACAGTACTGTGTTATGGTAACCAAAACAATGCAATCTTTCTAAAAACTTTTTAAAAAAATAATGTCTAATGGTAGCCAACTAGATTGGGGAATGGAAGGGGTGGAAAAGAGAAGAAAAAAGAGAAGAAAAAAATCAAATTTACATGATAATTTTGTTACATATTTGAAAGGAATAGAAAGTTGAACATATCAAACTAAATTAAATTTAAAATAATATCTAAGAAAGAAAATTAATTTGTACTGATATCTTTTGTTTCGACATCACTTGCATTTTCCAATGCTTTCCTCCTTCTTTCTTTTCCTAGAGAGCCATTCCTTATGACAAAGAATGAAAATAAAGAGAGGAAAGCATTTCAAGAAAACTGGACAACATATTGAAAAATTTGATGTGGTGTGGGCTCACACCCCTAGTCTCCCACCTCTGCCAAGAAGTATATTAGGGTAGTACCATATCATATCTCCTCTTTGGGTCAAAGCTTAGTCTTCATAATTTCAAGACTCAGTTCTGTTTGAGCTAACTTAAACTGCCTTAAGAGGCATGAGATCAGCTCAGGGGCTGTGATGATCTTCTCTTGTGCCCTGGTCCAAAGACATCTAAAATATTGTCTCCAGTTAGTTCTTATTTTTACATTTCAAGAAACACATTGATTAAGGATGGCAATCAGGAATCATACTGAAGTGACTGAATGCAGGCTATCTGAAGATCATTGAAGGAACTGGAGAAAGAAGAAGAACCAGGGAGCATGATAGCAGTGTTCAAATATTTGTATGGATGTCATGTGAAGGAAGATTAAACTTGGATTTTTTTCTCCCTCTACAGCAAAACTAGGAGACTGTGCACAAAAGAGGAAAGTAAGAAAAATTTCCTAATATTTAGCATTATACAAACATGGACTGAACTGCCTCAAATGACGAGCACTTCCGAACATCACTGGATGTATTTAAACAAAGGTTGTATGACCACTTGTCATATGGTACAGAGGATTCTTGTTCATATGTGGGTTGAACTAAATGCTGCCTGATATTTCTTCCTGCTCTTTGTATGAATATGTCAGCTCTTCAGTTATTTAGGTCTTAATTTCTGTGACTTTTTTCCCCTGTATTTGTACATAAATAAGTTTTATATCAATTAACTGAAAGGTAAGTACCTACTATATCCGGGCATTGTGCTAAGCACTCAGGAAACAAAAGTGAAAATAACATTTTCCTTGTTTCAATGAGGTTACATTCAATATTAATATTTTGGCTGATGAATTCTTAGATATTTACTGGGTTTTATAATTATATTAAATGTTATTTTCTATCTCTTCTTATTGTTTTAGTTAATATTTTACAAAACATGGGTGACTTATTGACTTACTTTGTAACTTATTACTTTACTAAAGCTCTTCTCGAACATTTTTTCTTGATTCTCTAGGGTTTTCTAAGTAAATTCTCAAATCATCCACATATATGAGTTGATTTTCCTCCTCCTTTCCAAAGTTTATTCCCATCATTTTTCCATTATTACACTATTATATCTAGCCTTTCTTATAAAATGTCAAATTATAACAGTTACATTAAGCCTCTTTGCTACACTCTCAATCCTAGTAGAACAACTCCAGGATTTCTGTAAGATAATACTAGCACTTTATTTTATATAATTACCTATCTTTTTTTAAATCATACCAAGTCATGAAACTACATACTAAGGCATGACAGGATTATAATCTGTATTGGTGAAACAAAGAGTCATACCATGATTTGGATAGGTTTCTTGTGCTTTTTGAAGCTTTAATTATGGATCAGTGTCAGCTGAATAAAAACAATCTCTAAACAGACTTTCAAAGTAGTTTTTTTATATTTTGAGCATTGTCAATACTTGTTTGTACATCTTCATTCTTTTAAATCCAAGGACGATCAAAATGGCCCCCAACAGGTTCTACATTTTTTACATATTTAGTGAAACTGAACTCAGCTGTAAGAATTCTCTGTTAATCACTCAAAGATTCACAATCATTTACTATTATCCCTCTGGCCTAAGTTATTAAATATTCTAAAACACACAAGGACTTCATGAAGATTATAGAGTAAAAGTTATGTTATTTGTAATTTCAGACACACAAAAGATGTGCAATAAATATTTGCTGTTAATTATAAACTTGAACTCTACTAACTAGCATGTCTAGGTACCCAAAATAAAATATTGACCATAATAATGACCCTCAGGCTCTGGGCATGTTCTAAGATGCCTTCTAAGTGCTCCATGAAAACTTAATTTTAGCAACAAGTATATCATATAATATCCTAATTATCCCCAAATAGTACTTATTTCTACATTTTTCTCTGTTTCATATCATTTGGAAGGTTTCTTATGTAGATATAGTCTACTTTGCTACAAATATTGAGAATGTTTATTTTGGAGATTTCCTTAAGTCAGAAAAAGCTGAAAAAGAAATAGTAACCCGACAGGGTGGGACACCCTTGCAAATCACACAAAGATGAGTCATTTTGAAAGGCTTTTATCTGACTTTGGGTGAATGACAGGATGAGAGGTCATCTTTCCTAAAGGCTGAGGAGTAGGCTAATTGGTACTAACATTTCTTCTTGAACAATAATCCTACTACATCTCTGGAGCACTCACCTTTGCTTTTCTAGGTACTTCTCATTATTCATTAGGCTTCCTCTATTAGAAATAGTGATCTGATAGGATGAGAAGTGGCAAGGTCTTCTCTGGGTGATAGGACATTGAGCAAAAGACATTACAAAGTTGTGGCTTCTTCTGACAGCTCAATGCCATGTTTGGGCACCAACTTTTGCACCAAACCGAAACACGGTCAGGAGAGGGTAAATATATTGTTCAGCTAGTTTCTATCTCTTCAAAGCCAGAGGGAGCATCAGCCCTGCCAGCTGACAGCACCTCCAGCAACCTGTTCTCCACTCTGGCACAGACAAAATTACCCAGCGCCACATAGGAGGAGGGGGAAGGAAATGGCTCTATTAGTGAATTACTGAAGATTGACTTGTATCACTTTACTTTAATTATGAAAGAGTGTTGTACAAATCATTAGGTAAAAATTTGATGTAACTCTTCTTTCAATTAAATACAATAATGGAGACAAAGACTGTATTATTATGCAAATTCCCTAAGAGAGCTTCCTCTCTGCAGAACTCAATGTCTATTAGCTTTCAGCCAAAATAAAGGTCACCAGACAGTAAGATATCTCGTTCTAACTCTTTCCTTCCTTGAACATGCAATGTAATCTGGCAGGATATGTCAAGATCAGGAAACCAGGGGGCAATTATTTTAACCATGCCCAATATGCCCTGGTAGTGTTGAATTCAACCTCAGTGTGGCCTCTCACACAGCTCCTGAGACCAGGGTTGTTTTAGGCTCTGATAAGGCACAGGTATTAGGCTGCATTGAGGTGCTTAGAGTCCAGGACAATGGAAGTGGCAGTCCAACTGTATTCTGCCCTAATTAGATCATTCCTTGTATGTTGTCTCTGGGCAATATATTTTCCCAAGACTGGTGACAAATTGGAGCTGCTCCCAAGGAAGATGCCCAGAATAGAGAGGTGATGCTAACCTATGCCGCAAGATGATTGATTAAAGATCTAAAGATGTTTACCCAGAAGCAGGAAAGAGAATTTTAGGGGGAAAAATCAGTTCTATGAGTATCAAATGGGAGTGGTATCATTTGACAGCAGTTGTCCTGAAAAGACGTAGGGGTTTCAGTAAACTAAAAGACTGATATGAGTTGGAGCTGTAGAAGCTAATGCAATTGTAGGCTGAAATATGAGGAGGCATAATTTTTAGGAGTAAGGCAATGATAATCCCATTGTGCTCTGACCTCATCCAAAGGTATTAGGAATTTTGTTCAGTTCTGGGTGCCATGGTTTAAGAAAGACTTTGATAAGCTGGACAATGACCAGAGGAGGGCACCCAGGATCATGATGGACCTTCAGTCCATGTCATGGGAGGATTAGTTGAAAGAACTGAGCATGTAGGAGAGAAGAGTCAATAGGGATATAATAGCAGTTTTCAAGCTGTGGACTCAGTTTTTAGGACTTGGAGCAAACCAGAAGGACATAATTAGCCCATGTGGTGAGGGAAAGAAGAAGTTGGGTGGTGACCAGTTTTAAAGAAGTCATACTATGGGGCACAGGGAAGGAGGGGGATCAGAGAGAAGCAAAAGAGAAAAACCACACTGGATTGAATTCATCTAAATCTGGTCAACAGGAAGTGAAATCTGGGACCAATCAAAGGATACAGGCTATCAGGAAAAGGACACACATGTGGCAAAGGATCTAGAGATAGATGGAAATAATCATTTTGGTCAAAGGCAGATGGAAGGTTAGTCAGGACACAGACACATACAGAAAGCCAAGGATAAGTCAACTTCCAGGAACCAGGATGTAGGGGAAGTGGAAGAAGCTGAATATAGAAATGACCAAAAAGAGAGAAGAGAAAGAAGACAGACTCATTGTATGTATCACAGGAAGAATTACCCAGTAATTGTAAAGATACCAAGGCTAGTCTAATAATAATATTATTTTTCTAAAAATTGATAACAGTACTTTAAGGTTTGCAAAGTGTTTTTTTTAAATATTATTTCAATTGATCTTCAAAACAACCCTGGAGAGCAAGTATAATCACCATTTTATAGATGAGGAAATTGAATAGAAATTAAGTGACTTGCCCAAAGTCATATAGTTACTCACTGTCTGAAGCTGGATTTGAACTCAGGTCTCCTGACTCCAGGTCCAGTGCTGTATCCACTCAATGATCAAGTCAATGAATTATATTTTAATTTGTCCAAAAATAAAGAAAAATACATTTTCTGGTAAATTTCTAATGAGAATTATTTAATATACACCTTGCCTTTGGCAGGTGCTAGCATTCTTCCTTTCTTGAAATTCCTTTTTGTATGTACTTCATATTTCCCTACCTGTGGACATGATATATTTATGTAGTAAGCTCTTTGAGGGCAGAAATCGCTTTGTTTTTCTGTCTGAATTCTTACTGTCTACAATAGTGTTCTCTGTCTCTTTCTGTCTCTCTCAATCTCTTCACATAACGTGTATATATACATATATGTAGACATGTATACTTACATATGTAGTTGTCATTTAATAAATACCTACTGAATTGAATTAATAAATCTTAGAGCAAACAAACATTCCCAGCACAAGTGAATAACCTTGAGATGAGGAGGTTTGGGCATTGGCATTTTTATTAACAACCCATATAATCTTGGGTAAGTCATTTTGACCTCTTCAGGCCTCAGTTTTCTAATTTGTAAAATGAAGAAACTAGGTTCTCTCTCATCTATCTCTCATTTATCTTTCTATCATCTATCTATCTATCTATCTATCTATCTATCTATCTATCTATCTATCTATCTATCTATCTATCTATCTATTGTATTCTATTATTTGAAACTTTTCCAGCTTTCCTAGTCTAGGTTTCTGTCATCTTCCTCCCTGAATAAACAATATAACTCACAAGTCAAATCTGACTGTCCCCATCTCAAATAGAAAAATGCTAATGCCTTTGTGTGACTTCTGAGAAATGTGGACCAGTGCAGTCTAACCACCCCTCAGGGTATATGCCAAGGCTGTGAAGAGCTTTTATTGTTGCCTTTTACAGGGGACTTTTATTAACAAGTGACCAAGAAGGAGAGCTGGAGGGTTAAGTCACTGGCTTTCAGCCAGGCAATCGCAGGGATGTTGGTGAGTCAATTGTTAAATTTTCAGTGTGAGAATTTACACACCTCAGCAAACCCTACAAATCAAATGGTAGGTAGCTTATTGTTTCATTGATTGACTTAGACGTAAGAAAATGAGGGAGAAAATGTTAATAATTCAGATAAAAGTTAAAAGTGTGTCCGGCCTTTTCAAAGAGTCAGTTATTAAACATTTACCAGCATACCCCTAAATGAGAGTGGCTTGGTGAGAGCTCAGCAATCACTAAGTCAATGCACCCTCTTAATAAGGCATATGCTTCTCTCAATTGTTATACTGAGGAAGCTTTCCTGGTGAATGTTTTAATAAAGGATTTGCAAAATGCCAAAAATACAATAGGATCAAACTATGACTGGAGGTTACAGCCTAAATATTTTATCCACTTAGACATCAGTTACAAGATTGTACAGTTTTCTCCAAAGATCTCAAAGCCTTTCAAATATAGCAGTTAATTACCCTCCTATCATCTCTGGATAGAGCTAGCATCATTATACCTCTCCGATACGAGAGGAAACAGAAGCCAAGATGGGGTTCCTACATGTTGCAGGAAGGCTTTTCTGACAGTGACTTTTAGCAAAATCAATTGTGACCGGTTTACACGTTGGCATGATAGGCCAAGACTTGCAGATACTGGCCACTAGGTGGTAGGAAGGCTATCAATACTGGGTGCGAATGAACTGAAAAATCTTCATTAAAGACTTACTATGTGTGATCTGAAGAGGCAACATGGCACGGAGGCTGGGAGTCTGGCCTCAGAGACAAGGAGATGTGGTTCTGACCCATACAGGGTATGTAACTTTGGGCAGATCACATACCGGCTCTCAGTGCTCTAGGCCAGCAATGTCACTTTCAAATAGAAATAGAAGGATCCCTGCAGACTTAGTTTTAAAATGTAATGCTATCTACATTGTATTGAATTTTTATTTATTTTGTTAAATAGTCCCCAATTACAGTTTAATCTGCTTCTGACAAATGAGGGCATCTGCAGGAGCATCTACTTTTGACAATTCTCTAAGGCTTTTGTAGAGAAGGAGCTCACCTGCACTCACCTGCAGTGGAAGAGAGAGATTCCTTCCCAGGGACTTCCTAAACCAGTAATATCACAAATTCAGTCCATATTCTTATGTGCAAGTCCTGGGCTTTGTATTCTGGAGATAGAAAGAAGAATAAAACATAATGACTTCGCATGGTAGTAACTGGTAATTTTAGAAATAACTGATGATGAAACTGGATCACAGCATCTTAGAGACTGACAGTCAAAAGGGACTTTGGGCAGTCATTGAATCTAATTTTCTCATTTTTGTAGATGAGGAAACTGAGACCAGAGAGGTTAGACGATTTGCCCACATAACTAATAAATAGAAAAGTTGGAATTTGAACCCAGGGTCTTTGATTCTAAATGCAGTGGATTGTTTGATTGTTTTTTTTTTTCATTACATTGCACTCTTTGGCTAAAATCAAGTGTTTTCAAAATAACAAGAATTTTAATGTAGTTCAATTGTGAATTAGTCAGTTGTTATCTCGCAAGCTGATTTGTGTGTGCCGAGCCAGCGTTAAACAAAATACTCCATCATTTATAGTGTCTTTGCAAGGAGTCTGATAAACACAAGAGATAGAAGATCAGGTCCAGACACACTTCTGTTAAGTCTAAATACTTTTCCCTAATAATCACTGCATACTTCTCTATCAGGGAATAAGCTGCTCATCAGATTTTAATTTTTAAAGGCTTATCAATTTAACCTCAGACAAGTAGAGTTCTCTTAAAACCTCATGTTCTTTAAAAGCAACTCTCCTCTTTCAGGACTTTCTTCATTGTCTGCTTCCCCCACATCCTTTTTCAATCCCATAATGAAGCCACCACAAAAAAATGACTCATAATATTAAAGCCAAGAGCTTCTTAACTCTATCTGTGGATAGTGATGCTGCATAGGGAGATAAAAAGGAGGGAGAAAGGGGACAGAGGGAGAGGATGGAAGGGGAAAGAAAGAATGAGAGAGAGGGGAGGAGGAAGGAAAAAAGAAAGGAGAGAGAGGGGAGAAGGAAGGAAGGAGAAAGAAGGGCTAAAAAGAGATGGAGAAAAGAATGAAAATATAGAAATCAAGAGACAGAGATTAAGACAGAGTTAAGGATAGAGAGAAAGAAACAAGGGAAGAGAGTGATGAGAGGAAAACTAAGAAATAAGAGGGTAAATTTTAAAACATGGAGAAAAACGGAAAGGAGAGATAGAATATGGAAGGTAGAAGGAAAAAATCCACAATGAGCTGAGAGTCATTGAACAAAGTTGTAAAATGACAGGGATTGAGTGAACAGTTTTTAATACAGATAATATTGTTCATGTAGTCTATAAATATAAAATTAAATGCTGACCTCTATGGTCCATGTCAAAAGTCAGAGCCAGTGTCAGCACATATTGTTTTTATTTGTTTCAAGAGAAAATACATCAACAACATTAACCTCCCAATGAACAGAGAATTGAATGAATTAAAAAAGAGTAGTCATAAATCCCCTCTGTTTTATTGGCACAGTGATAAACATGCCTAAGGCTGAGTGGAGAATGCTGGTCTGGAGATGCTAGTCTAAGACGTTCTCAATATCCACTGAAGATTATGTGCTACAGATAAAGGAGGAGAGATATTGATACTGGAGTGATTTCTGACCAACATCCATTGTCCACATCCACCAGAGTTTGGCACAGACTTTGAGAACAGCATCTTGTTCAGTATTTGGGAAGGGGTGAGCCTGAAACCAAAATCATTTGCAAATGCTATCATAGAATCGGGGGGCTTGGGGGTAATCTTTTAGGCCACATGAAATAGCTAATTAATGGAGTCATCTGGATCCCTGGTCCAGAAGTCACAGACAGCACTGCTTGGAAGAGCCTCATAGCCACCTTTGCTTTCATGCCTTCCATCTCCTGGACTTTCTACATTCAATCAGTTAACAATTATAATTCATCACACTTTCTGAATTTATCTTGTATTTGTTACTTACATAAAAAGCATCCTAATCCCATGCCTCTCTTCTGGATTGTTGTGATAGCCCTGAACTTTCATTCTTCAACTGATCCTTCACAAAGCTGTCAAAAGAATCCTCCTGCATCATGCCATGATCATGCCTGATCATGTCACTCCCCTGCTACAAAGCCTTCAGTGTCACCCTGTTACTTCCAGAATTAAAATCTCTTTAGCTTGACTTCAACCTAATTTTCTAGTTTTGTTAGGTTACAGTCACGGGTATGCTGGTAAATGTTTAACAACTGGGTCTCTTAAAAAGGGGAGGGAAATTAATGCAGGACACACTTTGAAATGTAATCTGCATTATTATAAAATATTCATCACTTTCTTAAGTCTAGCCAATGAACAAAACAATAAATCAATCCCTGATTTATAGAGCTTGCTTCTTTCCAAGGTGTAAAACTCACACTGAAAATTTAACAATCAGTCCTTGCCAGACTATTCAAGCTGGCTCTATCATGTCCATAGTTACACCTTTTCATGTACTCTGCATTCCAGCCAAACTGAGTGACTGTTCCAGAGTTCAACAGTCTATATCTCCCACTTCTGTGGCACTCATTCTTCCAGACTGTTCCCAGTGCCTGGAATGTGCTCTTTCTTCATCTCTGCCTTTCAGAATCATTCTCCTTCTTCAATGTGGCTTAGGTGCCACCTTCTCCATGAAACCTTCCTTCATCACCTTAGCCACAAGTCTTCTTTTCCTCTTCAAATTCCCCTAGAATACTTTTGTCTAGATTTCTTTTTTGTATCTCATTACATCCACTTTGCGTTACACTAAGAACTATAGCTATATATGCATCATCATGTCATAAACCAATTCTAGCCCCACCCATACCTACCCTCTTTCCCTGACCCTTACAAAAATAGAATGGAAGCTCATTGAGGACAGGAATAGGCAGTGTTATTTTATATATATATTTGTTTGTTTTCAGTACCCAGGACAGTACCTCCACATAGTACACACTTAATAATTATTTGTTTGTATTAATCTGAAGAAATGGCTGAACTTGACCAACTATGTACAGAAGAAACTCATGATAGAGGCAATGCAATTTGGAAGGCACTCAGAGATTCATTTCCAAGATATCTTAAAGAATGGGGCTGGGGGAGAAGGGAAGAAACACATACATTATTATTACCTATAAAGGAGGACCAAATAGCTACCATTCAATGACTTTATTTCTCATCTCTCAAATCTTCTTGAGAATGGTCTACAAATATAGTGAATGTCCTAAATAAAAATATTAGAATGGAACAGGATGGTTTTTTCATTTGTTTTTTCTGTAGCACACCATGTTTCACATGCACAAATGACTGAAAAGCATATCAAATAGATGTTTTCAGTTTGTTGATTGCAAAAAAAAAGTTTGACTTCGCAATCAATCAATAATTATTAACTACCTACTATACGCCAGTCAATGTGCTGAGTTGTGGAGACAGAAAAAGTGGCAAAAGACGGTCCCTGCCCTCAAGGAATTTATAATCTTAGAATCAAATATAGCTTTAATCTCCTAGAAAAGATTGTTCTCATGTATTTATTAAGATGTTACAAGATTGACTGAGCTCATTTTGCTCAGTTGAAATCAAGTGAGACATAAAACCGAGATATACAAGTTTTTCAAATTTGCTCACTTCAGTCATGGAACATATTCTGGATAGGGTAGAACTAGGAAAAGAGTTCCTATAGATGATGAGGGTCATCTTTTCTTCCTCATCTCCAGTTTTCAAATATCTCATCTTCCTTGAAGACTTAGAACTGGCCCACCCATTCCCTTTAGCCGTCATTTGTTCCATCTGCCAGTCCTTCACCACCACCACCCACTGTCCCTAATTTGTCTTATGTCTTTTTTGTCTCTTTCACTCCTGACCTTATATGATATGTACCAGGATATCCCTTGAGTGGGACATGATGATGATGACAATAGTTAGTATTTATACAGTGCCAACCAATTTCTACAGGTATTCACTATGTTCTATCTTAATATCTACCTATACCTTTATTCATCTATTTATCAATTTATTCATTCATTTGTTTATTCACTTCTTTCCTCATTCATTCATCTATGAGTCTGTCTGTCCATTTATTTAATTGTCAATCTATGCATTTATTCATTCAGTCATTCTTCTGTCTCTTTCTTCTATCAGGTAGAAAGGCAGCATAGTAGATTACTGAACCTGTGAGTTCAGTTCCAGCTTCTCAAACGCTTACTAGTTGTGTGACCCTGGACAAGTCTCTTACCGTCTGCTTACTTCAGCTTCTTCAACTTTAAAATTGAGGATAATAATATAACACTTACCTCCCAGAGTTGTTGTGAGTGCCAAGTGATTTAAAGCATTTAGAATAGTACCTAGCACATAGTCAGTGCTATATAAATGTTAGCAATAATAAGATTATTATTCAAAGCAGTTTATATATATTCTCTCATTTCATATTCATAACCAGCATGTGAGGTTGATTTTATTATTATTCCCACTTGCATAAATACCAAATAACTTGTCCATTGGCATAGAGTTAAAAAATGTCTGAGGTAGGATTAAAATGCAGGTCTTTCAAGATCCCAAATCCAGTACCCTCTATCTATTTGTAAACGCCTTGAGGGTAGAAAATGAATGAATGGATGAAAAACCATTTTAAGCACTTATACCAAAATATTGTGCTAAATGTTAGGAAAATAAACAGAAGAGAAAGATAGTTTCTGCTCTTAAGAAGTTTGCATTCTGGTAGTGGGAGAAAATACACATAGAAGATTTCAGGTACCATTCAGATAGAAATTCCCAGTGGTTCTCAGGTTATAATGGAAAAGTAGATGGATGTGCATCTTCATTAATATGATTTCCATTGGCAAAATTATATCTATTAATTATATTGAACTCTATGAATGTGCCAAGGACTTTGATGTCAAGATCTCTGGTCTGATTTGAGTGGCATTGCAATGCTCAATAAACTTAGCAATATTCTAACACATTCATAAATTTAAAATGTTCAGCCTTTCCCCCAATCAATGGACATCTAATTTGTTTCTAATTCTTTACTACCATAAAAATTATTCTATGTATTGATTTATATGTATATATATACATATATATACACATATCTACACATACGTTTATGTGTGTATACAAATGCATATGTATATGTATGCATGTATAGCAAGACTTTTCTTATTTTCATTGATGTCTTTGAGGTATATTCCAAGCAGTTGAATCTCTGGGTCAAGAGATATTGATGCTTTAGTTATTTTCTTTTAATTTCTCTCTGGAATGGTGGGGCCAATGCCCAATTCCCCCAGTAATCATAGTGCATTGTTTTCTAGCTTCACTTTTGAGGCAGACTGGTATAGTGGATAGAGAACTGGAAGTCAAGAAGGCCTAGGTTTTGAGACCCATCTCAGAGAAGGTGCCTATCTGCATTAGCATAAAGAATTTAATCACCTGGACTTACCTAAGACAACAAAATCACAGTTCTGGTCCCTTTCTCTATGTTATATAATATTCTCTCTCATTCATCTTCTGTTCCAACCAAATTAGCTTTTCCTCTTAATGATAATTTTCTACTTTTACATAAGTTATCTTCCTTTTCTGGAATACACATCCTCCTCAGTTGTCTTTCCAAACTTTATTTTCTGTCAAGATTCAACTCTGTCTATCAAGCCTTCTCTGATGTCCCTGGTTGTCAGTACTGTCTCATCAAATTTCCTTGTATTTTCTTATCCTTTCCCACATTGTGTTCCCCCCTACAATATGAACTCTGATGGGTAAGAATTGCTTCTCTCTTGTCCTTGAATCCCAAGTGCCCAGCACAGTATCTAGCACATAAGAGACAGTCAATGTTTGTTGAATTGAATGTTCCTGGTCCTATCTCCCATTTAGCCATTCATAGGAGAGAAATGGTAATGGGTTAAGACGAAACCATTTTCTTTATCCATCTAGGCTGTGAACTGGCCATTCTGTGTTTACCCCTGATTATTCAAGCAGTTGCAAAGTAAACATCAACCCCATCCTCCAATCCTTCATCAGGTTCCTTGGTCTTCCCTTTACAAGGGATCTCAACCACTCTGAAAAGAAAGCTGTGAAATAAAAAGGATCAGTTTCATTTAGGGAGAACTGGCAAAATATTCTTTAGACCCCCCCAAATTCACTGAATGTCAAATCTTCAGCCTTATCAACATAACTTTTGACTGTTGCATAGAATTCCCTTTCTGTCTCAATGACCCATATGTCATCACACTTGAGGTTTTTTTTTCCTTTTAACGATTTGAAGGAATTCTCTACGAAGCTTTTCTTACACTAGTGAAGAGTTCTATTTCATCTGGTATGCTGCTGCCACCAGTTGAAAAAAGGTTCCATGTCTGGTAGATTTTCCAAAATAATCTACCAAATGAAAGATATACTTCCTTCATACAGTCTTTGAGGTTGCTGGTTCATAAACATATACCATTTCATATTCTTAGATGAATCTGTTAAAATACACATTTTATATGCTCCTCTTAATCTAAATAGAGAGATCAGCTAATCAATAAGCAGGTATTAAGCACCTTCTGTATGCCAGATACAGTCCTAGATCCTGGGACTATAAATACCAAAATAAGATAGTCCTTACTTAGCCTCAAGGAACTTATATTTTTAAAGACCTTATATTTTATGAGATTGAAATCTTCTCTTATACAGTCCACAATGTATATTAATATATGTTCAAGGTAGCTCTAAAACATTTTTTTCTTAGACTCTCTTTTGACCTTCCTTCCTTTGCAATGCCTCTTCCTCATAGCATATACTCACTGAGAACAAACCAAAAAGCAGTTTATGTTCGTCTGGGAACAAAACTGCTTATAAAAAATACAGACAACAAATAAACAAGATTTAAATAGAGCAGGAAACTCCCAAGGGTGGTGATGCCAATTGGCATCAAGGAAGCCATAGTGGAGAAAGGATAGCTTCACCAAGTCCTAAAGCTCAGTGAGCAAGTATGCCCAGGAAAACAGCAAATTCTCTGCAGGCAGATTATTCCTAAAGTGGGTCAATGGGACAGATGAAGTTCCAATTTTTTATGATTATATTTACTTTGGTGTAACAACAGTATGTTTCCTTGTCTTTAGATCACCATTAGTGTATACCCTCTCTGGAGCCTTTCCCTTTGTCCTCTTCCATCTTCTATAAACTTTCAATCTCTCCTTGTTGGAAAAAAAAACTATATTTCTCATCAGCCTCCCTTGCCAACATGAGGTTATTCAATATTTAATTTCTACCAGCCCCCATAATATAAGCTCTGCTCACTAACACTCTTTTAACCTATTTGAGGCTCAAACAATTTAAGATCATTGGAAATGCTCTCTATGCCTAGTAAGCACAGAATTTTCACTTAGATTGTGATTTTCTTCAGTCTTTGTTAAACTTCTCCCATTAAATCTCACAAAATGAATCACAGAACATGATAGAATGAAAACATCCTGGACTTTTGAGTTTAAGTTGCTGTAATGCCACATAGCTTGCTGTGTGGCCAAAGACAAGTGATAGCACTTGCATGTTTCCTCTTCTGTATTTGAAGGGCTAGTATGTGAAACAGGGACTATGCTGGTTCTGCTTGGCCCTCAAAGTCAGACCTTGGAGTAATGCATGAAAATTATAGAGAGAGTGATTTTTCCTTAATGTAAGAAAAAAAATCCTCACAACTAGAGATGTCCACAAGTGAAACGAGGTGCCTCCAGAGGTGGTAGATTCCCCTTTGTTGGAGGTTTTCAAGAATTGTCTGGAAAACTATTTGCTATCAATATTGTAGAAGGGATTAAAATTCAAGTATAGATTGTACTATATACGCACATATACACACATGTGTGTGTATACATGCATACATATACTCACTGTACATATGTGCATCTATACACATACATACATGAGGCCCTTTCCAGCCTTTTCTTTCTATGATAATTCCTATGAAAGATATGTGAAGCACAATGTGTATCTTATCCACACATTGAGGGTGCCACCAAATCTAGAAGTTAAAAACTAATTTTTTAAGAAACCCTCTTCACACTATCCTCTCTGCCCCATATCCTTACTGAAACATAACTTAGAGCTCTTGGTTATAATTTCCCCAAATAATGAAGGCTGAACGATGGCATAACAAATTCAATAAAGACGCAGGCTCTGTCCAACCTTAAGCCATAGTCATTTCATCACAGCTAATGGATCCAGAAATAATGCCAGTTAATTTCTCTTTAGCTCCTGAAAGAGAGCGTTTTAAATTCAGGGAAGGGACTGCTAATTCAAATGCCCAGACTGCAGTCTTGGGCCATAGACTCCAGGTTCATTGGCAAGGCAAATGCAGAGCTGTTTATTTCAGGACAACTGACAGGCAATGGCCAGTTTAATCCAGTTCAACCCAAGTAAAATAACAATTGTTGTTATTCACATTCGTTATCAGAATCATCATATCATCATCATCGTCATTAGTGGTATTGTGATAATTCCGAGGGCAAGGTCTAGACCTGTGATTTCATCTATGAGGGAACTCTCCATTTAGATTAGCTCCTAGTCTATAAATTACAGCCTTAGACTCTTAGAGAGCTGCCTGTGGACACGGAGAAGTTAAATGACTTTGGCCATGGCCACCCAGCTACCACATGTCAGAGACAGGCCTGGACCCCAATTGTCTAAGGCAGGTCCTCCATCTACTAAACCACACTGCCTCCCAATGACAGTAATTGACATTTGTATTGCACTTTACAGTTTACAAAAGTGCTGTATGCATATTACCTTATGTGATCCTCACAACCAGCCAGTTTAACCTGATTTTGCAGAAGAAATTGACACAAAGATAGGTGAAGTGATTGTCCCAAGGTCACATACTGAGGAAATGATAAAACAGAGTATCTCACCCTGGTCTTGTGACTCCAACTCTGGTGTTCTTTCCATTATATTGTAGAGACAGTTTGGTCTACACAGAACAAGGAGAAATGGAGTGTAGGCAGTGATTTGGTTAATGAATTCTGGCTGTGTAGATGGCCCATCTGGATAATTCAAGACCAAAAGATGGATTTTAGCATGTGCGAGAAAAAAGAATTAATCTCCTTTATCGCTCCATTTTATACGGAACTTTTATTAACATGTGCTGGAGGAGGAATGGGGGATAAACTATCAACGTGTCAGCCTTTATCAGAATGAGACTGGCAGGGGGCTGGTTCATAGATCTTCAGAGAACAATGTTAAGTTATTGCATACTATTAGGAGGGAGTATTCATTTCTCATTTGTCTGGGCTGGAAAAGCTTTCTCCATAGTATTGAGGGCTAATGACTCCAGGAAGAATAGAATTTGGGGTCCCTAAATTATTAGGATTGGCTGCCTCCCAAGCCCAGATTCACCCACAATTCTCCCATTCCTGGTTTCCCAGTGCGTGGCATAAAACTCAGTTCAGAAGACTTGAAAATGTGGCATTTGGGGTGGGGAGGGGAAACATGAAGATAGAAACAGAAGAATTCTGGGAAAGAACATGGCATTTGTGAATATATAGCCATTTGACACTATATAGCCCAAATGGCAATACACATTACGAGATTTTGAAGATTTCATCTAAATACTTTGTCAATACAGGACAATTGTTTTCCTCTAGTTTTGACAAAGTTTTTATATGACTTTGAGCAAATAACTTCCCTGAGCCTCAGTTTACTTATCATTAAAATGATCTTCTGAGTTCATTCTAGCTCTAATTCCTAAGACCCTATGAAAGTAGATCTACTTCATATGCTTGGCCAAAATAACACATGATCCCTAAATGAGGACTCTGCCTTAGAGATGTTTCATTTCTTTACAGAATGTTGTCGTTGCTGCTGGGGGTGGAGTTGTGGCAAGAAGAAGGCAGGGAGAAGGTACTGGTTACCCAGAAGCCAAGGAAAGAAGACAAATACTGATCTGACATCAAGAAATGTTTCTATGCTTGCCTTCTGGGTAACTCATCCCCACCCCCATCAATAGAGACAATGGTGTAACAAAGTAGGACAGGAGGTGACTGGTTCAAGTATCGATCATTTCTTACTCATCTAAAACCTTTCACCTCCCTGTGAGGAAGATGGCTGCATTTCCAACCCCCGATATTCACATGTGGAAATAAACTAGGATATAAAAAATCTGCATCCATGACAACATGGGCTATGATCTCATTTGATCTCCCAAGCTAAAGAGAGAGAGGTCTCCAGGCCATCGCTAAGGGAGAAGAGCCAGGATCTAGGAACGTGGACTATTCAGGCAAACCAAGGAACAGACATATACTTTGGGGCCCAAATGACCCAGAGGGATCAGTCTACTGTCCAAATAGGCCCACAAACTATTGATTCGCCAGTTTACAATAGGTTGTCAGAACCTGCCCCCTGGGTCCTATTTGTCCAAAAACCTGCAAGATAAATTGTTGACATTTATAATAAGAATATGAATGCTTTGCATTATAGTTTCTAAAGTACATTTATATCCATGCTCTCTCACTTCATCTCCGCATCACAACAGCTTTGTGTAATAGTGCGGGTGCCATGATGAGAATGCTACATTTGGAGTCTGATGGGTTTGAATACTGAATTTCTCACCTGTGTGGCCTTGGACAAGTAACTTAACCTCTCTGTGCCTCAGTTTCCTCATCAGTAAAATGAAGAACATGGCCTAGATGACCTCTAAGGTCCTTTCCAAGCTCTCCATAAAGGATCTTATGATCCTGTATGTCATCCTCATCTTGATTATGTCTTTACTTTTACTTTTCCTTTTGGCTAGAACTCCTCCACAGGCTCTTTTTCTACTAGAATAGAAGCCCCTTAAGAGTAGGGACTCTCTTGTTTGCTTGTATTTGTATCTTCAACACTTATTGCAGTGCCTTCCACATAATAAACACTTAATCAATGTTTTACATTTACCTACCTACCTGTCCTATGGTCCTATTGATGAGCAAGGAAGCCATGGCCCAGTGATTTTGGCTGACATATCCACAAAAATGTATCAAGTAAATGTTTAAGCTACCATGAGAACCCAGTTTTCCCACCTTCCTGTCCTGTGTATTTTTGACTCAACCATGTGTAACTAGTGACCAGAATTACTATCAAACCATCCCCTTTTATCTCTCTCTGAACAGTCAGAGGTGATCATTTTTTGGCTGAGAAAGAAAAGGCTACATAGAAAGTCCTTAAATATTAGGCAAAACTAGACTTAAATTTCTAAGGAAAAAATTTCTAGAACTCTGAATATTTGAGTTGTGGAAGACACCTCCCACACAAAAGTGATTCCCCATCATAACAGACTGAACCAAAGACCAACAATGAGGGAAGGAGGGTCATTGCCTCTCCAGGGAAAATGCATGGCTTTGGGGAAATTTCGATTTGTCTCTTTGTGGTTTTCATTGCCTCTAAGGACAAGCAGAATAAGCCTAATCCCTAAACTAGTAGCCCTTCAAAGACTTGAAGATAGCCATCAAGCCTTCTCCACTCCAGTCTCTTCTTCATCATGCTAAACATCCCCAGCTCTTCAGTGGATTCTCCTGTTACATGGCCTTGAGCCCTTTCACTCCTAGGGCCAACGTGTTCCTTGTTGGAGAGAGGACAATGGCTAATAGCATCTTCACCTGGGCAGATCCATCAGCAACAGGACTGCTGTGGTGGCAGAAGTATCCCATCTACTTCCTGTCCTGCCCATCCTTTCTGCTTAGTTAAACAGCTGCTGCCATCTGCTCTGAAGGTGGGAGAATTGATTCCTGGATATATCGCTCTTAAAGTTTATAAGGCATCCTGGGATGCATCAAGACCAAAGGCCCTCTATAAACAAAAGCTAATCACATCAATTATCATTACTTGATGTCAGAGAGTTCCCATTGAGGAATGATAGGACTGGAGCTG
The DNA here is from genome assembly GCA_023548195.1 of Bettongia penicillata ogilbyi. Classification (NCBI taxonomy): domain Eukaryota; kingdom Metazoa; phylum Chordata; class Mammalia; order Diprotodontia; family Potoroidae; genus Bettongia; species Bettongia penicillata. The sequence goes on along the minus strand of JAJHZJ010000198.1, from coordinate 6,380,553 downwards.
TGTCATCAGTTTTCAGATTCAGAGCTAGGATTGGAGGCTCTGCTCACTGCAGAGCATAACTTTCCCTCACCCCTTAAACAACAAGAGGGCAGTAAAAGCCACACAGTCCTCTCACCTTGGACATTTTGCAAAGTACATTTCCAAATCCTACTAAAAAAATTATCCTATTGTAGCCAGAAGCCCCAGTACTGAATACCCTTGTGACTGCCTACTTTAAAGCTCTTTATCCCAGCTCCCTTCTCTAGAGTATAACTATATTGATTTTAATTGACACAGGCCTTCCAATTCATAGCTAGATTCAGCCCAAGTCTCTATCCAAAGTCTCTGGGTTGACAAAAGTTGGTCTCCTGGTGCTAGATGAAAGCTTCTGTCTATAGCTGCCAACCTGCAGGAAGAAATCAAGGGGAAGGTAAATGGTGGTCTCTTCCCCTCCCCTGCTACTAGAATTACATCTGATTTCCATCTTCAATTCAGATTTACTGCAATAGCAAACCCATTCACCATTCAATTCAATTCAATTCAACTTAAAATGCATCACTTAAGGGAGTACTATGAAGTACGAACTAGGGATATAAAGATAGATGCAACAAAGGCTCAGCTCTCAAAAAGCTAAGAAGTGAATACGGAGAAGACACATGAGTAACTGTCTTACAGGGGAGAATGCATTCTATCCAAATCCAGGAAAGAAAGAGAAGAAAGCTCCAGGAGAAATATGAAGAGAGAAAGATCACTTTCACCTTCCAAAAGAGGATGATTTCTGGGGTCTCTTCCAGTTTTGATGTATAATGGGTGAAAAATCATGGCACTTGAGTTGCACATTGAAACAAAGTACATCACCAAGTAGAGATGTGATCTCTTTGAGTCATGGACTTACAGTTGCAGGGAACCCAAGAGATCCTCATATAATGCCTTTACAGGTAAGGACAACAAAGCTCAGAGAGGTTAAATTGCTTGCACAAAAGTACACAAGTAGTTAGGAAGGGCTAGGATTTGAACCCAGGTTCTCTGACTCCAGTTCCTAAATTCCTTCCACTGCATCATGTTGCCTACAGCCAGGTTTGGGAGGGAGCATGAGCAAAAGCATGGTTGGTTGGTTGTTGTCCTTTGTTCTTGAAAAGTACCAAAATGATATCATCACGTTGGACTCAAGGTACAATGTGTCTGAATGTATCTGATCAGACCAACATGAGCTCAAAAGATTCTACCACAGGTCAGGCACAAATAGTCCATGTAAATACACAAACACGGATATGGATGTGGATGTGGACATGGACATGGAAGAGGTAGGGCAAAAGTGGAGGACTGAGAAGTACTGTTTATCTGGAATGAAGAAAATATAAAGATAGCAAGATGGCATATGTTAGAGCAGCTTAGTACCTTTTGTGACCTTGAATAAATAATTTTATTTTTCTGGGTCTTCATTTTTTAATTTGCAAAATGTGGGGGGTTGACTAAATGGACCCCAAGATCTTGTGTAGTTTTATTCTATAAATTTTTTATCCTCTTTGGAGATATTGTAATAGACTTGACTGTCAAATTGAGGGTTTTATATTTAGAAAATGGGGAGGCTTCATATATGTAAAGAGAGGAACATGATCAGAGTAACACATTGATGAAATTATTTAAATAGTATGGAGATAGAGAAGATAGGCGAGAAATCTGAGGAAGTCAGATTATTTAGGAGGCCATTACAATAGTGATAGAAATAAGGTCTTTAACTAGAATATTGAGAGTATGGGATGAGAATAGAAGTCAATTTCAAGAGATATTGAAAAAAGTTAGCTATTGGATTTGTGGGTTGAGGGGACATTCAAAGATGACTTCAGAACCAGAAAGAGTAGGAAGAGAATGGTTGCAGTGATTATCTAGAAAGCAAGTGTTGTATCATTTATGTTCAGTCACTGCCAAGCATTCAGACAGAGGTAATAGAATGAGTGCTTAGGTTGGCTAACACCACAGAAGGAAGAGCTACTTTCTTCATATTTTATGTTTATTTCTTCTCCAAGGAGACTGATATTTAGATTTTCCAAAGTGATCCCCCTAAAGCATTGATTTGACCATATCATACACCCCATTCTCCATCTCCTACAGGGTCAAATATAAAATCTTTTTGGCATTCAGAGACCTTCATAACTCCCTTCACTCTCACCCGGACACATTTCCAGTCACCTCGCACTTTACTCCCTTCAATCTCATGGTCTCTTTGATCCACCCAATGACTGATCTCCTTGCTATTCCTCACTCAAGACATCCCATCTCAGACTTCAGGCACTTTCTCTGGTTGTCCCCCATGCCTAAGATTGTCTCTCTCCTTATCCCTTATCCTTATCCTCTTAGCTTCCCTGGCTTCCTTCAAATCCCAGCTAAAATCTTACCTTCTGTGAGGTTTCTCAATTCTCTGTAAGAAGGTGTGCCAGTTCCTCTTCATACCGACACCTTCCCTACAATGATTTGTCTCCAGTGAATCTTCAATGTAGCTTGTTTGTACATAGCTATTTGTATGTTCTTCTCCCAAATAGAATGTGATGTCCTGGATAACAGGGACTATTTTTGTTTGTTTTATTATTTTGATTTTGCCTCTTTTTGGTAACCCCATCATAAATGCTAAGACACAGTGCCTGGCACATAAGTATTTAACAAATGCTTGCTTATTTGATTTCTCTTGACAGAACACAACAGGAATAACATAGAGGGCTGTTATCAGACACAAGAAAGGAGATAGCAAGAGGGGATCCAACTCCAGCTGCTGTTGCTTAGTTCGTGCATTTGACCCAGGTGAACTACATTTTGGGATCAAAGGACTAGATTTCTGAGCCTCTCTGAATGATCTTTAAAAGGCTGTGGAGAAGAGAAAAGATTTGGAATGATAAAATTGGAGAAGGGCAAATGCCTTGATATTCAAAAACAGGAAGAGAATAGTCTTTGAATTATAGACCAATGGATTTGACTAAAATCCTTGGCAAAATTTGACATCACTTTATTAAAAGGATGGTTAGTGAAAATCTAGAAAGGGAAGCAATAATCAAGAGTAAGTTATGCCAGACTAGTCTTATTTCCTTTTTTTGACCATGCTAATAGACCATCAGATCAGAAGAATGCTGAAGATTCAATTTACCTAAATGTAATTTTATTGGATCGATTTTTGAATTAAATTTTTATTGGTGCTTTTTGTTTACACATCATATTTCATTTCTGAATATATCTCTTCTCCTTTTCTCTACCCCATGAGCTAATCCTCATAACAAAGATTTTAAAAGAAAGAAGAAAATACAGTAACTTAGCAACATCAACCAACATTGACCATGTCTGAGAATAATCCACACTTATTTTCCCCCTTCTCTGCAACAAGGGAAATTGGCACAGTTTCTCAAATAGGGCATGGCCATCTCATGCTCCTTTACATTGTTCATATTAATGCAGTATAGTAATATTTCAATAAATTCATGTGCTACAATTTGATTACCTATTCCCCAATTTGCAGAGGTCTACTTTATTCCTAATTCTTTGTTCTACAAAAAATATTGCTATGAATATTTTATTATGTATGGCAACTTTCTGTTTTTTTAACCTCCTTGTAGAATATGAGCAATGTAATCTCTAATTTAAACATTTCAGATATTCAGTCAAAAAGCAATAATTTAATTTATGGATATTCAGTCAAAAAACAATAATTCTAAGCTGCTTTCCAGGATGTTTAAACCAAGTAATAGTTCCAATAAGAGTATATAAAGTGTGTCAATATTCCTACAATCCCTCTTGCATTGAATATTACATTTTTGTCATCTTTACCAATTAGGCTAGATATGAGATGTTTTACATTTCAATTTTTACAGATTTTGAGAATCTTTCAAGCAGTTGTTAATAGTGTGCAATTATGTTTGCATGTATCCTTTGACCATTTATCCAAAGGAGAATGGCAGACTTCCAGTGGCAGAGGCAAATTGGCAGAGTAGAGAATGAAATTAACTGAGCTCTCCCAACATTCTCCTCCAAAGAATTTCAATGTCTCACATAGAATTCTGGAGCAGTAGAGACAATAAAAAGTCAGAGTGAGATAGTCTTCTTCTCTAAGACAATTCAGGAGTTTGGAAAGGGATATTTGTGTTATGGGAGTAGAGGCTGGCCCAGAGTCCACATGGATGAAACACCAGTGATAGGACTATGTGGTAGTGACAGAAACAGCTATGGGATATGGCAACTGTCAGAAAGACACTATAGGGGACACTGTGCAGCACTGGATGCAGGACTAGATGCTATTTGGTAACTCCATTGTTTATACCTACTTCTGGGTCATGATTTGAGGGCAAGGAGGAATAACTTCAGTCAAGAGGGAATGAAAGCCCCAAGGAGCAATCACACTTTAGATCCCAAGGGATCAGGGACCCTGAGTAACAGTATAAATTGTAATCCTAAGGGATCAAGGTCCCTTCCGGGGTAAGGAACAAAGTGCAAACCAAGGGTGCGATGACCACATCTCCCCAGATCACACCACCTTGGAAACACAAAAAACTTCCAAATCCATAAAACTAGCACTGAAAAAAACAGTGCAAAAAAATCTGAAGCTTGAGACAGGGACCCTCCACCCACATCTACTCCCATGGCAGTAATAGAGCCAAACATTAACATAAATATCCAAATCAAGAAATGGAGTATAAAAATGAACAATAACAAACACCTAACCATAAAAATCTACTATACTAATGAGAGGTCAAACGAACTCTCCAATAGCCTTGTTAGAAGCCAAATCAACTGAAGAGCCATGTTATTAAGCGCAACTAGAAGGGAGATCAGAGCTAAATTCAGATTTCAGTTTCCTCTCTAACTGGACTCTTTTCCACTGCTAAACTAGCACACCTAATAGGAGGTGTCCGTACCAGCCCCATACTTCCCTTCCCTTCCTGACCCCAGGAAGCCAGTGGCCCAGCCCTGTGTTTGTAATGCAACATTCATAGATGTATTTATACAAGGCCTATGCTCAGAATTTGTCATCACTGTCACAGAAAATGATTTCTTGGGTTAGAAAATTGACTTCAAAGCTTGACCTCAAAGATCTGACTTGCTTGTTTTGCTTGTTTGCTTATTCTGGTTCAAGATGTGATATCAAAAGCTATCCCATTAGTGGCAACTTTTAACAGTGAGTTTGCACAGGTTGATGATGACGGGGTGGGAAGGCAGGCATCTAGATGTTGAAAGAGCGAGATTAAAGGAGGAATGGAGGAAATTGAAGGCAGTGACAAGGAAGGTCAAAACGCAAACTAAGAAGAAGACAATAAAGTAGATATAAGCAAAGTCTCAAAGGTAAGTGTGAACTGGACAATAAGTCCAACAAGAATTCCTGGAAGAGCTAAAAAAATTGTTTTCAAAATTAAATAAGAGTGATACAAGAAAAGCAAATAATTGAAAGAAAAGAAAGAAAATTCTGGTAAGATAATTGATAGCTTTGTAAAAGAGGCCAAAAAATATTTATGAAAATAATGCTTTATAAAACCAAATTGCTCAAATGAAGAAAAAGGTACAAAAATCCACTGATGACACTAGTTCCTTAAAAAGCAGAATTGACCAAATGGAAAAAGGGGCACAAAAGGTCTTTGAAGAAAATAATTCCTTAAAAATTAGAATGGGGGTGGAGCCAAGATGGCAGAGTAGAAGGACATACCTGCTTCTAGTTCTCCCCACATAGCCCATGAAATACCTGTAAAAAATGACTCGAAACAAATTTTAGAGTAGCAGAAGCCACAAAAAGACAATGTGAAACAGATTTCCACCCAAGACAGCCTGAAAGGTTGACAGAAAAGGTCTATTCCACCAGGGTCAGAGCAGAGCACAGCCCACCCTTGACCATGCAGCTCAGTATGGACAGGAGTAGAGCAGGCTTCAGGGCATGGAATGAGGGGTAGCTGCTGTAGATCCCAGATTTCTCAACCCACAAATGCCAAAGACAGCTTCAAAGTCGAGTGACAAAACTCTTTCACCTAGGTGAGAGGGGAGCTTGATCTGGCCTCAGCCCTGGCCCTAGAGCAACAGTAGCTACTGTGGCAGGAGAGTCCACTTTTGGAGCCCTTGACCGAAAGACCCTGGGTGAATTGAGCAGCTGATCTGGATCTCAGTTCTGAGTGGCAGTCCTGGGGTGAGCAGGAGCACTGGTCTGGTGGACCTGGTTGTGGTTATGGAGGGTAAATCCAACTTTCAGGTGCTGGGCAGAAAGGAGTGCTTGTGGTTGCTCATAGACCAGAGAGTAGGTCAAGAGAAGAGTAAACTTCTCTCCCTTGGTTGTGTCATATTGGAGGAACTGAGTGAGAACTTATATGTCCCTAGGGTATACTCTTCACAAAAGACTCAAAAGTCAAGTAATTGGCTGGAAAAATGCCAAAAAAAGGGGGAAAAAAATAAGTCTATAGAAGGTTACTTTCCTGGTGAAAAGTTCTTTTCTTCCACCCTTTCAGATGAGGAAGAACAAAGCATACCATCAGAGAAAGACATCAAAGTTAAGATTTCTACATATTGAGCCCCCCAAAAGATAGACAATAGTCTCAGGTCATGGAAGAGCCCAAAAAGAATTTTGAAAATCAAGTAATAGAGGCAGAGGAAAAATTGGGAAGAGAAATGAGAGTGATGCAAGAAAATCATTAAAAGCAAGTCAACAGTTTGCTAAAAGAGATCAAAAAATACTGTGGAAAATAACACCTTTAAAAATAGACTAACCCAAATGGCAAAAGAGGTCCTAAAAGCCAATGAGGAGATGAATGTTTTAAAAAGCAGAACTGGCCAAATAGTAAAGGAGGTTCAAAAGCTCACTGAAAAAAATAGTTCTTTAAAAATTAGAATGGAAAAAAAATTAGAATGGAGCAGATGGAAGATAATGATTTTACAAAAAACAAAGAAATTTTAAAACAAAACCAAAAGAATGAAAAAATAGAAGACAATGTGAAATATCTCATTGGAAAAACAACTGACTTGGAAAATAGATCCAGGAGAGATAATTTAAAAATCATTGGTCTACCTGAAAGCCATGATCAAAATAGTACCTAGACATCATCTTCCAAGAAACTGTCAAGGAAAACTGTCCTGATATTCTAGAACCAGAGAGTAAAATAGAAATGGAAAGAACTCACCAATCATCTCCTGAAAGACATCACAAAAGGAAAACTCCCAGGAATATTTTAGCCAAATTCCAGAGTTCTCAGGTGAAGGAGAAAATATTACAAGCAGTCAGAAAGAAACAATTCAAGTATCGTGGAAATATAATTAGGATAACACACACAATTTAGTAACTTCTACACTAAGGGATCAAAGGACTTGAAATATGATATTCCAGAAGTCAAAGGAGATAGGATTAAAACCAAGAATCACTCACCAAGGATAACTGAGTATAATACTGCAGGGGAAAAAATAGAATCTCAATGAAATAGAGGACTTCCAAGCATTCTTGTTGAAAAGACCAGAGCTGAATAGAAAATTTGACTTTCAAATACAAGAATCAAGAAAAACATGAAAAGGTAGACAGGAAAGAGAAGCCTTAGGGACCTTATTAAAGTTGAACTGTTTGCATTCCTACATGGAAAGATGCTATTTGTAACTCGAGACCATTTTCAGTTTTAGGGTCGTTAGAGGGAATATATATATATATATATATATATATATATATATATATATATATATATATATATATATATATATATGTGTGTGTGTGTGTGTGTGTGTGTGTGTGTGTGTGTGTGTGTGTAGGTGTGTATGGAAATGTATGTGTGTATATATTATATATGTGTAGGTATGTATATGTACATGGGTGTATGTGTGTACATAAACAAGCTGAGCTGAATATGAAGGGAGAATACCTAAAAAATTTACTGTTGAATAGAATGTACTAGGAGTAAGAGAAAGGGAGAGGTAGAATGTAGCAAATCATCTCACATGAAAGAAGAAAGAAAGAGCTTTTACAATGGAGGGGAGAAAGGGGAGATGAAAGGAAATAATTGAGCCTTGCTCTCATGAGGTTTGGCTTAAGGAGGAAATAACACACATCAATTGTATGTGGAAGTCTACTTTACCCTGCAGGAAGGCAAGGGTGAAGGGGATAGGGAGGGAACATAATACAAGGGACAGCAAATTGGCTAAATGGATAATCAGAAGCAAACACTATTGTGGGAGGATAGGTCAAGGGAGAGAACAGAATAAATGAAAAACAGGATAGGACAGAGGGAAATGTGGTTAGTCTTTTACAACATAACTATTATGGAAGTGCTTCGCATTGTTACACATGCATGACCTATATTGAATTGCTTGTTTTCTCAATGAAGATGGGTGGGGAGGGAGGGAGAGAATATGGAATTCAAAGCTTTATGAATGAATGTTAAAAATTGTTTTAGCATGCAACTGGAAATTAAGCTATACAGGCAGTGGAGTATAGAAATCTATTTTGCCCTATAGGAAAATAGAGGGCAAGAGGGATGGAAGAAGTGTGGGTAATAGAAAAGAGAACAGACTAGAGGAAGGGGTGGATAGGGTTCATGCTGTCCTGGGTGGGGTTGGGGAGAGATGGGGAGAAAATTTGAATTCAAATTCTTATGGAAGTGGGTGTTGAGAACTGAAAAATAAATAAATTATATATTAAAAAGAATAAAAGAAGAATTGGGCAAATGCAAGCTATGGACTCCATGAAATATAATGAAACAATAAAACAAAGTCAAAAGAATAAAAAGTAGAAAAACATGACTTGGAAAATAGTCCAACGAGTGATAATTTAAGGATTATTGAATTATAGAGAAGCCAAAATAAAAAAAAAAACCCTAGATATCCTGTTTCACAAAATTGCCCAGGAAAACTTCCTAGAAGTCCTTAAGTTGGAGGGTAATAGAAATTGAAAGAATCAATTGATCATCACCTGAAAGAGATTCCAAAATGAAAACTTCCAGGAATATGACAGCCAAATTCCAAAGCTCCCAGGTCAAAGAGAAAATATTTTAATCAACCAGAAAGAAACCATTCAAATACCATGGAGCCATAATCAGGATCACACAAGATTTAGCAGCTACCACATTAAAGAAGCAGGGGGCTTGGAATATGATGTTCTGGAAGGCAAAGGAGCTGGGATTGAAACTAAGAATAAACAACCCAGGACAACTGAGTATAAATCTTGAAAGGAAAAAAAGCCAGATATTTAATAAAATAGGGGACTTTCAAGCATTTTTGATGAAAAAGTGTGTGTGTGTATGTATATACAGATATATATATATATGCATGTATATATATATATATGTATGTATTTATGTGTATGTATGTGTATTTCAGAGGATAATAGAAACCAATCTTTCCTGTCAGGGAAGTAGAAGAGAAAAATAATAAATGAAAGGGGTGATGATAAAAGGGAGATAAAAGAAAGTAGTGGTCAGAGGCAAAATAGACTTTAGAAGAAAAAGATAAAAAGAGAGAATGTTAAACATAAAAATATAGGATGGAGGGAAATACATTATAAGGTGCATTTGAATGGGATGTGAATATGAGTGGAATGAACTCATCTATAAAACAGAAACAGAGAGTAGAATGGATTAAAAAGAAGAATCCAACAATATATTGTTTACAAGAAGCACACCTGAAACAGACATACAGAGCTAAAATAAAGGACTGGAGCACAATCAACTGTGCTTCAGTTGAAGTTCAAAAGATAGGAGTAGAAATCATGGTCTCAGACTAGGCAAAAGTAAAAATAGACATAATTAAAAGCACCATAGCCAATAAAGTAAAAGCAATACTAAACATATATGTATCAAATGGCATAACATCCAAATTCTTAAAGGAAAAGTTAAATGAGTTACAGGAAGAAATGGTAAAAATCTACTAGTGGGAGGCGTCAACTTTCCCCTTTCACAAGTAGATAAATCTAATCATAAAATTAATAAGAAAGAAGTCAAAGAAATGAATACAATCTCAGAAAATTTTGATATGATACAAAAGAAAGATTCTGAAGAAAACTGAATGGGACTAGAAAGGACTGTATACCTGACCATACATTCGGTCATAAAAACGAAGTGCAGAAAACCAGAAATATAAAATGCATCCTTTCCAGACCAAAATGCAATAAAATTACATTTAATAAAGGGCTGTGGAAGGACAGATTGAGAGTTAATCTATAAACTAAATAATATAAACATATGTGTATAAATGTAGATATGTATATCTACATATATGTGTATATATGTATATATATATAATATGAAAACTATCAGCATAATTGACCACATTAATAAAAAAACAACAAAAATCGTGGAATTATCTCAATAGATACAGAAAAAGTCTTTGATAAAATACAACACTCCCCCAAAGCAGAGATTTGTGGAGCATTCCTTAAAATAATAATTAGTATCTACCTAAAACTGAAAGCAAGAATTATCTGTTATGGATATAAACTTAAAGCCTTCCATACAAGACCAGGAGTGAAGCAAGAAAGTGCATTATCACCATTATTATTCAATATTGTACGAGAATGCTAAGCATATCAGCATAAAAAGAAATTGAAGGAATTAGAATAGGCAACGAGGAAGCAAAACTATCACCCTTTGCATATAATATGATGGTATACTTAGGAAACCCTACAGAATCAATTTACAAACCAGTTGAAATAATTAACAACTTCTGCGAAATTTCAAGATATAAACTCATATAAATCATTGGTATTTCTGTGTACTGCCATGAATATCCAGCAACAAGATATAGAAAAAGAAATTCCATTTAAAATAACTTCAGACAATATAAAATAGTTGGTAGTCTACCTGTCAAGACAAACCCAGGGATTATGTAAATTCAATAACAAAACATTTTTCACAGAAATAAAGAAAATCTAAACAACTGGAGAAATATTAATTGAGTAAGTAGAACTAATATAATAAAATCATAATTGAACCTAAATTAATTTATTTGGGGACCTACCAATCAAACTATGAAAAATTATTTTATAGAGCTGGAAAAAATAGTGACAAAATTCATCTGGAAAAAAAAGTTCGAGAATATCAATGAAATTAGTTTTTTAAAAAATGTTTAAGAAAGCAGCCTAGCAGTCCCATTTTTCAAACTGTATTACAAAGCAATGATTATTAAAACAATCCAGTACTGGATCAGTGGATAAGATTAGGTACAAAATATACAGGATAAATGATCATATTAATTTAGTGTTTGATAAACCCGAAGATCCAAGCTTTGGGGCAAAAACTCACCATTTGACAAAAATTGCTGGGATAACTGAAAAGAAATTTGACAGAAAGTAGGCATAGATCAATATCTCACATTGCATACCAAGATAAGGTCAAAATGAAGAAATGATTTAAACATAAAAGGTCATATCATGATGAGTCAGGGGAGCATGGAAATTTTTACCTATCAAATTGATGGATAAGAAAAAGGTTTATAACCAACTAAGAGATAGAGGAGACTATGCAAAGCAAAATTGATCATTTTGATTACATGAACTTAAAAAAGTTCTATAGAAACAGAACTAAAACAGTAACAATTAGAAGGAAAATGAGCAACTAAAAAAAATACACAAGTTTCTATGATAAAGGCCTCATTTCTCAAATATACAGAGATGTTAGCCATAAGATCTTAGCTTATAAAAATAAGAGCCATTCCCCAATTGATAAATGGTCAAAGGATGTAAACAGGCAATGTTCAGAAGAAGAAAACAAAGCTTTCAATAACCATATGAAACAATGTTCTAAATCACTACTGATTAGAGAAAAACAAAGTCAAACAACTGAGATACTACCTCATTCATATTAGATTATCTAACATCGCAGAAAAGGAAAATGACAAATGCTAGAGAGCATGTAGAAAAATTGGGATATTAATACACTGTTGTGTTTCCAACACAACTATTCCAAACATTTTGAAGAACAATTTAGAATTATGGTCAAAGGGTTTATAACATACCCTTTGATGCAGAAATACTACTACTAGATCTCTAAACTCTGAATACTGAATAAAGCAAACATTTGTTAACATTTTTTATTATTTTATTTCGTGTTTTCTTTATTTTGTTTTGTATTTTCTTTATTTTGCGTGTTCTTTCACAACATGGCTAATATGGAAATATGTTTTGCATTATTTCACATAAATAATGAATTTAAATTGCTTGCCTTCTCTTGCCTTCTTTTTTTTATGTTTTGTTAGTTTTACTAAACAGTTTTTAATGGTTATTGCTTTTATGATTTGACTTGAAATGTGGCAGTGCTAATTTTCCCTTTGTTCTTATTTTTCTTTAATTCCCCTTGATATGTAAAGCATTTTTTCTCCAAATGGTTTTGTTATCATTTGTCTACTTTTATATAGTGTTTCCTTAATAGTTTGGATGGTAAATATATCAAATCATCTTTAAATTAATTTAGGTAACATTATCATTTTTATTATACTGGAGTGACTCGACCACAAGTAATGTATATTTAAGTGATTTTTTAAAAAATACTTTTATTTTTTTTAATGTTTTGAGTATGTCTTAATTGATTTACACTGACATACATTTATATTTTGTAGTTATTTTGAATTCAGTTTCCCTTCTATTATTTCCTTCTGAATTTTGTATTTGCTATATAGAAATCTTGTCGATTTCTGTATACTTATGTTCTATCCCTCTATTTCACTACAGCTATTGTCTAAATTATTACTTGCTGATTCTCCAGTGTTGTCTAAGTAAACCATCATGCCATCTGTGACCATGACTAATTTTCTCTTTATTTTATTCATACATAAGTTTTTAATTTCTTGACTTATTTTCTTACTAATGTATTTAGAATTGTGTCAAATAAGAGTGTGGAAAGTGGACAGGCATATTTTTCTCTTCTCTTATAGGGAAAACTTCTAATGCTTCCCAATTAGAGATAATACTATTAATTTTACACATCTATTTTTATTATATATCTTATTTTTTTGAACACAAACAAGCTTTATATTTTGCAAAGAAATTCTGTACATGTATTGATATAATCATGTAGTTTGAAGTGTCTGTTTCTAATAGATCATATTACTTATTTTCTAGTATTGAATCATTTTTTAATCCCTACTATAAATGAAAATTGTCTATGTGTGTGAGGGCTATGTGTGTGAGGGGGTACATGGGCATGAACATATGCCCATGAAATCCATACACAATAACAAAATTTTTATATACACAAATAATTTTATAAATATAGATACACATAGATGTGTAAATACAAATGTATCTATCAACGTGTGTCTATCTAGTTCTATTGTCTTATTGTAAATACTTAATTTGAATATTTCAGATCAATATTCATTAATAATGTTGGTGCATAGTTTTTTCTTTCTTTGATTTATCCCTTTCTGGTTTAGGTATTAGAATTATATTTGTCTCATGGAAGCAAGTTGGGTAGTGTTTAATTTTTAAGAATTGTTTATGTAGCATAGACATTAATTGTTCATTAGATATGTCACACAATCTAGTTGTTAAGTCCATCAGGGTCAGTTTTTTTTTTCTCTCTCTTTGATTGTGAATTAAAGGTCTTGTTCAATGTCATTTTCTGATATTGGTTTGATTATGATTTCTATTTCAGGTTCTGATAATTAAAATACTTAGTATTGTAGAAAATTGTTGATTTCTTTTAAATTCTTGGTTTAACTAATATATACATACATGTACACATCCACGTAACGTATGTTCACACATATGTTTGGGACCAACATTTTTATTTCTTTTATTTTGTGAATATACCTTATGTGCTTTTTACTTTAATGTTTTATTTTCTTATTATTAGACTCCGTAAAAAATTATCAATTTTTTTTGTGCTTTCAAAGAATCAGTTTGTAGTTTTAAAAATGTTTTCTATAGCACTTTTGTTTTCTATTTTGTCTTTCTCTGTTAATTTTTAATTATTCAGGGGTTTATGTTGGATTTACTTCTTGATTTTCTAGGGTTTTTTTTTTCATTGAACACTCAGTTTTTTAGTCTATTTTTCTATCATGTTAATCTTTGTTTTCAGAGACATAATTTATTCCCTCTAAGGCCTCCTGTTGCTGCACATCAGAAATATTTACGTGTTGTCTTTTTTTTATTCACATAGTTATTTATTGCTGCATAGATTTGTTCTTTTACCTATTCTTTCAGGATATCGTTATTAAGTCTCCATTTGGGGTTATGTTTTTGCTTATGTTTCCTGTATTAATTCCTATTTTTTATTATAACCTACAAAGAATGTGTTTCATATTTCTCCTTTTTACATGTATTTGTAATTCCTACGTGCTACATAGCATATGTCTGTTATTTTGCAAAATTACTTTGTGGCATTGTGAAATATGTATGTTATTTAATACTCCCATTCAGAAAATGTGGTATTTTTCAGTTCTTTCTTTAACAGTTTATTCAGATCTACATTTTCTTATTTGTTTATCTTTTAATTAGGCTTCTTAAGCTCTGATGAGAGAGGCATTAGTGTCCTCCAATTATTGTACTTCTATGTCTTTTTATAATTCAGTTGACTTTTTCTTTTAGAATTCAGATGTTATGTCATTTGTCATATGTATTTTTAATATTGATAATATTTCAGTGTTATCTTTCAGCAAAATTCTTATTTACATTTTTGTTTATATTTTTATATGTGGAATTTAAATATTTGCTTTATTGATTGCAATACCTGCTTTTCAAAAGTCATTTAAGCCATAGTAAATTTGGTGACAGCCTCTCATTTTCATTCTCTGTGTATATGTGTACATTAGAAGTTTCTTGTTTGTAGAAAATTGTTGGATTTTGTTTTCTTATTACCACTCTCTTCCATCTTATGAGATTGTTAGTCCATACATGTTTATTGTTTTGATTGTTGAATTTTTATTTTTATTCATTTCTTCATTTTTATTTGTTTTTGTCCTATTTTTCTTCTAAGCTGGCACTTTGAACCCATTATTAGCTTTTCTTACACTCTATTGATCTATTCCCACCACACTGCTCTCCATTCTCGTTTACACACCCTCTTCTAATTAGGTTCCTTATCTTTATATTATTCATCTTCCTTCTTTCTGTTTTTTTTTCTTTCTCCTTCCTTAGTCTTCCTTCCTTCCTTCCTCCCTCCCTTCCTTTTTCCTCTCCCTCTTCTTCCTTCTCATCTTTCTCCTTTTTTCCCTTCCTTCCTTCTTAGGGACAGGTAGGTGGTACAGTAGATAGAATGCCAGACCTGGAGTCAGAAAGACCTGAGTTCAATTCTACCTTCATATACTTACTAGCTATGTGACCTGGGAAAGTCACTTACCTCCTATTTGCTTCAGTTTCCTCATCTGTAAAATAGGGGCAATAATAGCACTTATATTGCAGTGTAGTGACAATCAAATGAGATAATTATAAAATGCTTAGCACAGTGCCTCACATTTAGTAAGTGCTATATAAATATTAGCCATCACCACCACCACCACCACCACCACCATTACATCATCATCATTCCTTTGCAGTGCCCTTTTCCAAGGATTTTTCCATTGTTTTGTCTGTGAGCCACTGAGTGGAAAATGTTATTTTCTGGTCTTTTTCTTTGTTTAACCTTGTATGCTCTATCTTCTTTTCTTGTGGCTTTAGTTTTGCTTGCTTTTTATTTAGAACATTTTTTTCTCTGAAGATTTTGGAAGAAAAATTTGAAGAAAATAACTGTTTTGTCATCTTGCCAATCATGTTTTACCTAGGCTTTAGTGGAACATTTGACTATTCTTGTTGTGGGGATGGGGTAGAAATGGAGAGATGGGGTGGGGGAGGTAAGAGTAGATAATACTATGATTAAGTGCACTCTAATTTGGTTGAATAGCTGGGTCCAAAGAGTCATAAAACTTAGAGACGGAAGAAATGCCAACAGTTATCTTGTCAAGTATTTCTCTTTACTGTAATGTGGTTGACAAATGATCCTCCAGCCTATTCTTGAAGACCTCCAATGAGGAGAATCAATTAACCCTTGAAGTAATTGATTGAAATACATTCTACTTTTGATCTTTCTGTTAGAAAGTTTCCCTTGGCAACTAGTCTAAACTTGTATTTGCACCTTTCATTTTTTTTTCTTAGTTCTTTCTTTCGGGACCAAAAAGAACAAGTTTATTCTATTTTCCATTTGATAACCTTTTAAATATTTAAAAACAAGTCTCATATCTATCCTATCTTCTCTCCTGCTCACAATTCTTTTCTCCAGGTAAGACATTCCTAGTTATTCAACTGTTCCTCATATGATCTCTGCTCAAGATTCTTCACTATCCTGATTTTGTCCTTAAAATATGGCAACAGGAGCCAAAGATAATAATACTCCAAACTTTGTTCAGATGAGGACATAGTAAATCAGAACCATCACTTTTATATTCCTGGAAACTATGCTTCTCTTAAAGAGTCTAAGACAGCATCACCTTTTTTGACTATTTCACCACACTACTGACTTATGCTGAATTTTTAGTTCCCTAAAATTCCTATATAATTTTCAAATAACTATCAAACAATCCTTCCTTGTACTTACAAAGTTGATTTTTTGAACCCTAGTATAAGATTTTATTTTTATGCTCATTAAATTTTATTTCATTAGATTCAATCAAATGTGCTAATCCATTAAAGTTTTGGGGGAGGGAGATATTGACATCATCATCCAGTGTCTTAGCTATCCCACTCAAGTTTGTTTGGGGTTTTTTTTAATCTGAAAATGCAATATGCAAAGTTTATATACCTTTATTCAAATCATTGATGAAAATATTAAATAGCATAAGGTCTAGGACAAGAACAAGCACAACTCTCTGGGAGTTATTCTTTGACACATCTTTCCAAGATGGTGCCCATTTATCTAATCATTAACGGACACTTTTTGAACTCATTGAACAAATTCCAAATCCATCCGACTATCATCGTCTAATACTTATCTCTCCATATTTTCCATAAGAATAGTATCTCAATATTTTATCAAATTCTTACTGAAATCTAGGTAAACTCTAATTAGAATTCCCCTGATCTACTAGCATATTCATTGGTGATTTGATGTCTACTTAGAAGGAAGTCTCTAGCTGAGTGCCTCTGTGGTCTGTATTTGGCCCTGTGCAATTTAACATTTCTTTTCAATGTCTTCGATTAAAGCACTGATGACATGCTTAACAAATTTATATAGGACACAAAGTTGGAAAGGATAGCTAATAAAATGGATAACTGGAATCATGGTCTAAAAATTATTTATAAACTACAACATTGGAATCAATATAATAAGATAGAATTAAATCGGGATAAATATGAATTTTTTCATTAAGGTTAAAAATAACTTTAGTAGCACAATATGGGAAAGACATGAGTAGGAAATAATTTGTTTTAAAAAAAACTGGAAGCTTTAGAATATTTCAAGTTCATCATGAATCAAAAATGTGAAATAAGCACACACCCCCCAAAATTAATGATATTCAATTCCAAGAAATGGACAATTTCCAGGAATAAAGAGATGATAGTTCTGGTTTATTCTATCCTGGTTGAAACACATCTGGAATTTTGAATCTAATTCTCACTGCCACATTTTTGGAAGGACATCAATAATCTTTAGACTGTCCACAGGAAGGTCATCAGGATATTGACAAGCTTTAAATCCACGCCATTTGATGACAATTAACAAGAACCAGGACATGGAGCCTGTAGGAGGGAGACAGTGGTAGAAGAAGCAAAGCATTAAACAGTTGCAAGGAGATACATCTGGATGGGCTAGTAAGAGTGGTCTGAGACAGAGAGCAGATTGAGCTGGACAAGCAGCCCAGAGTGGGTGAGACTATTTAAATCCATTTTACATCACCATTCCTTCTGTTGCTTATCTGGAGAGCAGCATAGGGAAGCAGTCTTTTGTTTACCTGTCTGACAACTTTCTTTCCGGTTTGCCCTACTATCAGTGACAGGATGGAAGTCAACTCCTCCTTGACTACATTTCCTATGGAAACCTGATATAATTTGTGTTTATTTATGTTCCTATGTTATTTGAAATTGCTAATAGAGCCTATATGTGTTTATAAATGTCAGTCAAAGATGAGTGTGGCTTTTGAAATTAAGAAAGGAGAAGCTACCCAAAAGGGAAGAGATTTTCTTCAGATTAAACCAAGGTAAGGAATCCATTTATTAGAGAATTTCTGCAATTTGATTAAAATCTCCATGCTGATTCATATCCTAGACTTCTTTTTTCAATCTGGAGAGAATTGATGATGGGAGAAAAACCAGTGGCAGTAAGAGATGGAGGTTGGTGGATTTGTTGAGGGAAACATACAGCACTTAGCTGACTTTTGTGCTGGCTTGTAGCACCAATGGATGGAAATTACAAAGAAATATAAGGTTTTATGTAAGGAAAGACTTCCTGGAAAATTAGAGTTAATCCCAAAGTGAAATAAGTTGCCTTGAAAGATGCTGCATTTCCTCTCACTTGATGTCTTCTAGCACTAGATGACAACTTCTGATGTGTATTGTACTGTGGGCTGATATAAATGGCCAAAGAGATCTCTTTCTTTTCTGAGATCCTGTGAAAGCTAGAGAGCTAAACTCTTCCCTGGAGATATAGTTCTACCATGTATCTATGCTATTTGGTTTTTTCTAACTGACCTAAGACAAGAGCCAAGGTTAATGAAGAAAAAAAGGTCAGAATAAACAAGGATGCTTACCAACAGTGCTATCACCTCCAGCAGCCAGGTTTCCTAGCCCCCAGACTGCAGCCGCTGCCGGAGCTGCCATTTCCACATAACCTGAGAAAAGCACTTTGCAATGTTACTTTTTTTTTTTTGCACTGACAAGTTGCAAATATTTTTTTTACCCATTTATGGGTGCAAATTAATGGGATGACAACAGACTGAAACCAATAACAACTGCTAATCTGTAAGCACAAACAAGGACGGGGAAGCTGAGAGCAGTACAGCTGTTTTGTTTTAATTGAGGAATGATTTTATGTTAGAAAAACTCAATATTCACAGCAAATTAAAAATAATGAAGTGAATTGATACCAATGATATTTTTTTGCCTACTATCCCTTTGTAAATCTATTTCTTCACACAAATTGACAGGTCTAATTGATACATACACTATTATTCCTCATTAGTGGCTGAATAAAATAATTCTTGATTAAATTTATTGCAATTTACCAATCCAGCACAATGTTTGCAAGCTATAAAAGTCAATCAACAGGAAACAGGGGGGAGTGGATGGCATTATTACATTGTATATATTACATACATAGTCTACACTTCCAGAGGAGGGGGCAGGGTACTTCTTAGAAACCCAGCATAGGGATTGTGAAATATGCCATGAAGAGGGAGACATCACCCAATTCCAATTCATGCTGAAAAATCATCCACTTTTTAAACATTTTCTAGAACCAAGTTAAAAGCTTTGTTGGACTTTACTCTCATCAGCTCTCAACAGAGCAGAGGGAAGGAGATCACCCTTCTCTCTACCTCTGGTGGAGGTGAGACATGGTGACAAAGATGAGTTAAGACTGACAAATGCAAAGAGGCACCTAGGTCATCCCTGAATCTATCTCTTTCTTAGGAGCCTAACTATCGCCTGTTTAACCATCCTTGGTAATATAATTTCATTTGGCATTGTGTAACTTTACAGTTGTTTTACAGATCAGCGGGAAAAAGAGTGGATTTTCCCCACAAGAAAAACAGCCATTAGGAAAATGGCCCATTTAAGTTCAGTCTGAACTCATCTTCGTCATGTGACATAATTGAATTGTGACTCTCTGCCAATCATCTCCTTGATACAAAATTGTTTTTTCGCCATTAAAAGGAGAATGGATGATACCACCACTGGTTCTCATATTAGGCATAGAACTTCAAAGGAAACAGGTAAAATTTTACCTCTAAGCTCCTGGGGGAATGCTGGGGAACAAGAAGCCTTCCTATTAAGAAGGCTGTGAGTGGCTCAGGGCAGGACCAACAAGAGGCCAATCTCAGCATGCTGTCTCTTTTTCTTCTCTCTCCTAAAGGGCAAAAAGTGGAAGTCTTTATTGTTGTGCTCTCTAAAGACCTGCTGGGCCTTGGGCAGAATCAGTTGGTACCACAGTGCCATCTTTGAATTCTAGGATTATGATGTCAATTGTTAACAATTTGTGATGAATTTGCTTTTTTGTTACTGGGTTAGAAATTGTCCTCAAAAATCAGTACTTTTCTTCATTAAATATTTCTTTTCCTCTTCCTCAAGCAAAGTGAGGGAGAGGAAATTTTTTCATTATCAGGAACAAGTATTTATTGTTACTATGTGCCACGTACTGTGCTAAGCATGTTATAAATAGTTTAATCTTTACCACAACGAAGAGAAGTAGGTACTATTATAATCACTCCCATTTTAAAGATGAGGAGACTAAGGTAGACAAGAGGTTAAGTGACTTGGCCAGAGTCACACTAAGTCAGTCAGTATCTGAGGTCCAATTCTAACTCGTGTCTTCTTGACCAAGTCCAGGGTCCTACTCACTGCATCACCTAGTGATCTATGGTCTACTAAGTCAAGTATCTGACTGACCATTACTGAAAAGATCCTGATGTAAGAGACTACAGGTTTTTAACTAGATTCATTTTTTTAAAAATATGATTACAAAAGAGTCTTAAAAATATGTTTTATAGATATTCATCTTTATGTAATGGTCAATACTGAAAAAAAAATACTTCTTTCCTCTTTCTTCCAGATTGAACCCTCCCTTATAGCAAAGAAAAACAATTAAATAAAAATACCTTATATAGGGACTGCAGCTAACAAAGTGTATGCAATTTGACCATAGTAATCCCTTTCTGTAGTGGAAGGGGAGGTATGCTTCATGATCTGTGTAGGACCATCCCTCTCTTCTTAGTTAAATTTTGGTTTCCTTTGAAATAAAAATACTTTATTGTTTCTTTTTGTCTTTACTGTTGTAACTGGTGAAATTTCTTAACCTAATCCCTTCATATTAAATGCTCTCATGTGACAAGGAAAACCAATTAATCAAAAATAATTGATTTAGAGACTTTCTGAAAGGGTATACCATATTCTGCCCAACTAGATCCCCACCTCTCTGTAACAAGAGAGAAGATAGACTGAATAATCTTTTCTCTGGGGATTCATTTTTTCTTATCACTTAAAGTTCAACTCCTTTTTAGTGCTCATTTACATAGTCATTTTCATGTATATTTTCTTTCAGCTGTGCTAATTATGCTTAGTACAATCTTCCCACAATTCCATTTTTTTCTAATTTCTCACTGAGAAAGAACATTCCATTATATTCATACATGATAGATTTTTTCCTGAAATTCCCCAGTGTATAGGTAGCCATTTTATTTTGATTTCTTTGCTACTGCAAGATATTATCAACATTTGGATATGTTTTGGGTCTTTGTTTTTGTCTTTTTTTATTTGTCCATTAGTGGTACTGCTTAGTCAAAGAGTATAAAGAGTTTAGTCAAATTATTTGCATAATTTCAATTTGAAATTGAAGATTGTAGGGCCATTTCACAGTTCTAATAACAGGGTATCAGCATCTGTCTTCCTGCAGTCCTCACAGCTTTGACCCTTCCCAGTTTTTGGCATCTTTGCTAATTTGCACAATGTGAGGTGAAACCCTTGAGATATTCTAATTTTCACTCCGCTTACTGATAGACATTTGGATCATGCTTTCAAGTGGCCATTAATTTTTTTGTACTTTCTAAAAAAAAGTGTTTATTTGTGTGTTTTGACATTTATCTCTTGCAAACTAGCTCCTGGTACTATATATTGTCTAATTTCCAAAATATTTTCAATGTTACCTTAACAGTCATATTTAATGCAAAAATTTACCACATTATATTGTTCTCCTATAATTCTGTCTTCATAGATTTTATTCATGCAAAAAGTTTAAAATTCCATGTATTAAAATTATATTACTTTTATGTTAACTTCTATTTCTCATTTAATTAAGAATTGCTACTATAACCGTAGTTATGGAATATAGCTAGTATCATTCTGTTCTCTTCCATTTTTGAGTTTATTTTGGGATACAGGGTAAGAAGTTGATCTAAAGCTAATTTCTGTTAACTTGCTTTCCAGTTTTCCCAGGAATTTTAGTGGAACTCAATAACCCAGTCCACCATTATGTCTTTTCTCCCCAGTAATTTAGGATCATGGGTTTATCAGTCACAAGGGGGGGTTACTTCATTTCTTGCTTAAATATTCTGACATGAACAGACATACACACAGACCTAGACATATAAATGTAATTATGTGTGTGCTGTTTATATGTGTTATATGTGTATATTTGTGTTGTTCCACATACATACACCACTACCAGTTAATTTTGATTTTTGCATGTGTATATATAAATAACACACATGTACACATGTATATATGTGTGTACATATGTATTATTTTATATCATTCTAAAAATAATTTGGTTGCTATAACACTAAATTAACTAGGATATTATTCTTGTTCTTATTAATTTACCATGTCCAACCATCAGCATGAGTACCTCTATAGTTATTTAAATCATTTTTCCATAAAAAATGTGTTGTAATTGTATTTTTATAAATCTTATGAATATCTGGGTAGATCAATTGCCAGGTACTATATGGATTTTGTACTTAATTTGAACAGAATTTCTCTTATTTTTTTCCATTACATTTCTCTTATCCCTCACTCTTCTCCCTTTTGTTATTGTTGTTAGTAATAGTATAAAATAGTATAAAAACCTAATCATATTGTGGGGTTTGTATATTGAAATCTGACTGTGACTACTGATTATCTTAATTTCTCTACTATTCTCTGAGATATCCTAAAGATACCATTATGTTACCTGAAAATCTTCTTTGTTAGAATTATATTTAAAATTTTTGTGTCAGTATTGATTAGTGACATTAAAGTCTTTAGTTCTCCTTCTCTGGTTTATCTCTCCCTTGTTTGGATATTGAGATCACATGTATTTCATAAAAGGAAGTTGGTAGAGTTCTTTCTTAATTTTTGAAAATAGTTTTTTTTGTAGCATAGGTGCAAATCACTTGTAAATCCATTTATTCTATCTCCCTTCCCCAATTTAGCAATTAATTTATGGCTTGTTTCATTTCTTTCCTTTGTTTCCCTCTTTTCAATTCCAGTTTTTCTCTTGTATTGTGTGATTTCTATTTCTTGTTTTTCTAACTTTATTATTTTATGTGTAGCTACTCATCCATTACCTTTGAATTCTGTTTTGCTGTCACATAATTTTGCATAGCCATTTCTAGAAATCTTTTTTATTTTTTTCTATTTATTGCTAATTTATGTTATTTTTATTTTGATAATTTGATTTCTTCTCCCTTTTTCTAGATTTTTATATTACATCTTTTATATTGTTTATGTTCAATTATTCCCCAGTTTATGGCTATTTTCATAAAGTTCTACTGGATATTGATTAATACGCATATTCTTTTATGTTTTCAATCAGTAGCTGTCATATGTGTCAAACCCAGTTTATCTAACAATTCATTGATACATTTAAAATGTATGGACCTATATGGAATGAAAATGAAAGGCTGAATCAAAATCTCCTATATTCTAGGTATCTCAATAAAAGAAGTAGTAGGAGACATTGTCTTGGATAAAGAAAGAACAATTTGATAAAATCAGGAAAACAAAGAAACTAAATTATGCTTAAAGGCACTATAAACAATAAAAACAGAATCTTGCAGTTCTGGACTATATGATTAACAAGATGGAGAAATAAAAACTTTCTCTGATTCTTACAGCCTCTCAGACCTCTCTAAAAGAGGAATTATGTTTAAGAGATAAAGCTCAAGTGTCTCCAGGATATAAAATACCAAGAATTTTAATAAATTAAAAATTCAATGAACTAATTGCAAAAAAGGTTAGTAATCCCTAACCTCTTTTCCAATGGCCACTCTGACAAGGTAATTCATGGCTTATAACAAACTCAGGTATGCCTACCCCTACTCCTAGTGTCTCAGAAAATCAAAAGGCAGAATCTTGCTACAACTGGGGAACCAGAATAGCGGTACTTTCTACACTAAAAGTATTTCGCCAGAGAGGTGAGGAACAGAGGGAATTGGGGCAAGATGTCAATTTGTGTAGCATGTGTGGCATTCTACTAAGTGTAAAGTAGGTTGGCATCCAGTTGGGATGAATGCATAACCCCCAAAGTCTGTTGAGACAGAGATTGTGACTGATGAAATATGAATTGTTAAATATGGGCAGAAGAAGGCTGAAGGAGGTTTGTGGTGTAACTGCTAGGAAAGATCACAATCAGAGTGGAAGGAGTCAGAAAGAGAGCAATAAGGGAACATAAGACATAGAAGGGGAAATTGAAATTAAGAAAGAAGTCAGATGGGAGAAAACTCAATTAAGGACCTTGAACATAAGTAGATAAACCTACAGGGAAGATGTTAATGACAGAAAGAAATCTGGCTGGCAGATCAACTAAATCAGTCTAGACATCTATGAATAAATATTGCAGGACAAAGGAAAATTTAATAGAAACCTGATGAAGCTGACTCTGTGATTCCTAAGAGAACAGAAACTACAGTAGAATGTTTTTGGATGCTTTAAAAGAGAAATGAGAATTGTGAAAGTGGAATCTATGGTCTGCACAGAAAAAAAAAATAATTAGTAAATCACAGCAGCAAACCTCATCAAAGAAACCAAAAAGAAAATAACTTATTTAAAGTGGGGATATTAGGAAGCAAAGGAAAATCTGGAAGACCATAATCAATCAACAATAACATTAAAAGAAAATATTGTCTCCAAACAAGCAAAATATATATTGATCTCAAAAGAAGGAAGTATAGAGATAACCAAAGGATTATAAGATGTCAGAACATGACAAGTTAAAAATAAAGGCATGTACACCATAATGCAAGAAATATTTTAAGAAAACATCCCAAAACTTCTGAGCACAGAAAAAACAAGGTGCTAATCAAAGAAACTTACCCCTTGGAAAAACTTCTAATTCTGAAAACCCCTGAGATACAGTGGTTCAACTTAAGTTCCAATAACAAAACAAATTCTGGAGGAGAAAGATTTACAAGTATAAAGGAAGGAAATTCAAATAAAGCAAGACTATTCAACATCTACCAGAACTGAAGAATAATGTATCCTGAAAAGTAAAGGAGTTTAAGATGCAACTCAGATGACATATCCCAAAAACTTGAGTCTAACATTAATGGAAAAAAATGGAAATTTCATTTTCAAAAACACATTTGAAGCATCTCCACAAATAAAACTCAAGATTGAACAAATGTTTGGTTTTCAAACACCTCAGAAAACAGTAATACAGGGAAAGTAAATAAAGCAATTAAGGATAACAAAAAAAGAATGAGAGAAACCATGAAGAAATTTCATTGTAAAAGTAGACAAAAAGATGGTGAGAGTAGAAGTAAAATAGAAGAAATAGAGAAATAAACCTCAAAAAAAAATCATGGACTAGCATCACAACATTCCACCTACATGTGAATTAAAGTTTTTCTGTGGAATTAAATTATGGAATTAAGAGATATAGATATAACGTACTCTAATCAAGAAAAAGGTTAACAATGAAGGGAAAATAATTTCTGTTGTTTCTCAGGTAGAAGAGAACCTAAAAATAATGGATAAAGAGGCAAAGGGAGGGATTGAAATGGGGAAAGGAAGGGTGAAATCTTATTTCAGTGGTGAAAGTGGTTGCCATTGAAGGAACCTTTAATGAAATGACACATATTCTTTATTTTTTTTTCAATTTGAGAAAATATTCTTTTAATACAAAATTTATTTATTTTTCAATTCTTAACATTCACTTCCACAGGAATTTGACTTCAAAATTTTCTCCCTGTCTCTCCCCACCCCTGCCCCAAGACAGCATGCACCCCATCCATCCCTTCCTCCAGTCTGTCCTCCCTTCTATTACCCACAATTTTTCCATTCACCTTCCCTTTTATTTTCTTTTAGGGCAAAACAGATTTCTATACTTCATTACCTATATAGCTTAACTTCCAGTTGTGTGCTAAAACAATTTTTTAACATTAATTCTTAAAGTTTTGAATTCCATATTCTCTCTCTCCCTCTCCACTTACCCTCATTGGTAAAATAAGCAATTAAATATAGGTCATATATGTTTAACAATGCAAAACATTTCCATAAGAATTATGTTGTAAAAGACTAATGACATTTTCCTCTGTCCTATCCTGTCCATTTATTCCATTCTCTCCTTTGACATGTCTTCTCACAATAGTGTTTACTTCTGATTATCCCTTTCACCAATTTGCTGTACTTTCTATTATCTTCCCTCTCCTTTTCCCTTCCCTCTTGCATTCCTGCAAGGTAAAATATATTTCCATGTCCAATTGAGTGTGTGTTATTCCCTCCTTAAGCCAAATCCTGTGAGAATAAGCCTCAGTTATTTCCTTTCATCTCCTCCCTCTTTTGGTCCATTGTAAAAGTTCTTTCTTCCATCTTTTATGTGAGATGATTTGCCATATTCTACCTCTCCCTTTCTCTTACTTCTAGTACATTCCATTCAACAGTAAATTTTATTCTTTTAGATATTTTCCCTTCATATTCTGCTCACCCTGTGCATTGTGTGTGCATAAATATCTATAGCTATATATATGTATATACATATATATATATATATATACATACATATGCCCATGTATATATACATACCTATACAAGTAATATACACATACATACCCATACACACCAACACACACACACACACACACACACACACACACACACACACACACACACACATATATATATCCTCTAACTATCCTAATACTGAAAAAGGTCTCATGAGTTACAAATAACATATTTCCATGTAGGAATGAAAGCAGTTCAACAATAATTAATTCCTTAAGACTTCTCTTTCCTGTTTACCTTTTCATATTTCTTTTGATTCTTGTATTTGAAAGTCAAATTTTCTATTCAGCTCTGGTCTTTTCAACAAGAATGCTTGGAAGTCTTCTAATTCATTGAAATTCCATTTTTTCCCCTAAAGTATTATACTCAGTTTTGATGGATGGGTGATTCTTGGTTTTAATACTACCTCCTTTGACCTCTGGAATGTCATATTCCAAGCCCTTCCATCCCTTAGTGTAGAAGCTGCTAAATCCGGTGTTATCGTGACTGTATTTCCACAATACTTGAATTGTTTCTTTCTGGCTGCTTGTAATATTTCCTCCTTGACCTGAGAGTTCTGGAATTTGTTTACAATATTCCTGGGAGTTCTCTTTTGTGTCTTTCAGGAGATGATTGGTGAATTCTTTCCATTTCTATTTTACTCTCTGGTTCTAGAATATCAGGGCAGTTTTCTTTGATAATTTCTTGGAAGATGATATCTAGACTCTTTTTCTTGATCATGGTTTTCAGGTACACCAATAATTTTTAAATTATCTCTCCTGGATCTATTTTCCAGGTCAGTTGTTTTTTCAATGCGATATTTTACATTGTCTTCTATTTTTTTATTCTTTTGGTTTTGTTTTATAATTTCTTGGTTTCTCATAAAGTCGTTAGCTTCCATCTGCTCCATCCTAATTTTTAAAGAATTATTTTCTTCAGAGAACTTTTGAACCTCCTCTTCCATTTGGCCAATTCTGCTTTTTAAAGCGTTCTACTCCTCATTGGCTTTTTGGACCTCTTTTGCCATTTGGGTTAGTCTATTTTTAAAGGTGTTATTTTCTTCAACATTTCTTTGGTCTCCTTTAGCAAGCTGTTGACTCACTTTTCATGATTTTCTTACATCACTTTCAATTCTCTTCCACTTTTTCCTCCACTTCTCTTACTAGATTTTCAAAATGCATTTTGAGCTCTTCCATGGCCTAAGACCATTGCATTTTTTTCCAGAGGCTTTGGATGTAGAAAGTTTGACTTTGCTATCTTCCTCCGATGGTATACTTTGTTCTTCCTCATTCAAAAGGATGGCAGAAAATATCTTTTCAATAAGAAGGTAACCTTCTATAGTCTTGTTTTTTCCCCTTTTTTGGAGCACTCTCCCAGCCAGTTACTGGCCTTTTTAGTCCTTTCTTAAGTGAAGAGTATACACTAGGGACCTGTGAGCTCTCAGTTCCTCCAATGTGGCACAATCAAGCCATGTGCTCTGGTCTATGAGCAACCACAAGCACTCCTTTCTGCCCAGGATCTATGAGTAGGATTCTCTCTCCACAAACACCACCATCTCCACCACACCAGCACTCTTCCTCACCTCAGGACTGCCACTCAGGGCTGAGATCCAGATCAGCTGCTTGATTCCTCCCAGGATCTTTAGGCCAAGGACTTCACAAGTGGATGCTGCTGCCTCCCTGGGGCCAAGGCTGGGTCCAGACCCCCCTCTCACCCAGGTGAAAGAGCTTTCTTATTGACCTTTGAAGCTGTCTTTGTTATTTGTGGGTTGAGAAATCTGGAAACCACAGATGCTACCTGTGATTCCATGCCCTGATGCCTGCTGCAGTCCTGTTCATGCTGTGCTGTGTGGCCAAGGCTGGGCTGTTCTCCTCTCTGAGCATGGTGTGATAGGCTGCCTTGGGCTTGAAATCTCTTTCAATGTGTCATTTTGTTGCTTCTGCTACTCTAAAATTTGTTTAGAGTCATTTTTACAGGTATTTTATGGACTATGGGGGGAGAACTAGAGCAGGTCCATCCTTCTAGTCATAAGGGACT
Source organism: Bettongia penicillata ogilbyi (assembly GCA_023548195.1). Classification (NCBI taxonomy): domain Eukaryota; kingdom Metazoa; phylum Chordata; class Mammalia; order Diprotodontia; family Potoroidae; genus Bettongia; species Bettongia penicillata. The sequence continues at coordinate 6,351,971 of JAJHZJ010000198.1, read as the reverse complement.
TATCAAAGTTGAACTGTTTACTTTCCTACATGGAAAGACAATATTTGTAACTCTTGAAACTTTTCATTATCTGGGTAGTTGGTGGGATTACACACACACATACACACACACACACATACACACACAAGCACACATACATGCACACACACATACACACATGCATGCACACACAGAGACAGAACACAGAGTGAATTGAATAGGATGGGATCATATCTTAAAAAAATGAAGTTAAGTCATGAGAGAGAAATGTATTGGGAGGAGAGAGGGAGAAATAGAATGGGGCAAATTGTCTCTCATAGAAGAGGCAGGCAGGAGACTTTTAGTGGAGAGAAAAAGAGGGGAGCTGAGAGAAAAACATGAAGTTTACTCTCATCACATTTGACTAAAGGAAGGAATAAAATGCACACTCATTTTGGTATGAAAATGTACCTTACAATACAGGAAAGTGGGGGAGAAGGGGATAAGCAGGGTGGGGGGGATGATGGAAGGGAGGGTAATGAGAGGAGGGAGCAATTTGTAATCAACACTCTTGGGGAGGGACAGGATCAAAAGAGAGAAGAGAAGCAATGGGGGGCAAGATAGGATGGAGGGAACTGTAGTTAGTCTTACACAACATGACTATTAGGAAGTCATTTGCAAAACTACACAGATATGGCCTATATGGAATTGCCTGCTTTCCCAAAGGGAATGAGTGGGGAGGGAGGGATGGGGAGAAGTTGGAACTCAAAGTTTTAGGAACAATTGTCAAATATTGTTCTTGATTCTAGGAAATAAGAAATACAGGTAATGGGGAATAGAAAGTTATCTGGCCCTATAGGACAAAAGAGCAGATGGAGACAAGGCAAAGGAGGGATGATAGAAGAGAGGGCAGATTGGTGATAGGGGAAATTAGAATGCTTGGCATATTGGGGTGGTGGGAGGGGAAAAATGGGGAGAAAATTTGGAACCCAAAATTTTGTGAAAATGAACGTAAAAAGTTAAATAAATTAATAAAAAAAAAGAAACAAAAAGAATGATAAATTGGATTAAATAAAGCAAAGCCCCACAATCTTTTGGTTACAAAAAATACACCTAAAACATAAGGACCTACTCAGAATAAATAAAGAGGAACTAGAAGAAAATTTACAGTGCCTCAGGTAAATGCAGAAGAGGAGCTTCAATCATGTTCTCAGGCAAAACAAAAATAAACCCAACATAAAGAGATAAGAAAAAAGGAAAGTATTATACTAAAAGAAGCATAGACAACAAACCAATACAAATGTCAAACATATGTTTCAAACACCTTAGTATCTAAATCTATAGAGAAAAAACTAGCTAAATTCCAAGACATAGAAAATAATATATTAGTAGCAAGAGATTTCAATGTCCCTCTCTCAGTTTTATATAATTCTAAGAGAGAGAGAAATCAAAAGGAAAATAAAAAATTTAACAAATTGCAGGAATAACTATAGTGAGAAGGCATACAGTGTCTTCTGAGTTGGACTGCTAAAGAGTATGTTTATTTGTTTGCACCACATGAAACTTTTACTTAAAATGATCATGCATTAAACCATAGGGATGTTAAAAATAAATACCAGAAGGCAGAAATAGAAAATTCCTCCTGTCCAGATCATAACACAATGAAAATATCAATTAGTTCAGGGAGCACAAACAAAAGGCAGGTTCAAATCAAGACTTAACAACACAATCCAAAATAATTGGTGGTAAAAGAACAGATCACAGAAAGCTATAATTATGTGGGAAAAAATTATAATTTTGAAACAGCATATCAAAATTTTTAGGATTCACCTAAAGCAGTTCTCAAAAGAAACATTGTATCCCTAAAAAAAGCTCAGGCATTAATAAAGTAGAAAGGGAGAGATTTAGTGAAATTTATTTTAAAAATTAGAAAGCTCAAAATAAACACAAATAACAAAAATTTAAAAATGAATAACCTAGAAACAAAAAAGCTATAAAAATAATAAACTAAAAACTTGTTCTTTAAAAAATAAAAAATTAATAAACCTTTATTTAATCAGTTTAAATTTTAAAAAGAGGAGAGAAAAATTAACAAAATAATAAACAAGGTAAAACTGTAATAAAACCAAAAGAAATGAAAATAATTTTCAGAACTTACTGTGCTCATTTACATGCTACCAGAACAAGTGAGAACTAAAAAGAGAGTAGTAGTTTGAAAAATACAAAATACTCAAACTAACAAAATCAGATTGAAATCTTGAATAATTTAATATCAGAAACAGAAATTGTACTAATCATAAAAGAAATACCAAAGCAAAAGCAAAAATCCAAACTCCTGATCTAAATGGATTCAAAGGAGAATTCTATCAAACTTTTAAAGAAAAACTAGTAACCATTCTACAAAAATTAGTCTCAAAAATCGAGAAAGTACCAGAACATCATCCTTTTGTAAGACAAATATAGTCCTAATATTTAAACTAATGAATGAAAAAGCATAAAATGAAACCCAGGGAACAATATTTTCTGTGAATATCAATTCAAAAATTTTAAACAAATCTTTCTCAAACAGAGTATAGCAATTAATCCAAGAAATCATTTACTGTAACCAAGTAGGCTTTACACAAGAGTCATAAGGATGATTTGATATTAGAAAAACAATAACAATATTCATATCAAGAACAAAAATCATATAAAACCCTATGATTATCTTAACAGACTTAACTGAAAACCATTTGACAAAGTATAAGACTCATGTGTGCTTAAAAAAAAACAAACAACCTCATAAAGTATAGGCTTAGAGGAATCTTTTTTTAATATTATAAAAATTATCTTAAAGAAAACAAAATCAAGTATTATATAAATCAGAATACACTAGAAGATTTCCCAGTTAATACAGGAGTAAAATAGAATGGTTAATATTCAAACTATTATTTAATGTAGTTCTGAAAATGCTAGCATTAGAAACAAGAAGAAAGGAAAAAAATTAAAAGCATAAAGATAGGCAAAGAGGAGATAAAACTATCCTTATTTGCTTATGATAAGATAACTTACTTAGAAAATCTTAGGAATTCAGCAAAGATGAATTGATTCAATTAATACCTCAGAGAAGTCATAAAACATAAAATAAACTCTCAAAAATAAATAACACACACGTGTTAATAGTAAAATCCAAGTAGCAATAATAGAAATGAAAATCACATTACTAATAGCTACAAAATACATAAAATATTTGGGGATCAGTTTGTCAAAACACACAAAATACTTATATATGTTCAGCTACAAAGTACTCCATAAAGAAATCAAGAACAAGTTAAATATATAAAAGAATGTTCAGTGCTTTTGGCTGAGACATACAAATATAATAAAAATAACTGTACTACCAAAGTGAATTTACAGTTTTAATGCTATGCCAATCAAACATAAAGATACTTTACAGAACTTGATAAAATAATGGCAAAATTCATTAGGAGAAGAAAAAATATCTAGAATATCAAAGGAAATAATGAAAATAGCTAGGGACCTAGGGGGTAGCACTTCCAGATCTCAAATTATATTTTAAAGCAGCAGTCATCAAAACCATATGTTACTGATTTAAAAATAAAGAGGTAGATCAATGGAACAGACCAGACTAGGGAGAATCAGCAACAATCGAACTCAATAAGCTAGTGTTCCATAAACTGGAAAGTATAAATTACTTGAGGATAAATTTCCTACTTAATAAAAACTGATAGTAATACTGAAAAGTAGTCTGGAAGAAATTTGACTTAAACCAACAACTTACTTTGTATTACACAATACATTTTAAATGTATATGTAACCTAAATATTAATATCATTCCATAAAAAAAGAGAAGCAGAGCATTTACCTTTCATAACTCTTTATAGGAAATGTTTTTTTAACTAAAGTACAATGACAATTATAAAAGAAAAAAGTTAACTTAAATTGCATAAAAACTGTACAAACTTACTGTACCTAGGATAAGAAAATTAGTTGTGCTCTTCTTTTCTCTTCTTTTTTGTATCTTTAAAAATATTGTTTTATATTGGATGGATCTCTGGGAAAAGATGGGGAAAGATAATGAAGGAAATCATGGTGATATAAAACACTAAAAGACATATAAAATTATATCAAAAAATCTTCCATCATTTTATTTTTAAGAGAATCTACTAATGCAGAGAGTGTTGCTGTATTTTCTTCTAACTTTTCTGTTTAGATTTGTGGATTTATTACTTAAGAACTCTAATTTCTGTTATTTGTTTCATGTTTTCAACAGAGATGTTTATTGTTCTTCTGAAATGTTCTTGATGTTCTCTGAGTTATTCCAGGATTATTTCAAAAGTCTTTGCAGAAGTCATTGTGCTATCTTAACCATTCTCAGGATGCAGTTTCATTTGTTATGAATTACTTGTCACTGAAATTTATCTTGTCTTTGAATTGTTGGTTCATTGGTCCTTCAAATAGCTTTCATATAGCCTAATCAAATATTATGCTGATTTTTTATGGCATCTTTGCTCAAAATGTGCTAGCCACCAATCCTTTCCCTTCAAAAGACTCAGCACCACTGTGCCTCTCTCTTTCAACTCCAGCCACACGTTCTCTTTGGCTAGTTACAACCCCTGGGGTAAACAGGTCTGTTTCTCTGAATTTAAAGGTATCCAGCTGAGATACAGATGCAGGGAGATTCCAAGCAACCACTGGAATAAAGTCGTCTAGTCTCCCATACAAGTCCTAATCTTCTGAGTTCCATTATTTTTTTTCTTTACCTGGATTTCTTCAGGCTCTAGCCTAGAACTTGAATGCTGCTTCTGAAGAGACTTAGGAAGGATCCTACAGGACCCTGCTGAGAGGGATTTCCCAAGAAGCATTTGCAGTTAAGCCTCTTCTTAACATTTCTCAGTTCAATTGGTTCATTTTCTTCTATATTGTAGCCCTTGTATTTAACTAGTGGTGCATTTCTAGTTGTTTGCCTCGCCCATTTTCTTGTCCCCTTCCCTAAGATCCTCACTCTTCTACCAGCTACCTCCTCTCCTTCTCTATTTTCGGGGCAGGAGAGATTCAAGATCCCATCTACTGTCATTGAGTTAAATCCAAAGTTTTATCAGCCTAGAAGGTCCAGGGCTGCCTTGGTCAGATGCTAAAGGGGAGCAGGAAGGTTAGAACAAGGCCAGAAGAGGAAGCACCATCTCTCCAGAGAGATGATGCTCGCATTCAACCTGAAAGTTGGGACTCCCCTGTGAGAAACTGCAAAGGTTTGAAATCAAATCTATATATGCAGTAGCCATGAGTATCAGAAGTATCCACTTCTATGTCCAGGGAAGCTGTGGGAATACTAATGGGAAACTTAGAAAGAGGGAGAAGTTGCACCTGAAACAGTGAGCTGGAAAATTGACTTTCAACTATTTTTCCTATAAGAACTAATTTGTAGCAGGTTCTTTTACTTCTTCTTTTCCATGGATTAGGTTTTTTTGTTTTTTTAATGTGGGGGCTTCTTACTTGTATTATTAGGTGTGATGGGCAGTAGCTACGCCTAGGAAACCCCTCATTCCGATATCTACTCAGAATTCCTCTTTGCTTTCCTTCTAGTAATCTTTCCATTTTTAAGCAATGTTCATATTTTTTTTTGGTTCTACTGATTTAGGTATGTATTAATTCATAAAAATCTTCTATTTCTTTAAAGTTCTTATGTTTGTTGTCATATCTTAATGAATAATAATATTCAAAACATTCAAATGAGGGTGTTTTTGTCATTCCCCAATCAACAGGCAGAAACTTTATTTTGGTTTTTGATTGCCACAAAGTGTGCTGCTGTGACTATTTTTGACATAGCATTAAAAATTTTGGTTTATGTGTCTTTGACCTTGTTGGGGTATGTGTGCACTAGTGGGACTAGTCAAAGAGTATGGAATTTTTCTTGAATAATTCCAAGTTGATATCCAGAATGGTTGAATTATTTCACATTTCTACCAACCACATATTATTGCGCTTGTCTTCCAACGTTGATCCTGGCCACATTTTGGATCTTTGCTAGTTTACACGTTGTGTGATGAAATCTTTGAGTTCATTTAAATTTTAATTTCCCTTATAAATAGGGATTTAGGGCATATTTTCAACTGGTTGCTTGTAAGTTATAATTCCTCTTTTTGAAAAATGTTTCTTTGTATTTTGACCACATATCTATTAGGAAGTGGCTTTTGCATTTATTTCCTAGATATCTTGGTTGTTGGTCATTTATTAGTGATATTTGATGCAAATATTCCCTTCTACAATTTCTCTTTTTCTTTCTTGATTGATTTTATTCATTTGTAACACTCCTGGGTTACTCCCAATTTGTACTCTCACTCACAGGCTGGGTCTCCAGAGTGTAGCTGCCATTTCAGGTCCTAAGGGTACCCTCTGAGGTACCACTCTTATGCCTATAGCTCATTAAGCCTCTCCAGTATGATGCCCCTTTAATAATTCAGCACAAAACACAATTATCTCAAAGAAAAAAATGCATTTACTAAGATAACATAATGAAGAGTGGGGAGGAAAGGAGAAAAGCATTTATTATGACCCTACTATGTGCCAGGCATTGTGCTAATAAACATTTTACTAATATTATCCCATTTGATTAAGTAGCTACAAAACAATACTCTCCAAAAAATATGACTCTCACTTTCCCACAAGAATACATAGTGTCTGTGGGAAAGAGAGGGTATAAACTTGGAACGTCTATCAGACACAAACATAAAGTGCAGAGCCCTAATGCCTTTTCTCCTCTCCTTGGAAAGTGCTCCCAATACTCCCTCTTAGGCACAAGGTTTTTGCCAGGCAGGGAGCTCATCTAGGCCCCCAGGGAATTTTCTGTTGCTTATCTCTTAATTGCTGGGGGAGTTCATACCCAGCTCTCCCCTTTGCATGTAGGGATGATAATCCTTGAAGTTGTTTCCTGGTCTTGAAGATTTGCCTCTCTGTATCAATTTCTGTCTCGAATGTATGTCTGTGCTCCCTTTGACCTTCCTAATTCTGGTTAGGATGACTACTCCTGGCAGAAGAATTAACTGCTATATGCCATGGCCAGAAATGTGAGGAAAGAAGAGAGAAACCCAGCCATATCCACCAGGGTCATTTTCTTTCAGGAGACAGATTCACCTACTAGGTAGACTCCTGGGCCACCCCAGTACCAATTCTCTGAGTTTCCAATGGTTTGATTGTCCAACTCTCCCCAGAGCTTAGCTATTTAGAGCCTCAAGGAGTATGGCCAACCTTTTTTTTTCCCCTTTTTCTTTTTTTGCTATCCAACGACCAGGTTCCCTTTTATTTCATTAATGAAAGGTGTTCACATTGTGGAAAAGGATCATTAGGTGTTAACACCTCATTACCATATTAACACCTCATTGTCTGTGATTATTTCCAATGACTTTATCAACTGGGCTAGAGATAATGATAGAGATGAGCATAATGCGTTCTTGAATCTTTTCAGAATTAGTGAAGAGGATATAGGGTCTGAGATAAGACAGCAGATTATTCTAAAACAATAACTTTGTGGATTTAGGAAAATGATATACATATATACACACATATACACAATATATTATATAATATGTGGTTATATATAACACATTATATATATGTTGTATGTATGTATATATGCATATGTGTGTAAATATGGAGTTTTGTGCTTTAATAGCTAAATGGCATTAAAAAGTTGGGGATACCCTAAATATACACACATATGAGTTAGCATTTATATAGAACTGAAAGGTTTACAAAATGATATATAAATATTCTCATATTTGTGTATATCTGTATATTAATATACATATATATTTAGAGTAAGATATATACACACATATTTAGTGTTTATATTTATATAACTTTATACCATATACACATATATATGTATATTCACACATATGTGTATATCTAATGTGTTTAAACACATAGTTATACAGGTAGGTCCTGATTAATGCTAATAATCAATCCCCTGAAGTGATCATATGCATTTGAATTTAGACTACTTGAAGTTATATTGCTATATAATATGTTTTTTGAAAACAGTTTCTTGTTGGTTCTAGTTCACTGGAAAAATACAGAGAATCTGAATAATTCAACCCCTTCTGGAAAATCATTATTCACCTTAATATATCACACATATACACCCAAACATATGTGCATATGCATACATGTATATATGAATATATACATATGATACATATCTTAAAACTGAACTAAAACTTTTAGGACACAGTATATTTGTGCACCTACAGCTTGCATACATTTATGTAGAACATTAGATATGTTCAGGGGGATATAGTGAACATGCAACCAAAAAATCAAGGTTCTGACACTTTACAGCTATATGAACTAAAGAATGTATCTTCCTAAATGCATAAAACTGGTAAATGTGCATATACACACATATTTACAGTTATATGTACATACATGGATATACATATATACACATAGGTGTGTATGTATATTTCATTAAAGTCCTCCTTTGACACTTAAAAGTAATGACTAGGTAGCCATGCGTTCTTGAAAGCCACTTTGGGTTTGTGTCCTCCTTAGACACATAATGTGTAGTCATTTGTGTCTTCTGTTTATTCTTTTTCTAGCCTTACTTTCTTAACTAATTTTGAAATTTTGTGTAAGGGTCAGGTTTTGAACATTTCCAGAAGGAATAGTGGGGCCTTATTTGGTTCTAGTATGTGCAATATTGGATTCCACCATTATTCTTTCAGATTCTGAGCTCTGTGTTTTTCAAGGACCTCAGGAGTGCTGTGAGCCTTCAGTGCCCTAAGCAGACTAATGTTAGGTTAAGTCTGATCAGTGCCCTCCCAGTCTGAGGCGGGAAGGCTTCTTCCCCAGTTTAAGGTCCAAGCAACACAGCTGCAGATTCTAGGCATTCCTGGCTCACCCCTGGTTCGTGCTTCTTTCTTGATCCCCTTGAGTATATGGTTGCAGGCTCCAGGTTTCCTTGGCTCACCCCTCAGCTGTACCTTGGAAGACTTTCATAAGTCTTCCAGACTGGGGTTTTCTGGCTGGACTTCTGCCCTCATGCCCACAGGCTTCTGGCTACCTCTGTGTACAGATCTGTGCTGGAAAAATGCACTTACTATAGTTTCTTGGACTTCTTGATCATTTCTAGGTCTGGTAATCATTTTTCATCCTTGCTGGAGCAGCTATGGAAAAGCTGGGCTGTTGTCAGCTCCCAATCACCAGGCATCTTAACTGCAAGTCCTTTTAGTCTAGTGGAGAAGACAAAACTAATTTACAAGAACCCATAAGAAAACAAACAAAGAACCAAAAAAACACAGCAAGCATCTAAGTGTTGCATAGTCCAAAACATTAGTGTCAGAAGAGTTCAAAGGGAACATCTTTGGCATGACAACAGGATTACACAGAGTATCATGTTTTCTAAAAATAAAAAAAAGTTCTACTGTTATCTTTTATTTTGTCACGGTCATTTCCAAATATACCCTCATCCACCCAACCGGTGAGCTTTCCCTTAAAAAATAAGAACAGTTAATACCAAATCATCAAGAGAATATGACTGACAGCCTATGCAATATTCAGCACCAAAAAGTTTCCCACATCTCCAAAGAAAGAAGGATATTACTCAGCTCAGGAAGATCATTTCTAAAGGAGATTCTTCCAACCAAGAACAGTATTTCCTATTTAGGCTGATAGGAATCTTTAAGAAAAGATGATGCTTTAAGAAAAGATGAACCACAATTTCCTTTTAAGTTATTTGTGCAAAACTCAGAAAACCCAATGAGCAATCTGTTAAAATGGACAGAGACCATTTTGGAAGTACCCACGGTAAGTCCAAAGTCAATATGCTTGTTAATACAAACATTAACAGGATGGAAGTGGAATTCCTTTCTCATACACTTCTTGACATGTGTATTATTTGGTGGTGGTACTCAGTTACAGATGCAAAATGTATATAGAACAAAGCTCCCACCATTCAAGTTGCTTCCCAGCTCCCTTCCCCCATCCTAGCCAAGGTCTCCCTGCATTATCTTCCGAGTCAAACAAAGAAATTCTGTAGACCATTCCAAGAGAATTCTAAAATCCAATCGCCTGGAGAAATCCAAAAAAAGTAATGACCCTTCATTCTGAATGGAAGCAGCTTTAGGCAAGCCAGGGGCATTCTCCAAATAGCTCCATCTAGGAAGGAAACAAACAGATTAATATCTGAAATTTGATACCCGTTCCAGACACAAGTCGCAACAAACTTAGCAACAAAGCTGTCAAAATATGTTCCACAGACTCATTGGCAAGAGATCTGGACACATTAAAGAAATTCAGTGAAACCAAATCCTTTGCCAAATGGGGATGTTTGACAGCGCGTTCGGAAATACGTTTAGATCAAAACAGGAATGCATCCAAAAGAGTGATTCTCTCCATAAATTATTATGGAATGATTAGAAATAATTAGTCAGTGATTTCAAAATATTACATATATTTTTCAACGGTATTAAGGGGACGTGTTATATAACGTGGGATTTTGTTTTTACATTGCCTTTCTGTATTTTCCTCTGCACCACTCACCAACAGTTTTTAAAGGAGGGGGTACAGATGGACTATGCCACTATATAATTTATTACTACTTTGGGAATATTGTTTATGGCTTACAGAGATCCTTTTTAATTTTTCTAATTGGAAATTGATATCATAGAATTATGGAACTTTAGATCTAGAGGGGATCTTAAAGATTATCAAGTCCAGGGGATTTTAACCTAGGACCTGTGGAATTATTTATTTAGTCTTTTGATAATTGTATTTCAATGTAATTTGTTTCCTTTATGATCTTATGTATTTTATTTTATGAATTTTAAAACATGATTTTGAAAATGAGTCCATAGTTTTCACCAGCCATTCAAAGCTTAAAACAGACATTAAAAAGTCAGCAGTCAATAAGTGCTCATTAAACACCTGCTATGAACCAGCCATTGTGCTGATCTCTAGGGATACAGAGTTGGCAAAAGACAGTCCCTGCCCTCAAGGAGGGCACTTTCCGATGGGAGAGAGAATACACAAACAAGCTATAGATAAGATGAACTAGAGATTTAATAGATGAAAGGCACTAGCATTGAGGGTTGCCTTCGGGGTCTTTTGAAGGAGTTTAACTACAAAGGAGAGAAGAGATAGGGGACAATAGCTAGTGAGGCTGGATGAAGCAAGTAAGAATTTTTTAGAATGGAGGAGATATGGTGTATTTGTAGGCAGTAGGAAAGCAGTCAATAGAAAAGGAAAGAAGATAAATGAAATGGTAAGGATGGTGGAGGGAACCGCTTGCTGTTTATATTGGTAAGAAGGACTGCTTATGCATGTGAGGCAGAAGTGAAGGAGGAGATGGGGCAGAAGGCATCTGGGTGATGTGAGAAGAGGAAGAGGACAGAAGGAGTTCTCTGTGAATGGCCTCAATGCTTTTCACAGAAAGGTTAAGACTTCCCTATCTAGTCCAACTGCCCCGTTTTACAGAGGAAGGAACCGAGGTTCTGAGGAAGACCCAAATCACACGACATTGGTAGAAATAGCATAATGGGAACCCAGGTCTCTTTCTATACAGTCAATTCATTCAAAAATGTTAGAGCAGTAAGTCATCAGTGACTACCATAGTATGGAGAAAAGAGCTTTGGATGTGGCATCAAATGATTTCAGTTCAAAGTAACTTGGGTAATTCCTTTCAACTGCATGGGCCTCCATTTTCTCAGACATGAAAGGATTATATTAAATGTCTTCTAGGGTCCCATCCAACTCTAAATTCTGCAACTGTATGCCATTTCTGATTAAAAGTCTTTTTAAAGAATGGATCCTGTGAACCTTGTATGAAAGAAAGACACATGGGTGCTGTGTGGGGCAGTGGGGAGAACACTGGCTTTAGATAGATCTGACTTTGAATCCTGGCTGTACTCCTTATGTGTGTGATCTTGAACAAGCCATTTCAACTTTCTACATCCCAGAGAAATGACCAGATGGCCCCTGAGGCCCCTTGCTGCTTAAAACAGATAATCCTTTGACCCTTTCCTTGGTAACTGGGAAAGGCATCCCAACCCATAAGAGAAAGGGAAAGACTGACCTCTTTCTAGGCTCATCTGCTCTCTTAATTCTCACCTCTGAAACAAGTCTAACTCCATGTACTCATGAGAGGAACCTATGTATTTTGACATGCCCTCCTCCCTCAGAGTCAGGGAAAGGAAGCGCTGAGCATTGTGGGGATGGGCTTGGTGGAGCTTGATAAAGACTCACTAAAAACTGGCCAACTTATTGGATAATATCCCCAGCTGGCCTCTCTTCAGTTGCAATGCTATTTTCCCTCCTCCTGCTCTTTGAGAGTTAAGATTTAATGTCCTGCTAAGGGGTATTAACTTTTAAGTTGCCATAAAACCAAATAATTATATTTATCAAATTTGTTTTAATTACTGAGCACAGCTAAGCATATGTATGAGTTAGCCTAAAAAAGAAAAAAAATCCAGCCTGCACACCTGCTGTGAGGAACAGTTTCCAAAATGAGACGTGAGGAAAATATTTGAATTCAATTTCCCCTTTCCAGCATCCCATTTAAAGAGAAGAAGGAGAAAGAGGAGAAACACACACGCACAAACACACACACGCACATGCACACGCACACTCACACACATACTTCCAACACAGAACTCGGCCTGTACAGTGAAGGGATTTTACAAGATGATACTGAGCTATGCTTCCTGTCTGTGAAGAAGGCACCAGCATATAAAATGGTAGTGAATTTGCATTACCTCCAATCCATCATTCCTTGAGTGCGCAGGAAAAACTGTGAGACTTGCTGCAACAAAACCCAGCCTTTCGTGTTGACAGATTCTTATTTAAGTGACTATGAATACAACAATTCCACAAATAATTTGTCAAGTGTGTGGCTGAACTGGCTCTGAACCCTGATAAATACCAACCCTCTGCGCGGCTACAAAGGCAGAATGTTCTGCGTGCGGGCAAGGAGGAGCAGGCGCAAGGATTTAACAATCGATGCTACTGTATTTCTCTTTCCTTTGTGGTTTAAAACACACACACACACACACACACACACATCCAACAACAACTTTGAAAGGTGGCTTTTTCAACAGTGTTAAGTACTAGGGGTGGTGAAGGTTTGCAAATCTCAGTTTCATGATACAGCACGGGCAGGAAAAGCACATCCATTTTTAGACTCTGTTTATCACCTCCTGCCTGTGTTTCCCTCTGTAGAAAAACCTTCCCCTTCTCAATGAACAGTTCTAGAGCAGCTGGTTACTTACAAGGGGTTGCTAGTTGCTGGTTCTCACTGGGGGACTGGGAGCATAGAACCCCAGGATCTCTCAGGCTAGTAAGGATTCTCAGAAGGGCCCCAGCTACTGGAGATACATGCCTCGCAGAGATACCCAAGGGCTGGGAGCTCTGCATAAGCAGTAATCCAAATAAATAGAAAGCTCCCCTCCATCCTAACAGGAGCTCATCATTGGACTGTGACTGCAAGGTCTGATCTTTAGTTAAGGAAGGGCTTGTGTGGAAGATAGAAGGAAAAACATTCTTTTTAAGGAGATGTATATCTAATCACTCTTGAAAACTGCAATACATACCTGGATGTCTCTTGCAGACATAATTTAGTATGCATTATTAATTTATTTTTCATAAAGCTTCTCAGCTCCACAAAGGGTAAATAAATATAAGTGCGTAGCCACACAGATAGTAATGTCACTAAGTGGAAGACGTGAATATAAAAACAATTTTCCTTCCTAAAATCTCATCCAGGAGAACACACAAACCCTTCTTATGGAAGGATGCCTCTTGCAAACTCGATTATTCCAGACATTTTAATAAAGTACCGGCCGTTAATGGGACATGAACTCCACTATGCCATTGGCAAAGTGAAACTGTTACTTATCAATGCTGGACAGCCACGGATCAGAATCTGTGTTTCTATTTGTCAATTAGATTTAAACTTTTGACTCCCAGAGAGTTGGGCCTATGGAGATAATCAAGTATGCAGTGGATTAACGGATTCTAATGTAAAATGCTAATTATTTATTGTTTATAAAGCAATCGGAATAATGCAAAAGCTCAGACACTAATGCCATCATGATTTTCCAGTCATTAACTTAACCAGGATTTGCATTTTGGGACTCTCGCCAGTGACTTCCATAGAGTACTTAAGTCATTTTTCAAACACCCTGTCCCATCTTCATCTATTCATCATTAATCACATTTGGTCACTTTACATAGAGAACACTATTCAGATGAAAGATAAAAGAAATACATTAATAAAACTAAAGCTAGTCTGAATACTTCAAAACATAAAGGTAGTAGATGAATATGGTTATGAAAGCAATTTGTACCCTCTGCACTTAGCGTTAAAGTGGGTTTGGTGAAGCTGTTAGTGGGGGAGGGGGACTGAGGGCAAGAGAAGTTTCTTTGCTATTTAAAAGGCATTGACTGAAAGGAGAAGCTGCGATTGCTCATCCTACTAGGCTCTTTTTCACCTGCCTCTTGAAATAAAGGCATGGAAGGAAACTGGTGTAGAGAGGCTATCATTCTCCTTTGTGAGGCAGATGGGGAACACAGTGACAGTTGTTGAATTGTCGATAGAGTTGGGGGTATCTTAAACATGGAGAAGCCTAGAGAACAATTCAAACCTTGAAATGGAGCTGGTAATTTTGGGTTGATTGGGATGGGGGGCAGGAAAGGGCTTTCATTTCTGTTGCTCCTCTCCAGTATCTTGATTCTGCTTCCAATAGAAGGCTTACTTCCTTTGTTGGGAGCTTGGACAGTCCCTCCCCCTCTTTGAGCCTCAGTGTCCTTATCTGCAAAATGAAAGGAGTTTTACTAGATGACCCTTACAAGTCTCTTCTATCTCTAAATCAATGATGCTGTGATTTGTCAGAGTGAGTAACTGATGCAATGCTGAATGAAGATGGAGGCTCGATCTCTGCTGACTGACAAGGACAGAGCTATGTTCCCTTAGAAAAGATCTTCTACTGGGAGTCAGTTTAGCCCCCTGAGAGAGGTACTGGCTGAAAGAGAGGTGGGGTGCAGATTTTAATGATAAAACTCACTGGGGAGTCAGGGGTTGGGGCACTGAGTCAAGACTAGGTTGGAAGACCGTTGCTAGGAGGTTATGAAAATGCAAAAGGGAAGAGAGTGGCAAAAAAGAGAAAGAAAGAAAGAAAAAAAAGGAAAAAAAAACCTGACAGAGGGAGGAGACCGAAAGGGAAGCTACATCTGCTGTTACAATCCCACCCACACATAGATTTTTCACGAACACCAACTAACATATAGATATTTCAGGCCAACTTTTGCCCAGGCTCGCTTCTCTAGCATATTTTTTGTAGCAAAAAAACAAGAAGAAATAAAGAAGAAAAAGCAGGAAGGAAGGAAGGAAGGAGAGAAAGAAAGAGAGAGAGAGAGAAAGAAAGAGAGAAAGAGAGAAAGAGGAGAAAGAGAGAAAGAGAGAAAGAAAGAAAGAAAGAAAGAAAGAAAGAAAGAAAGAAAGAAAGAAAGAAAAAGAAAGAAAGAAAGACAGACAGAAAGAAAGAAAGAAAGAAAGAAAGAAAGAAAGAAAGAAAGAAAGAAAGAAAGAAAGAAAGAAAGAAAGAAAGAAAGAAAGAAAGAAAGAAAGAAAGAAAGAAAGGAAAAACATGGGTGTGGAGCAGATAAGCCTCCTGAAGAGAAAGCCTTTTCTGTTCCTCAGGCTCAGACTTGTGGCAGCTACTATGTCTCTCCAGCACAGACATGGGCACCTTTTGTAGTTCATTGGACAGGGATCCAATCTGTGGCAACTGCTTCAAAAGAAAAAGTTTGAGGTGTTCAGGGTCTCCCCGGTAATTCAGAACTGCAAAGTTGCAGTTCCCAGTGAAGGCTGAGGGGATGCTACCAAATCTGAGGAACAGTTCCTCTAAGAGCACAAAGAACCTGTTCATCTCAGTCAGTCATGAAGAACCTTATGCGAGCTCTCTCTCTCCTTGTTTTCTCTGATGCAGGGACAACATTTCTGTGGGTGGAGGTGCCCACTCAAAGTTTGCGAATGGCTTCAGGGCAGGAGCATCAACACAAATAACCTAAAAAGAAAGGATAATCTGAAATTTCCTTATCTTTGACTTCTTTTTTTTTTGGAGGGAGGAGGTTGGAAGCGATACATCAGATTTACTTTCACCATATTATCTTACATAGGTGAAGTTAAAATGAATTTTCTTCCTTGATTCTCATATTTGTTTATCAAATCCTAACCTTTCTCCTGACTTCCAGTCTCATCTCCCATTGCCAACAGCATGCAATTGATCAGCTTACCACAAGTCACTCAGCACTCCTTAGTCCATCCTGGGCTCAGCTGTCAAAGTGAAATTCCTAAAATGCTCCTCTGACCATGTCATCCTCTCCCACTCCTATTCAATAAACTCCTGTGGCCTCCATATCACCCTCAGGATCAAATAGAAAATCCTTTTTTTGGGCATTCAGAACATTTTATTATCTCCTCTCCTCTATTCCTTTTTAGTCTACTTATGCCTTATACATCTCCTCATCCCCTACTCTTTGATGGAGTGACCCTGACCTTCTTGCAGTTTCTTAAACAAGATACGTCTCCTGATTCATTTTCACTGGCAATTTCACGTACCTGGAATGCTTTCCATCATCTCTGCCTCCTGTCTTCCTTGGCTACTTTTAAGTCCTATCTAAACCCACCTTCTACAGGAAACCTTTTCTGATCCCCCTTAATTCTAATTCCTTCCCTCTGCTGATTATTTCAAATGTATACTGCATGCAGCATGTGTGTAAATGTTTACACGTGCATGTGTGTAATTGTTTACACGTGGTTTTCCCCATTAAACCATAAACTCATTGAGAGTGGGGAGTGTCTTACTTTTCTTTGTATTGCCAGTGTCTATCTGGTACATAATAAATACCTGATAAATGTTTATTGACTAACGAACATTATGGAGATCATGATATATACATATATATATGTATGTATGTATGTATATATATCTGTGTATGTGTGTGTGTACGTTGGGTAAGTTCTTCAATGTGAAAAGGCTACAAGCCAAGATCAAAGTGGAGGGAGTGTTCGTGCATGTTTTTCTGTTTGCAGATGAAGCTGAGATGCAACAAAGTATGGATCAATTCTCTGCTGCCTGTGCTAATTTTGGCCTAATAATTAACACCGAGAAAACACAGGTGCTCTACCAGTCACCACCACACCATCCATATGTGGAATCATTGGTTACAACAAATGGAGAAGTTCTAAATGCTGTGGATAAGTTCACTTACCTTGGTAGTGTACTTTCCAGGGATGTACACATTGACAATGAGGTTGACGCATGCGTTGTCAGAGTTGGCTCGGTGTTTTAGCTCTAAGAAAAGTTTGGGAGAGAAGAGGTATTAGACTGACTACCAAACTGAAGGTCTACAGAGCCACTGTGCTGACTTCATTGCTGCATGCTTGTGAAACATGGAGAGTCTACAGGCGTCACCCCAGGAAAATGAATCGCTTCCATTTCAACTGTCTTAGGAAGATTCTGAGGATCACCTGAAAGGATAAGGTACCAGACACTGAAGTCCTTGCTCGAGCCAAACTGCCAAACCTTCAAACTATGCTTCAGAGAGTGCAACTCCAGTGGGCTGTCCATGTTGTTCGAATGCAAAATGTACGCTTGCCAAAAAGACTATTTTATGGAGAACTCACATGGAGCAGGCAATCACATGGTGGTTAGAAGAAGCAATACAAGGACACCCTTAAGGTCTCTCTCAAGAACTTTGGATTTGACTGTGCAACATGGGAGACACTGGCACAGGACTGCTCAGCATGGTGTGCCCTCATTAGAAAGGGTGCTATGCTCTATGAGCAAAGTAGAACTGAAACAGCACAAAGTAAACATACAATGTGCAAATTTGGGGTATCTACCCCAAATATTCACATGCACTATCTATGCCCAACCTGTGCTAGAGCATTCTGACCTCATATTGGTCTGATCAGCCACAGTCAGACACACTGAAATTTCACTTTATCATGGTGATGTCATTTTGGTCCTCTTCAAAAATGAAGGACAACAACCTATGTTTGTGTACACATCTATATGTGTATGTAAGTTTGTATGTATGTGTATTGTATAAATAAGTATGTGTGTATATCTCCTGCATACATCTAAAACTCAATATGCCCCAAACTGAACATCATCTTTTCACCTATACCCTTACTTCTTTCTGATTTTCACTGTCACTGTTGGGGACACCACCATGCTCCCAGGCTTAAAAATTACGCGTCATCATCAACTCTTCCTTTTCTCTAATCTCCCTATCCAATCTGTTGTCAGGACCTACTGACCCTCCCTTTATGATATTTCTCCTATAGGATTCCTTTTCTCTCTTCTAACACTGTCATGATCGAGGTGCATACCTTGATCAGCACCTTACACCTTGACTCAAGTGTGTCCCCAGCTCCTGTTCATCCTCCATTAAGTGAGCTTCCTTAAAGCACAGATGTGACCAGACCATTATGCTATTCAATAAACTCCAGTGATTCCTTATTGCCTCCATGACCAAATATAAAATCATTTTCTTAAAACTCAGGTTGTCAAGAAATTTGCATTTGTTTTACCTTTCCAATCTTTTTACAACTTACTCTATTTCAAGATCTCTATCATCCACTGACTGGTCTCTGCTTTTCCTCACCCAAGAAACTCTATCTTCAGACTTTGGATATTTTCACCAACTATCCTATCCCCCTACTTGGAGTGCACTGTCTCCTTATTTTGGGCTCCTGGCTTTCTTCAAGTCTCAGTTAAGATTCTATCCTGTGCAAGAAGCCTTTAGCAGTCTTCCTTACCATTAGTCCCTTCCAGGTTGCCAGCTGGAATCCACTCAGGAGATCTAATTGTCAAATGTTCTGTGTGAGCATTTACACCTCAGAAATTAGCAAAGCTACAAAATCAGGGCTTGACTGATTCTTTTGTTGTCTGACTAGACTTAAAAAGTTATGGAAAATATTAATAATGCAGATTAAGCTTAAAATTTTGCGCCATGCCCATCTCTCATCTGAGCTAATCTCCAAATTATCTTATATAATATAGATATATATAAATACATCCATAGCTACATTATTTACACATATTTGTTTGCATATCATCTTTACCTTTAGATTGCCAGCTCTTGGAGGACAGGGACTCTTTGTTTTGGTTTGGTTTTTGCCTTTTTCTTGTATACCCAGAACTTAATACAATATCTGGTAAACAGTCTGAGTACTTAAATACTTGTTGACTTGATTTTTACCACACCAAGCGAGACTGGAAAAAGGTAAAACTCACAGAAGATATTTTAAATTTTCAAGGGAAAAACAGTGACATGAAATATTAAGTATTTTGTTTTTGTTTTTGTGCTTCAGGTGAAATGGAAAGATAACTGAAACCCTCAGAGCTCCATAAACAGAGAACATCTGGGGACCCCTGTGTGGCATCTGTACCTGGAAAGGACTTTACTAGTAGTCTGGTAGCGTGGTGTCAAACTCAAGTAGAAACCTGTTGACTTAGAAAACCACAAACTGATATTATTTATGCTGTATTATATTTTTATTTATTTTGTTAAACATTTCCCAATCACATTTTAATCTGGTTCCAGCCCACCCCAGAGTTTTGCTCCCCCAAGGCCATGAGTTTGACACCTTTGATCTACTTCAACCCTCATTTTAAAAAATGAGGAAACTGAAGCCAAGGAAGGTTAAGGGTCCTTTCTTTCCAAATGTGGAAAAACAATAATTTGGAAGAAATCTAATTTATAACTTGAGGATCTGAGAACCAAATCTGGCCCATCACTTGTTTGTTTTGTATGGTCAGTGAGTTAAGAATGTTTTTTACATTTTTAAATCCAGTAAATTTTTATTTAAAAATGTAAAAACTATTCTCAGCTCACTGGCCATACAAAGCAGTCAGTAGACTAGATTTGGCCCACAGACCTTAGTTTGATGACCCTCGCCTTACATAATTCACAAAGTAAATTTTGTACAGAGGTTCTACTTTCCACATAAAGGAGTAATCAGAGTCATTAAGCAATTCCCATTTTTATCACAAGCTGGTGAATCTGAGTTCTTCCTATAATCCACTTGGTTTTTTAGATTTAGTAGATTGTTGCAGCTTCTGTGTTCAAGATGCCGAAGTCTGGTCATGGGTGAGGGTTGGATAGTGGACAAAACATGCCCTTTGAATTTTCTGAGATCTGGGGTGATAGGATCTTGATTTCCCAGATCTAACTCTAAGTCTCTTTCTATTATACCATATCATAAAGTCAGAATCAAGCCATATTTCTCAGATCATAGCTAAATATGGCATTTATTCTTCTAGTTTTCTATGACTCACAGATCTGGTGGCACCATGGGGACCCAAGGAGACAGACCTTACCACTAAGTTGCTTTGTAACTTTGTTGGGCAAATCACTTCAACTCTTTGAAACTCAATTTCAACATTTGTAAAATGTGGATGAGTTCTCCTTCCTTCCTCATTGGATTACTTTGTAAGGATCAAATTATTTATTCATCTAATATTTATTGAGTACCTACTATTCAATTCAAGGAACATTACATGCCTATTATATGCAATGCACTGTGATAGGTATTAAGGATACAGATCTGAAACAGTATAATAAATAATGCCTGTACTTAGGGTATTTACAACCTAGTGACTGGAGAGTGAGGCAAAAATCACACATAAATAGCATAGATTTAGAACTGGGAAATACAATGAAAGCTATAATATAAGCATGTGATATAAGCAAAAATTTGTACTAGGTACTACAAGAGAGAAATTACTACCCTCAAGAAACTTACAATCTCATGAAGGAGATAGGATAAGTACACAAATAACTATGATACAAGACAACATGCCATATAGGATCTATAAGAGGGCTTATAATGTGGTATACAAGCTTAATGTAAAGAGTACTTCTAGATGAAATAACCAAGGAAGATACTGAAGAGGAGTTAGCATTTTAGCTAGACCTTGGGGGATGGGTAGAATTTTGCCAAGTAGAGGTAGAAGCATGGATGGGAAGGCCATTAAAAATTCAATGAATGGAGTGATTAATGCATGGAGTCAAGAAAATGAAGTATATATTGGGAGATGGTGAGTGTCTGACTGGAGCTAAGTGTATTATAAACAGGAGTGAGAAATAAATTCATTTGGGGCCATATCATGGGGTATCTTGAATGAGGAAAAAGACTTCGAACTCTGTCCCGTAGGTGATGAGTATGGTTTCCTGTTCTGTAAGAGCCCTGAACTTAGCATCAGAAGACCTGAGTTCTAATCTTAATTCTGATATTGACATTAGGTGAATTCCTTTTCCTCTCTGGTCCTCAGTTCCCTCCTCTATAAAAGGAAGAATTTGAACCAGATGACTTCCAATGTATACTTTAGCTCTAAGAAGCTAATTCAAGAATTGTTTTTTATATCAATGATAAATGCACATGTGGCATTTGAAAGTGAACTCTCTATGGTGATAACAGTAACCTACATTTCTATAGGGATTTAAGGTTTAAAAGTACTTTCTTTAAACAACAGGAAGTAGGACTTAGTGGTATCAAACTCAAAGAGAAGTGGATCTGTGTTGGCTGTATATTGATTTTGAAAATCACAAACGATTTTGTGTTAAATTTTTATTTATTTTGCTAAACATTTTCTAATTCCATTTCAATCTGGTTCAAAGTAGCCACAAGTTTTACCCTTCTTATAGGTAACATAAATTTCATTTTGCAGATGGGGTGACTGATACTCAGAGAAATTAAGCAATTTGCCCATGGTCACACAGCTAGCAAGTCAGAGCCATGAACAGAACCTAGGACTTCTAATTTCAATTGTGATCCTCTTTCCAACATGACAGGCTATCTCTCTATCTACCAGATCCAGGTAAGGTGGGACTGAAAATTTGCTTCTTTGTTTGTCTCAATCAGAACCAAACTTTTTAAACTTGGTTTCAGAATCATTGTAAAGGGACCTGAATAGGATGCCAGTGAAAATCCTTTCTTGGCCAGGATAAGTTCAGTCATCCAGTTATAAGAGCTATGCCTGCCAGTAGAAGTAACCTAGGGGGTATGTCCTAGGAAGGACAAGACCTAACTTAGACCAGCATCTTTCTCAGTTCCCATCAGAACCAGTGACAGACATTTAAAATTCAGAGTAATCAATGACCAAGCAGGGGACAGAGCAGAGGCTTAAGCTTTAATCATTAGTCTATGTCAGGACCAACATTTCCTAATGGGATGATAGAGCCAAAGGTTCACAGGTTCTCAACAAGAAACTATCCTTTCAGGATAGGGATGAGTCCCTTCTATATTTTCTATTTCCATTCCACCTTCAACTTCTTCTTCCCTTTGGGGTCCTGCCCTGAGTCCTGTGAGATATAGGTGTTTGTCCTATGCTTAGGGAGCAAATGGATGAAAGAGTGAACACAAAGTTGAACTGTTTAATGGAAAGTGCCATTGTTGGAATCTGACCTATCTATAGCCAATAGAAAAATTCAAAAAGGAAAGTATCTGATTCAAAATTGGGAGAGATGACTCTGGAGGGAGAATGGGTTCTGGGTTAGAAAGTAAAGTGATGAGAGTTCCTTTCTGACGAGGTCTCTCTTGTCAGTCATGACTTTGAACTTGGGAACCAATTAATTGGGAGATTTCAAGATACATTACCCCCAAGTTCACTCCTGTACCAGACTGTAGCTGAAGGAAACCAGTTCTGCAGTTCCAGTCAAAAAGTAGTAATGTTCTATCCACACATTAATGATTCCAAAATTCTCCATTATGAACAATATTTATCAAAAACAGCCTACTATCAGATGAAAGATGTGCCTTATCTTTTCTTGTCAACTAAAGCATTATTCACTGAAAGTTTCTTTCATATCTGTTTCAGGGGCTTCGGTGTCATTTTAAATTGCAAATCAATCATGGGCCTTGCAGCCCTAGTTCTGTAGGGGAGATTAACGCTCTGGCTAAAATTGTTTACAAAGCCATTTGTAAACCTTCTGCTGATGCAGATGAGGCCGAGTTTACCAGTTTAACATTGTTGATCCCAGAGAAAGCCTTAAGCAATGACTTCAGAGGGCAAAAAAATTCGTTCATTTATCATTATTGTCATGGGCTTTCGCAAATGATAACAATTTGTCTTCATCCTATTTTTAGACAATGAGCCACAATAGAGTCCAGAAAGCCATTTTGCCAGATGGGAGAAGGTGCTTTCATTGCAAAATGTTGTCTTTTCTTCCCCTGCCCTATAAAATTGGCTTAAGTGAGAACCAAGGATATGTTTTAATGTCAGGGCTCCCAGAAGACTTAATGACATACAGTAGCCGTGTTGCCAGGACCTAGAAAGCATGTTACTCAAATATATTAAACATCCTTTTCCATCTCAAATGCTGCTTTCTTGTACCTAGATAACCATGGGAGAGGGTTGGGAGATGGTTTGGTACATTTTGCCTGCTTTCGTTCCTTATTAATATTTCCATTTTTAAAAAGAAATGCTGCAATAGGAAACCCAATTACTTCCCATTAAGATGAATAAAAATGTTAGAATAAGCTGGACATAAAATAAACATTTAAAGTGATCTACGGCTAATTCCACCGAGTTCTGAGCTACTAATCAGGACCTCTCTATGGAAGAGAAGAGAAGAAAACCCAGTTTTCATAAGCAATGTTCCAAATCTGGTTGAATTTCCTCAGCCTCCTTGCTGTGGAAGCTCAGGCCCCTCTTTGCCTCTGTCTTCAGAAAGAGGTGATGCCTTGCTCCTCACTGCCCCCCTCCCCCATTTGAAAGCACAGATCTTAAGGAATGTTTCCATACCACCACACCCATACCAATAAGTAGGTTCCCTCCGCCTGCCATCTGTTCCATGAAATTCTTTTTAATTATTATTTTCAAATCATTCCATATTTAGTGCCAGGGAACATTTCACCTGCGTTTTTCCTCCTGAGAAGGTAGAAACAGCGTAGGCGACAGAGGGATCTTGCTGTTACACAAGCACAGATGTTACCGTACATGCCTTTTGGAAAGGGGCCTGGGGGCAAAGAGAGCTGGGGAGGAGGTTGATAAACCACCCTCCCTTTGCCATTTCCAAAGTGCTGATATTTTTGCAAATAATGCTATTGACTGTATTGACATGTGCAGGAGAAGGCTGAAAGCCATTTATCATCAAATATTAATCACTCACAACATGTGTAGGTAACGAGATTGTTTTCTAAACGGTTGGAATTAAGCCTCAATTGCCTACAAATTTCACTTTTTCCACTTTCAAAGTCTAGCCTGGGCACGAGAGAAAAACTCATCCTGTGGAGGTGGTTTCACAAACCTCCAGGGCATTCTATCTCCTCAGCAGGGTGTGGAGGAGCTCTGAATACCAGAGCCTTACACATAGCAGGTGCTTGATAAATATTTGCTGATGATCTCATTAATTCAGAGAGCCAATCTAAATAATTCTGGCTATTCACAGCACTTAGAGTCAAAAGGACCTAATGAGATCATCTAGTCCAACCCCCTCATTTTCCCAGAAAAGGAAACTGAGTCTCTGAGAGGTGACATGATTTGACCAAGGTTGCATAGGTGCCAGTAGAACACTAAAATCTCAATGCTCAGAAGTCAGTTGTGGTAGCATGTGAAGGAGATTATTCCTATATAGTCCAGAAACTTAGTTCCAAAATGAAAACTTCAGTCTAAATAACATCACTAAAAATTAATCTGGCGGATTGTCTTTCTTTGGAGAAGGTAGGAGGGCAAGGGGCAGTATTGAAGAAGATAGTGTGACAGAGAGGCAGAATTAAATGGAAAGAATGCAAGACTAGAAATCAAAACTTGGGTTTGAATTCTAGTTCTACTACTTTCAATAGCTAGAATTTAAATGGAGCTTTAAGGTTTGCAAAGAGCTCTATATATGTCAGCTCATTTAATCCCCCCAACAACCCTGGGAGGTAGGTCCTATTACGATCTCCACTTTACGGATGAAGAACCTCAGACATATTGAGTTTAAGTGACTTGCCCAGGATCACACAGGCAGTAAGTTCCTAAACCAGGATTTCAACTCAGATTCTTTTAATCTCCAAATACCATGATCTATCCACTGAACCACCTAGCTCCTTACTAGCTCAGTGACTTTAATTAAGAAAGTTACTCAACTTCTGTAGAGGTCATTTTTCTCATGTGCAAAGTGTAGCTTATAATCTATGCCCAACCCATTTCACTAAGTTGTTTCGAAGACGAAATAATGGCTCAGAAAGCATTTTGAAAATGACAAAGTGCTAGGCAAAAGCCTAGGTATTGTAGGTCCTATCATGAATACTAACAATAATTCATAGCAACAATTAGCAAGTCACAAACTGAAATGGGGCGGTGGCTCTCTAGCAGGCTGAAATATGTGTAGGGGGGAGAGGGAAAGATTGCATCCGTTAACTGGTCCACTTCAACTGAGGTTCAAGAATGAATACTCATCCCCACTGCTGTGGGTGGTCACACTGGCATTTACATTAATGGAAGCAGATGCTGCTGTAATCTCCAGGAGAGAGTAAATCTTGTCCTTACTGCAGGATATCATAAATGAAATGGAAAGACAGTTTTTCCCTGAACATCAAAAGGTGATATGGATAATAAACCCTTAAAAGTAATGTACCCCCATAGAAATAAAAGTTTGAGTGGATCTGGTAAAGGAAGGATGGGAAGATGGTGGTGTAATGAAATTTGGCTTTGGGATGCTCAGAACTCCAAAAGCAGAAATGAACCAAAGTTCTCCACCTTCTAGGCTGCTGAAAATAGATATGTGATTATTGATCAGCTCAACTTATCCTCTGTTCATGTATGGGAAGGAAGCAAACTCTGCTTGTTGAAGACCTGATGGTAACTGTAATGACTGGAGAAGGGTCAAATCAAAAAGGAACAGTAAGAAAACACATACCTGACAGGGATCAAGTTGACCTTCTTGGCTTATAGGAGGTGATGGGTACAAGGAAGTCACATAGTGGGTTAGAGAGGACATTTTGTGCTTGAAAAATATGACACAGAAAGTTTGATATTAATTATTTATACATGTATATGTACATTTGTATATGACTTTTGTAGGCATCTGCTGAGATCACAGTATCTAGAGGAGTGCAAGGAAAGACTTTTTATATATACATATATGTATTTGATTATGTGTGTGTATGAATATATGCATGTAAGTATATGTGTATATATGAATGCATACATGTGTAGTATATGTATAGATAAATATACATTCTGAGTTTAAATCCAGTCTCAGACACTTACTAGCTGTGTGACCCTGGTCAAGTCACTTAACCTCTCTTTGCCTCAGTTGATTCAACTGTAAAATGGGGATGATAAAAGCACCTACCTACCTGCACTGTTTTGAGGATAAAAATGAGATAATACTTGCAAAATACTTCATACAGTGCCTGGAGCTTAGTAAGCACTATATAAATGCTAGTTATCATTAGGCAGCTAAGTGGTACAATGTATAGAATGCTATCTGGAGTCAGGAACATCTAAAATGGTATTATATGTGCATTTATGAATGTATGTGTATATATACATGTATGTATGATTACATACACATATGTGCCAGTGCATGTATACAATGTGAAAGTCAGGATAAAAGGATGTAATAAGTGATCTGGAATCAGGAAAATCTGGATTCGAATCCTCCCTCTGACATTTGCTAGCTGGAGGTCATGGACAAGTCTCAACTTTCCTGAGACTCAAGCAGTTCTCTAAGACTTCTCTACAAAGTTATCTTTAAGGCTATGATCTCCGTACTCCATAAATGAAATATAACAGATCCTTACAATAGTGCCTTTTTGAAATGAGCTATCTTAGATTCCAGAAAATCCTGTTCTCCATGGTATCTAATCATTTCTTTTGTGATCTGGTAAGTCAAGTATGTTTTCAAAAAATGTAAAGACTCAAAGCCTCAGGTAGGCAGTAACACCTAAGGGAGATAATTTTCCAACTTTGTTTGGGGCACATAAATGCTTCACCTCAGAAACATGTATGATAAAGATCTAATGCCATCCATAAGCAGAGAAGAACATTTTTATTTACATTTTGTTCCTAAGGCACTGTGGCATAGTTGATAGAGAGATTAGACATTGGAGTCAGGAAAACCTAGGTTCAGATCTCACCTCTGTCACATACTGGTTGTGTGATCCTGCTTTAAGACTCTCGGTAATACTCTTAACTTCTGTCTGCCTCAGTTTCCTGATCTGTAAAATAGGGATAATAATAGTACTTACCTCCCTGTATTGTTGTGAGGATAAAATGGAAATATATTTCAAAAACACTTCATGACTTTAAAGTGCTGTATAACTACTGCTACTACTACTACTACTACTACTACTACTACTACTACTACTACTACTACTACTACTACTACTACATCATTATTATTTAACCTCTCAGTTCTCCATGCAATTTTTTAAGACTATAGTTTACACAAAAAGTACTAACTTACATTGTGAAAGAGAGACTTCTCTTCTTTTTCCTTCTTTCCCCTTTATTAGAAGTGCTATCTCAATTATTTCATGACTAATTTTCTAATTATGTATATATACACACATATATTTTAAAATTTTTATACGTGTGTTCATGTATCTTTATATGGGTATACCTTCTACAGCAACCAAAAAGCCCTGTCTGACTTTCTCATCATTGGTACAGAAGCTACTATTGGTTTTCAAAGGCTGTGCCAAAAGAATCGAAGCTCTGGTAGAGTCTAAGAAAAAGTGACACACTTCCATCCCCTCACAGGTTCCCTGTCCCAAAGACTTTCAGTCCCTGGCTAATGTGCAGCCCTCATTCCCATTCACTTACTCCCACTTTCTCAATCCAATCTTCACATTGCCCCACTCCAGATCTTTCCACACCTTTCACTGTGTTCTCTGTGATGACTGCTCCATAATTACTGAGCTTGCTTTCATTCTCATACCTTCCATCTTCTGGAATTTATTGAGACCTGACACCTACGTCCCAGTCACACTTTCACTCACCCTCCAATTCACATGTTATTGTGGGGTAACTGGAATATTCTTTGCTCCCTACTAACCATTTCTTACTCTCCCACTAATAATATAATTCTCTTCTTTTTGAGGTCCATGCTATTAAAATTTGTCACCTAATTCAGATACTGGTAGTTATTATTTATCAAACTCAAAGACAATCTGGTTCCTTCCTCTAGTCTTCAACGTCTAATTCACTCTCTCTTTACCCCAAATCTGGCCCTCATACTTAGAGATTTCAACATACATATTGATGTTCTCTCAAATTCCTTAACTTCCTATGTCTTCAGTCTAACCAGTTCCGATGACCTACTTCTACATTGCACTGCAGGCACACACAGAAATGGTCATAAGGTTGCCACCAACCACAAGTGTTTCCAATTTCATTTTCGTGAACTCTGAAATTACTTTAGCTAATTATGATCTTTTAACCTTCCAGTTTTTCATATTCCCTGTGGCTTCTACCTCTCTTCTTTATCCTCCATATGACCCCAATCCCTCCACCACTAACTTATTTCTCAGGATTTTGACACTTCACTGACTACACTGTCTTCCCTATCTTGATCCCTTAATGAATCAGCTGAACTCTACATTATTCTCTGCAGTTGAATCTTTTCCCCCCTTTTTGTCTTATCAACTACACTTTGATCAACCTCAATTTTGAGGTTACATAGTTTCTTTTTTTTATATTGATTATAAATTGGCTGCAAAATGTGGTGTGAAATTGACTTCTAGTCTGCTCAACAGCTTAGTCTCCTGATCTTTTCTGTTAAATTGTATATTTTGCAAATTAAATTATACAATTGTATTTTTCCAATTACATGTAAAAACAATTTTGCACATTCATTTCTTAAAAATTTGAATTCCAGGGGGAGGAGTCAAGATGGTGGAGTAGAAAGACTCACTTATGCTAGCTCCAAACACACAGCCCATATATTTTCTGTAAAAAGAACTCCCCACAAATTCTGGATCAGTGCAAGCCATGCAGAAACACAGGGGAGGAGATTTCCATTCCAGAGAGCCCAGGAAAGCTATCCCCAGGGGTCGTCACGCACTGGACACAGAGCCCACCCCTGCACTGCCCTGGCTGCACGGCCCCAGAGGAGCAGATCCGAGCAGGCTTCAGGGACGGAACCTCTGGTGGCCGTGAAGGTCCCTCCACCCACAGGCGCGACAGGTCAGTGAGAGAGACGTCTGGGCTGGCCAAGAAGGGAGCGGGGTGTCTCCGTGACTTAGGGCCCCTCGGGAGGCAGTGGCAGGGGCATCAGCAGAGGCAGCGGCAGAGGCGGCCTGGGACTCCCCAAGCAGACAGGAGCTACATTGTTGAAGGTCTCTACATAAAGCCCCTGAGAGAACTGAGCCTGGGAGGCTGCCCTGCCCACACCCCAGCACCAGAACATAAACTCACATTGAATAGCAGCCACGCCTGCCATGGAAAGACCTGAGGCTGGGGAGCATCATTTGAATCTCAGACCCCAAGCATTAGCTGGGCAGAACTAGGCAGAGATGGAGAGGAATCTCAGAAGTCAAGTAACTGGCTGGGAGAATGCCCAGAAAAGGGAAGAAAAATAAGACCATAGACAGCTACTTTCTTGGGGGACAGATGTTCCCACCTTTCATTTCTGATGACGAGGAACAATTCTTACCATCAGGGAAAGACATGGAAGTCAGGGCCTCTGTATCCCAGATATCTGAGGTCGATGTCCAGTGGGCTCAGGCCATGGAATGGCTCAAAAAGGATTTTGAAAACCAAGTTAGACAGGTGGAGGAAAAACTGGGAAGAGAAATGAGAGAGATGCAAGAAAAGCATGAAATACGGGTCAATACCTTGGTAAAGGAGACCCCAAAAAATGCTGAAGAAAATAACACCTTGAAAAACAGGCTCACTCAATTGACAAAAGAGGTTCAAAAAGCCAATGAGGAGAAGAATGCTTTCAAAAGCAGAATTAGCCAAATGGAAAAAGAAGTTCAAAAGCTCACTGAAGAAAATAGTTCTCTCAAAATTAGAATGGAACAGATGGAGGCTAATGACTTTCTGAAAAACCAAGAAATCACCAAACAAAACCAAAAGAATGAAAACATGGAAGATAATGTGAAATATCTCATTGGAAAAACAACTGACCTGGAAAATAGCTCCAGGAGAGACAGTTTAAAAATGATGGGACTACTTGAAAGCTATGATCAAAAAAAGAGCCTAGACATCATCTTCCATGAAATTATCAAGGAAAACAGCCCTGATATTCTACAACCAGAGGGCAAAATAAGTATTGAAGGAATCCATTGATCACCGACTGAAAGAGATCCAAAAGGAGGAACTCCCAGGAACATTGTGGCCAAATTCCAGAATTCCCAGGTAAAGGAGAAAATATTGCAAGCAGCTAGAAAGAAACAATTCCAGTATTGTGGAAATACAATCAGGATAACACAAGATCTAGCAGCTTCTACATTAAGTGATCAAAGGGTGTGGAATAGGATATTCCAGAAGTCAAATGAACTAGGACTCAAACCAAGAATCACCTACCCAGAAAAACTGAGTATAATACTTTAGGGGAAAATATGGTCTTTCAATGAGACAGAGGACCTTCAAGCATTCTTGATGAAAAGACCAGAGCTGAAAAGAAAAATTTGACTTTCAAACACAAGAATGAGAAGAAGCATGAAAAAGTAAACAGCAAAGGGAAGTCATAAGGGACTTACCAAAGGTGAACTGTTTACATTCCTACATGGAAAGACAATATTTGTAACTCTTAAAACTTTTCAGTATCTGGGTAGCTGGTGGGACCACACGCACACATACACACACACACACATGCACACACATGTACACGTGTGCACATGCACACACATACACACATGCACACACACACAGAGACACAGAGCACAGAGTGAATTGAATAGTATAGGACCATATCTTAAAAGAAATTAAGGTAAACGGTGAAAAAGTAATGTAGTGAGAGGAGAGAGGGTGAAATGGAATGGGGTAAATTATATCTCATTCAAGAGGCAAGCAGGAGACTTTTTAGTGGAGGGAAAAAGAGGAGAGCTGAGAAAAAAAAAAACAAGACGTTTGCCCTCATCACATTTGACTAAAGGAAGGAATAAAATGCACACTCGTTTTGGTATGAAAACCTATCTTACAATACAGGAAAGTGGGGGAGAAGGAGATAAGCAGGGTGGGGAGGATGATGGAAGGGAGAGCAACGGGAGGAGGGAGCAATTTGAAGTCAACACTCTTGGGGAGGGACAGGATCAAAAGACAGAATAGAAACAATGGGGGGCAGGATAGGAGGGAGGGAAATACAGTTAGTCTTACACAACATGACTGTTATCGAAGTCATTTGCAAAACTACACAGATAGGGCCTATATTGAATTGCCTGCCTTCCCAAAGGGAATGGGTGGGGAGGGAGGGATGGGGCGAATTTGGAACTCAAAGTTTTAGGAACAACTGTTGAGTATTGTTCTTGCTACTAGGAAATAAGAAATACAGTTAATGGGGAATAGAAAGTCCTCTGGCCCTACAGGACAAAAGAGAAGATGGGGACAAGAGAAGGGAGGGATGATAGAAGAGAGGGAAGATTGGTGATAGGGAAAATTAGAATGCTCGGTGTATTTCGGTGGGGAGAGGGGATAAAAGGGGAGAAAATTTGGAACCCAAAATTTTGTGAAAATGAATGTAAAAAGTTAAATAAATAAATTTATATTTAAAAAAAGATCTGAATAAAAAAATTTGAATTCCAAATTTTCATTTTTGTCTCCCTGCCCCCCCCATTGATAAGGCAAGAAATTTGATATAGGTTATACATGTGCAAACCAGCAAAATATATTTCTATGTGAGCAATATCGTGAAAGAAAACATGGACCAAAAAAAAAAAAAAAAAACATAAAATTAAAGTAAAAAAAAAGCTTTTATCTGCCTTAAGACTCTATCAGGTCTTTTCTTTTTGTCTGCTGGTCGATAGTGTTTTTCATCACAAGTCTTTCAGAACTACTTTAGATCATTGTATCCCTGGGAACAGCTAAGTTATTTGCAGTTGATCATTGTACAAGATTGCTGTTACTGTTTACACTCTTCTCCTAATTCTCTTTACTTTATTTTGAATCAGTTCATGTAAGTCTTTCCAGATTTTTTTGACAGTCTCTTACTCATAATTTCTTAGAGCACAATAGTATTCCATCACAATCATTTACCACAACTTGTTCAGTCATCCTTCAATTGATGGACATCCCCTCAATTTCTAATTCTTTGCTACCACAAAAGAGCTGCTATAAAAATTTTTGTACAAATTTGTCCTTTTTCTTTTCTTTAAATCTCTTTGGGATACAGACCTAGTGATGATAGTGCTGGGTCAGAGGGAATGTACAGTTTTGTATCCTTTTGTCACAGTTCTAAACTGTTCTCTAAAATGATTGAATCAGTTCACAACTCCACCAACAGTGCATCAGCATCCCAATTTTCCCACATCCTCTCCAATAGTTGTCATTTTCTTTTTCTGTTATAGTGCCAGTGTGATAGGTATGAGGTGTTTTATTCACATCTCTCTAATAAGTAGTGATTTAGAGCATTTTTATATAAATATAGATAGTTTTGATTTCTTATTCTGAAAACTGTGTTCAAATTCTTTTGATCATTTATCAAATGATATGTATTCTTATAAATTTGACTCAGTTCTCTACATATTTAAGAAACGAGACTTTTATCAGAAAAACCTGCTACAAAATTTCCCCCATTTTTCTGTTTTTCCTCTAATCTTGGCTGAATTGGTTTTTCTTGTGAAAAGTCTTTATAATTTAATATAATTTGAATGCTATACAATTTGTTGCATATATATTTGTATTATTATTTCTTCATTGTCTGTGGTATCTTCTAGCAAAATGTGATTTCCCTGCTTATCTCTTTTAATTAGATCTATTTTTGCTTTTATTTTATCTGACATCATGATTGCTACCCCTGCTTTTTTTGTTCTTCAGTTGAAATATAATATGTACTGGTCCAGCCCCTTACCTTTACTCTGTATGTATCTCTCTGCTTTGAGTGTTTCTTATAAACAACATCTTGGAACATTTTGGTTTTTAATCCACCCTGCTATCTGCTTCCATTTCATGGGTGAATTCATCCCATTCACATTAACAGCTATGATTGCTAGTTGTATTTCACTCCATCCTGCTTTTTTCCTTTGTTTATCCTTCTATCTCTCTTTCCTTTCACCCTGTCCCTCCTTAAAAGTGTTTTGCTTCTGACCACTACCTCCCCCAATCTATTTTCCCTTCTGTCATTCCAACTTCTCTTATCCCCCTCCTCTCCTACTTCCCCGTATAGTAATATGGATTTCTCTACTTAACTTAGTGTGTATGTTATTCCTTTTTAGGCTAATTCCAATGAGAGTAAGTTTCAAATATTGCCCACTATCCCAACATCTTATTTTCCTTCTTTCACTGTAAAAACATTTTTGTGCTTCTTTCATGAGAGATAATTTACCTTATCCTACCTCTCCCTTCTCTCAATGAATCCCTCTTCCTCATGCTTTAATTTTATGTTTTTATGGCACCCTATCATAGTCAACTCACACCTGTGCCCTCTGTCTATCTACTTCTAACTGTCATAATAATGATAAAATCCTTATGAGTCATAAGTGCCTTCTTCTCATTTAGAAATATAAACAGTTTAACCTTATTAGATCCTTCACTATTTCTCTTTTATGCTTACATTTTTATGCTTTTTTTGAGCCTTGTATTTGGAAATCATATGTTTATTCACCTCTAGTCTTTTCATCAGTAATCCTAGAAAATTCTCTATTTCATTAAATATTTATTTTTGCATCTAAAAGATTATACTCAGTTTTGTTCAGTATGTGAATCTTGGTTGTTACCCTAAGTCCTTTTTTTCTCTAGCGTATCATATTCCAAGACCCCTGATTCTTTAATGTAGAAAGTACTAAATTTTGTGTGATCCTTACTGTGGTTCTATGATATTTGACTTGTTTGTTACTGAATGCTTCCAATATTTTCTCCTTGACCTGGGGGTTCTGGAATTTAGCTATAATATTCCTAGGAGTTTTCATTTGGGGGTCTACTTTGGGTGGTGATCAGTGAATTCTTTCTATTTTAACCTCTGTATCAAAGATTTCAGGAAAATTTTCCTTCATAATTTCTTGAAATATGATATCTAGGCTCTTCTATTGATCATGTCTTTCAGGTAGTTGAATAATTCTTAAATTATTGCTCCTTGATCTATTTTTCAGGTTAGCTGTTTCTCCAATGAGATATTTCATATATTCTATTTTTTCATTCTTTTGACCTTCTTTTATTATTTTTTGATGTCCCACGGAGTCATTAGTTTCCACTTGAATTCCATCAATTCTACTTTTTAAAGTATTATTTTCTTCAGTAAGCTTTTGTACCTCCTTTTCTACTTAGTCAATTCAACTTTCAGTGGAGTTCTTTTCTTCAGTAGATTTTTGTGCCTCTTTAACCATTTAGCTTCTTCTGGTTTTTAAGTGCTATTGCCTTCACGTTTGTGCCTGCTTTACCACATTTTTGACTCTTTTCCATGATTTTCTTGCATATTCTCATTTCTTTTTTCAATTTTTCCTCTACCTTTCTTATTTGAGTGTTAAAATCATTTTTTAACTCTTCCAGGGCCTGATACCAACTCACATTTTTCTTTGAGGCTTTGCATAAAGTTATTTTGATTTGGTTGTCTTCTTCCAAATTTGCATTTTGAATTTCCTGTCACCATAGTAACTCTCTATGGTCAGGTTTCCCCCACCCTCCATCTGCTCAGTTGAAGATTAATTTTATACTTCACCCAAAAATATTTAGCTCCATTCATATCAAAGTTCATTCTTCTTGTTCTTCCTCATTTTTTATCACTCAAACATCTTGCCCCAATATTTCCTCTTTCAACTCTACCTCACACAAAGAAATGACCCTTCTCCTTAGCAACTAAACCTCTCAACATTCATCCTTGAGCACATCACTTTCCATGTTCTCTAGCAGATTATTTCCTTTACATTGCCACTCTTTTTCTAACCTTTAGTTTCTCCTGTCTTCTGGCTCCTTCCCTACTTCCTAAAAACAAAAACTTGATTTTTCATCCAAAAAACCAACTATTTTGATCTGAACACGCTTACTTGCTACATTCCTTCTTGCCTTGTCTGCAGGCTTTGCCCTTTGTATCATATCCTTTTGAATGCTCTTTCCTCAATAAATTTTAGTGATTTTATTCTCTCTCTTGCTTCTCTTTATATATGTCTGATGGATCTTTCTCAATCTGCTTCTCTGGATCTTTACCCAGTTTATACCAACTAATAGAGTATGTGTCCTAAGGCTCTGTCTTGAGTCTTCTCTCTCAATGCTATCTTGCTTGGTGATCTCATTAGCAACCATGAATTAAATTGTAATTTCTTCTCAGTTAGTTCACATAGCTATATAGACAGATAAATAATAGATAAAAGATAGACATAGTTATGAATATCAACACTGACATGGATATATCCAGTCCTAGTTTCTTGCTTCTAAAACTTGGTTATGTGAAATATAGGATATATAATGAGATATGAAACTTATCATTAAATTAAAAGAGCATCAAAATATCGTGGAAGTGCTGACACATTAGAAAATAATGATTCCTGTAGATGTGCTTTTTTTTTTTTCCTGAAAGCCTTTGCTCTCCACAAGATCTTAATATTCCAAGTGGTCTTTCTTGTCAATAGCTGTGTTTACTCTAACCGCTAAAGGATTATAGGGACATGTTTGAAAGTAGTACATTTAGCAACCCATGAAATGCTGCATCCAATGACCTGAAAATATTTACAAGAGAGGTAGAGCCTAACCAGCTCTTCATTTCCTGTACCTTTTGATTCTTCTATGTTATCTTCTAACAGGTGCGTAGAAGTTCAACTTATACCCTCCTTTCTAGGTTTCCTATAATCCAATAGGAATTTGGCAATGAAAAGAAGAAAAGGACCCAGAGTAAAGAGCCCACAAGAGCCAGAGAGAGAAGGAAGCACCACTATCCAGCCAAGAAGGTGTCCAGGGACCACACTAATTTTCCATTGTGTTACCAGGACCAAGACAAGCAAACCTTGAAAACAGGACACCCTTGACTTTTTTTTTATTTTTCCTTTATGGTCCTTTAGACAATTTCTAAATTATTGTAATAATTGCCCCTGAAACAAAAGCTGGTCCTCTTTATGCTAATATTCTTCTGGCATATTCTTCCAACATATGACTGCCAGTCACAGAACAAACACTGTAGACCTCAGATAACTGCAGTGGGGGATGACCAAAAGAACAGTGGAGGCAAATGATAGATAAGAGCAGGCAGCAACACCTGATTAAAAAGCAACGATGAAGAAGTAATATAAGGCATGGACCTATAAGGAAAGTGAGGAACAATGGAAGGGCAGCCTACATGCTCTTTCGGTATCCTTGGAGTATCAGGAGAAGCCAAGGAAGGCATGCTGGGCAAACCCTTTGAACAAACTGATAGGAGGACATGAGTAAGAGTTGAGGCATGGATAGGTTACTACCTGCCTGTATAAAACTCCTCTAATTGGCCTTTAAAGTCCTTTAAAATCTGGCCCCTTTCTGCCTTGCTGTTCTCACACTGTACTCTCTTCATACTCAACATTACAGTCACGTGGACGTGCCTATGCACTGCTCCACACACCCCATGAAACTCTGTCTCCAATCTCCATGAAGGGGTGTGCTAGAGTCAGCTCATACCAGCTCAAAAGATGATTGTTAAATTTTCAGTAAATCACAGCTTCATTTTTTGTTCTGTTGACTATCTAGACTTAAGAAAGTAATGATGAGATTTAAAGAAAATGTCAAGAATGCAAATTATGCTTAAAAGTATGTTGTACATTTATTTTAGGGCAGCCAGTTGTTCAATATTTACCAACACATACCCATATCCATGCCTTTGCAATAGCTATACTATATCCCTGAAATACATTTATTTCTCATCTTTGTTTCCTAGCATTTCAAGTTTCCTTCAAGACTCATCTCAAACACTACTTTTTTTCAGAAATCTTTTTTGGTTCCTCCATTCCCCACCTCATAGTTGCTAGAATATTCCTTTCTAAAACAACTTTTTACTCATTTGTATATATACTACAAATACTCATATCTATACATTTTCTCTCCCTCATTAAAATTATTAGAATGTAAGTCTCTTGGGGGTAGGGACGGTTTAATTTTTTACTTTACATCATCAATTCTTAGCGTAGTAAGCACTTAAAAAATGCTTGTTTGATTGATTGCATTATTAGACGGCCTACTCACATCAATGAGACCTTTGGAGTACTGGAATAGGTTGGGAAGAGTTGATTCTTAAAGTTCTGATTTATAGATAATAATCAGGTTAGCAACTCCATTAGTCAGGCCAGCTAATTTAGTGCATACATTTTTTTTCTCTTGTTATTCTTAGATATATCATTCTACACCAAAGTGGAAGTTGGGCTGCACAGATCATGTCAGCTACTGTCCTCCAGAAAGCAGGGTCTGGATGGAAACAGCATTTTTATTAATGTCTGTTGAGAAAACTCATAGTATAATGGGTAAACTATTAGGCGTAATTTATTGGTTTGGTTTCCTGAATTTATTATCCCTGGGTTATAGATGATTACATATTATATCAATTCCCTAGGAAGTTACCCATGCCGTTGTTCTTTTGATAGAGGCAGAGCCTGAGTATGATACTTAAACATCCCTAGGAGGATGTGGAAAGTAGAACTTGTAAGTAAAAGGAACTTTAGAGCCGTTAAAATACAATGACCTCAGAGAGTTACTCTATATGGGCACCACATATTGGATTTTAAATCAGCACTGCTGGTGATTACTGGATGGTAATACAATACCTGCTTAAGCATAATAAGAAATGAGAAAGCAATCAACTAATTTAAGGCCAAGTTTTGCCCTCAGTTGCTCATGCACAACTCCTATTTGAAATCAATAGCAGGGTGCGAATGAGTAACAGTGAGCAAGCCTTGATCTGTGTGCTTTATGATCAGGTGCAGTACTAGGGGGAATGAATCTGGGGCTGGTATTTAAGTTGAGAGACTCTTCATGATTCGATCACTGTAAATCACCCAAAACAAGAGACACTGCATGGAGCTATGCTGCATAGGCAGCGGACATACCAGGAGGAGTTTAGTATAGGTAAACAGTGCCAAGAATGGAGGAGGGTGATGGGTGTGGTTCCAGAACAGCATGTGTAGGAAGACACGTTTCAGAACAAAGTCACCAGTTTGGATGGGGGCTGAAGTTTTTGGTTTGATCTAAAATATATCCAAATGCAAGTTGGAAAGAGATCCAACTCTGAAACCCACTCACCAGCAATGGAAGGTATATCCAATCCAAACATCGGGATGTAGCTAGAAATGGAGCAGAGATGTGATAAAGAGGAACAGCAGCCAGAAGCCTTCCGTAGGGTTTAGCTAAGACCCTGGCTCTCATTTTGGTATGTCTCAAGGATGGACTGAACATGTCTACCACATACATCCTTCCTTTTTGGGAACTCCCAAAGAAATCACATAAAATCTCCACTTCAGAAAAGCATTGTGGGAATCTCCATTATTGTACCCATTTTATTAAGGGGTTGATTTAAGAGGATCAAATCTTGTTCACCATGTTGGATGAAAATGCATGCTCTCGTTTGTAAATCTGTCCTGAAATACATTTTTCAACAGTTTTCTGGCACTGAGCCCTGTAGGTCTGCTTCTCTGGCATTCTTAGCAGTTGTCTTCTTTGATATGATTACTTAGGCCTTTGAAACACATCAATATGTCAATGATTTGTGATTTCATTGGTGTGGGAACTTTATTCATTGACAAAGAATACAACCTGTCTATAACTAAGTAGAGTTAGGGAGCTACCTTCAGCTCAGAGAGTTTAAGAAACTTAACATGTGGTCACACAGCTAGTAAGTGACATAGGCGTTCTATATTTTTTGTAATTTCCCTTGGAAATCAGACCTGTATCAGAAATATTTGATGCAAAGTGTCCTTCCTGCCTGACTAGTTCCAGAAGGCAGAAGTGGGGGAAATGGATAGAAGATGTATGGAGGTAGATATTGCTTCCATTTATACAGAAAATAATTAGAAATTACTTCATAAGGTTGTGAGTTCCCCATCAATGGATGAGTTCAAGGAGAGACTGGAAGATTCTTTTTCTGGGGATGTTTTCAAAGTAACAGTGGACTAAATTTGAATCCTTCCTCCAACACTTACTGGCAGTGTGCCCTTGAGCAAGAGACCTAATCTCTGTCAGCCTCAGCTTTCTCATAAATATAATGGATAATAAGTGCATCTGCCTCTCAGTGTTGTTGCAAGAGCCAAAATGTGATAATATATAGATGTAGATATAGATGCAGATCTACATGAAGATATGGATGCAGATAGTGTATTGCAAACATTAAAATGATAAATATATATTAGTTATTGTTATTTTTATGTATTTGGTAGAGAAATTGAATTACATATATGTTTTTCTCCACCTCTAAGACAGGGAGGTATACATATCGAATGTCATAGATATGCATCCAATGAGGACTTGGAGCACAGGTATCCCTAGGCCACATTCTGTGCACTCCTATGTTTTGTACATTAAAATAATAACTTACTAAATAGTACCCTAATGGCCTGAAAGAAATAAAGAAACTCAAAATTACAGAACTACTCTTAGCCAGTGGCTTACGTGCCTGAAGAATTTGCCTCAACATGTGTTAAGGAAGTAAATCACAGAAATATGTTGACTCTTTTAATCTGTCAATTTTGTTGGATTTTTCTCCCCCTTGAAATCATATCCAATGTTAAAAATAAAGGGGAGAGAGGGTTACAGATGTTTTGTGAAGTTTAAATCAGTACGAACCCATACCAGCTTGTTTTTACCTCACTTTTGTCTATAGAATGTTTTGTGTTTATTTTCACTTAATTTTCACAACAACTTTGTAAGGCAGGTTGGGTAAGTAATGTTAATCTCATTTTACAGTTAAAGAAATTGAGTCTCAGTAATATTGAATGACTTGTCCAGGCTCACATAGTTAGTACACAGCATAACTGAGAACAGAAATTTTCCCCCATATAGAGGACTCTTTCCCCCATATAGAGCTTAATCTAGCTATGAACAAATCTTTATTAAGCATATTCTATATGCCTGGTGCTGTGCAAGGCCTTGTGGATCTAAAGATTTAAAAGAACCCCATTCCTTCCCTCAAGTAGTTTACCATCTATCAGTGAGCCAATATTTGTCCATATAAATATATGCACACAAGATAAATATAATTTTGGAGGGAGACATACTAGTAGCTTGCAGGGAGTGGGGGGAGGATAAGAATAGACCTCATTTGGAGGGGGAGATCATCCACATCACGATCACATTTAGGAAAGATAGATACTCAAGATAACAAAATGATGTTACTGAAAGAAAAGACTGCTTTGGGGGGATTAGTTAATAAGAATATTTACCAAAGATCGATACCTGGCCAACAGCCCTTTTCAGGCTGTACACAGTAGGAGATGGTTTAGCGCCTGGTTCCTGACCCTGCTGTTTTTCCTGTGTGATACTGCCTCTCCGAGAAGATTCCAGCAGCCTGAGTGTGTTGTTTCTAACTGAAATGTCCTTTTTTGGAAAGAAATGTTGTTGGAACCATTTTCAAAATGCTTCCACCCACTGAAAAATGTGTGAAAATATTTTCATGCAGCAGGACGGCAGATAGGAAGACACAAATGTTTTCCCTGTGAAAGTATATTTTGCTCTTAGGAACACAGGAAATTTCCCACCCAAAAATGTTTGTGCCTCCGGGTGACTCTTCATTTGCCCCTGTAGACATGGACTGAAGATGAAGGGAGTATTTTCCACTCAGGATTCTTTAAGGCCACACCTCTTGGCTCAGTCCAAGAGTCTCTGCTTTGTTCACAGGATCTGACAGGAGCTAATTAGTGTTCAGGGAAATTTCCTTCAGTCTGATTCTTTCTTCACTCCAATCCCCAGTGGGATTTAGAGTTGTACGTTAGTGAACTTCAAGAGAGAGTTGAGGTTCCCAAGCTCCAATGAATCAACTATGAATATCTGGGTTGAGAGTATCAGTAGTGTTTTGTTTTTTTTTTAACAGATGCAAAAAATTGCATAACAAGAATAATATGCCCACTCCTAGACTAATTGCCAATAGCATCCAATTCACTGAAGCAGGTTATATGGTTAAAGAAACATGAACTTTAACCCTAAATAGCTTATTGAGCTAGGATCATAGATTGAGAGCTGGAACATGCTTTATAGGCCACATCCAATTATTGAACCATTTTTAAAAATAATTATGACTTGTGCTTCATTTTTCATAACAAATCCAGATTAGGAAGATATTTCTGTGTTAGCTTTCAGTGGCCAGAAATAAAAGCTGTAGTAACAGAATTTACAACCTCTTAACAAAATACAATGTAAATTATATATTTAGATTTTGCTCTAAGACGTGGCAGCATTATTCCTCCTTTACCTTTCTTCTACCAGAAAGTGGGGGGGGGAGGGGGAGAGAGAGAGACAGAGAGAGACAGAGAGAGAGGACAGAATGAGGATGAAGAACCAATGTGAGCTGACAAAAGGACCCTTCCTTATCTATAGAAACTGAATATTAGCCTAGATGACCATACGAAAAGGCTTTGGAGTTCTTTGTGGACCACAAGTTCAAAATGACCTAACAGAATAACAAAGATGGTAACGTGATTTGGGGTTATGTTACTAGGACAGTGTTAACATTTTGGAAGACCATGGCCCATTGGTTGCTGCTGTTCAGTTGTTTCAGTTGTGTACAACTCGATGATCTCTTTTAGGGTTTTCTTGATAAAGATACTGGAGTGGTTCGCCATTTTCTTCTCTAGCTCATTTTACAGATAAGGAAAGTGAGGTAAACAGGATTAAGAGACTAACCCAAGGTCACATAGCTAGTAAGTGTCTACAACTGGATTTAAATTCAGAGAGATAAACCCAGCACTCTAGTCACTGCACAATGTAGGTGGCCACAGTCTCATAGTACTTAGAAAACGTCTGAAATATTATGTCTGGTGTTATAAGGACATGGATAAATTGGGTCATGACTAGATGACAGCTACATGGGAAGTTTTAGGATTGTGTTATATGGTTGAATGAACTGAAGAGATTTTGCCTGAGGAAGAGATGACAGAGTTGGGCAGGAGGTACAGCCACTTTCTTCAGATATGTAAAGGGCTGTTTTATTCAAATGCTCCAGAGGGCAAAATCTAGAAGCTAGGATGGTTCAATAGTTGGACGTGGTCTGTAAAGTATCTTCCAGCTCTCGGTCTATGATCTTAGCTTGTGTCATCTACACAAGGTATTAGAATTGAACTCAATCTAAGAAAGACTACACAAGAGACTTTCACAATCTCTCTCCAATCTACCTTCCCAAGCTTATTTCATGTTGAGTCTCCTTTACACATTCTACTGTTCAGCTCAATTGGCCTTCTTGCTCTTCCTGGCATATGATGTACTGTCTACCATCTTTCTATCTTTACATGGACTGTCCCTCATACTTAAATGCACATCCTCTTCCCACTGCCTCAGAATCCTTGGTTTCTTTTTGAGCTCAGTTCAAATGCCATTTCCTACATGAAGCCTTTCCTGGTTACCTCTCTCCACCCCCTGTCCCCCTTGTGCCTCCCCTGGAAATCATTTGGTATTCACTTTGCCCATATGTGTACATACCACAAACCCCTATACTACATAATCTGCTTTCTATCTCAGTATCCCCAGAGATTAGCACAGTGCCTGGCACTTAAAAGATTCTTAATAAACGTTTGATGATTGAAAAGTGAGACAATCAATCAGTAAGCATTTATTAATCGCCACCTATTTGCTGGGCAGTGGGGATATAAAGGAGAAGCAAAAGGAGTCTCCTCTCTCGTAATTTATGTTCAAAGAAGGCAATGATCATCTTCCTCTTCTAAAAGGTAGAAGAACCAACAAGGCTATCTTATAATGCTTAACTCACCAGAGATGCCCAAACAAAGGCACAGATGACACATTTACTATAAGGGATACTACAAAGGGCTTTCCTACACTGGATCAAAGGTTGAGCTAGATGACCTTTCAGGACTTAGACAAGATTCTAAGAGACAATTTGTTGGAAAATTGGTAACCATGTAGCCTCTCTTTCAGAACCAAACAAAACACTTTCAACTACAAATCTTAAATCATTTCTCTCATGCAGACTCACAATTATGGGTAGACAATGCATCTATTTGAGTCTTTTTTCTAGATGTCACATTTGCTAAACCATTGGCTGAAAAGTGTTAGGATAAAAGAAGAGAGTCCTTTGATCACTTGAGAAGATAGGGGGGCAAGAATGGTATAGGAGGGGAGTGAGAGGAGATGGAGGGAATGAACCCATATTTAGAAGTAAATTAAATTGCATCAAGATGAAAAAGTGATTCCTGTTTCATATTATAGGCCTCTCCTACTATGGTTTGTCCTCTCCTCTGCCACATAGCCTTCATACAAGTCTTGTTTTATTTTGCTCCAACTACACATTATTGCAACTTAAAATTCATATTCACCTGAAGAAAGCTGTGACATGTGTACCAAAAGAGACATAGACTGCTTAACCTAAATTGACCTTTTTTCCCTTCTATTCTAATAGATCTTTTTTCTTTTTGTCACTCAAAA
The DNA here is from genome assembly GCA_023548195.1 of Bettongia penicillata ogilbyi. Taxonomy (NCBI): domain Eukaryota; kingdom Metazoa; phylum Chordata; class Mammalia; order Diprotodontia; family Potoroidae; genus Bettongia; species Bettongia penicillata. The sequence continues at coordinate 6,308,328 of JAJHZJ010000198.1, read as the reverse complement.
TGAGTGTCTGATGTACGAGCATAAATTGTTAAAAGCAGTTTTAGGTAAAGGAAGAGAGAGTAAAGTGGAGTTTTTTTTTTCTTCCACAAAAGCCAACCTCAATTTATGTCAAAGAGGGTTAAAAGACCTTGGGATTAAAGCAATAAACTTGCTGCTGTCAAAGCTAAAACCCGCTAACAATTTAGTGCCAAACGCATGTTGTTCAATATCATTTCATATTATATTATGTCACCAGGAGCTGACGGTTCTGCATCACACTGACAAGGCTGATTTACTCTGAAGAATTCATCGACATTCTGCACAGTCAAAGCGGACTTCATTTGGTTTGGGTCTATGGTGGGAAATTTCTTTGTACTCGAGTTTGAATATTAGTCTGGAAATTGATCACAGATACGAGTCCCCCCTGATCCCAGCTTAACCAGATAAAGCTTTTGCCACCACAGACTGGGGACCTCATTGACTTCATTGACAAGGTATTTAGTCCTGGCACGTTGAGAAAAACACCAAAGATTAAATTGGGCATTGCCAAGTCAAATAATATCAACAAGCTTTTATTAAGTGCCTACTATGTGCCAGATGTTGGAAATACAAAGAAAGGAGAAAAAACAAAAAGGTCACTGTTCTTAAGAAACTTGGAGTCATGCAAATAACTATGTACAAATATAAATGCAGATAATCTCAGAGGGAAGGCACTAAGATTAAGGATAAGTAGGAAAGATTTCTTGTAGAAAGTGGCACTTTAGCTGAGACTTGAAGGAAGCCAGGGAAGCCAAAAGTCAGAGAGAAGGAGACAGAGAATTCTAATCATGCAGAGACAGAAAGAGTGAGTGAGTGAGTGAGAGAGAGAGAGAGAGAGAGAGAGAGAGAGAGAGAGAGAGAGAACAAAAGCAGGAAAAAATGAAAGGAAAGAAGGAAGAAAGAAGGAAAGGTAAAAGGAAGAAAGATAAAAGAGAGAAAGAGAAGAAAGAGAAGAAGAGAAGAGAAAATAAAAGGCAAGGGACAGGAGAACAACTTGGTATAAGAGAGGCTTTCCACAAGCTAGACACCAGTCACTATTCTAAAATTCCTTAAGGGGTGTTAATCAGATTTTTCCATTAATCAATTTCCTTTTCAATTGTACATAGCCAATAGCCAATGCATTTTTTCAGAAGCAAAAAAAGATACAGTTCTAATGACATCTAATTGGAACTTTTCTGGATATTTTTCTTTTTAGTGAGGTAAAGGAAAGATTCTGGGATAGTTATTGCCTCAAATGATCAGATGTTCATATAATATGAAAAACATTTCTCAGGACACAGAATGCTGGTCAACCATTGGAGTTCATCTTACAAAATAGCTCTGTTTTAAGAAACATGAGAAAATCTATATGAACTGATGCAGAGCAACATACACAATGAATGCTATAATGTAAATGAAAACCATACTCTAAGGCATCTGGACTCAAGTTAATGAACCAATATCTATTCAATGATATGTCTAGTTTTCTTCAAAGCTTAGCTCAAACACTTCCCCCTAACAAAAAGGAACTTTTCTTCATTATGTATGCATTTGCCATTGAACCATAGGTATGCACATTGTGTCCCCTGATAAAATGGAAGCTTCTTGAGAGCAGGGACTACTATTTTTTCTTATCTTTATGTTCCCACTACCTAGCATAGTGTCTGACACATAGGGGTTATTAAATGCTTATCTATTAGTTAGATGGAAGATGAAAAAATATGCATTTTCCCCTCTGTAAATACTTTGAGGGTCTACAGCTGCTAAATCTTGTATATGTTCACCAACTTAGTTGCTATGTTGATTTGGTTTTATTTCACTTTCTTGGTTTTTCTTTATACCAAAGGAGAATCCTTGGGATATAGGAGCAAGAAAGTAGGCTTAAGCACACTGAAACATGTCTTTGATATAAAAAGTGAAAGGTATGACTAAAATATTTTTATAAAAAAGTTATGTTCTAAAAAATTGTCTTTTTCGTAAATCAAATTAGTAAAGGACAACTCTTACTACGTGTCTGTTACATAGTAAACTTAATAAATGTTCTATCTATCCCACTATTCAAAGCAATACTGTAGACTTTTTATAAAGTGGGGACCCATATTATAATTGGAATGATTAGACACGAATACATCTCATCTTGGTGGGGTTATTATTATATGCTCCTACTGAAGCCTGGAGTAAGATAAGAAGAATTTTTGAAGTCCTCTCAAACGTATTAATCAATGATCCAATATTAGATGTACTGGAGGACTGGCTGACTGGATGACAATTTTCCAGAAATCAGATGTATATATCCAGAGTTAAATGTAGGGAACTCAAAAATGCCAAAACAGATCATCCAAACAGTTCAGACAAATGGGGTCATTTAGTTTGTTTTTCGTTTGTTTTGTTGGGCGGGGGAAGGGGGAGTGAATCAGGAGGGAGTGATTTCCTATACTGTTGAATTATTAAAGAGTTTTGTCTTTTACACCACCGGGAAAGACTAATTGTTCTTGAATTTATATTTAAAATAGTAGTATCATAGGCTTTAGAGCTGGAAGAAACCTTAGTGACTATCTGGTACAACTTCCTAATTTTATAAATGAAGAATCATTCATAATGACTAGAGGTACTTATACAAGGAAGGAAATCTGAATTCTAAGCCGTGCCTGGGACTTGGAATGAAATTTGTCACTAAGATGTGACTCTAGATGGATTCAGCTTATTCCAAATAAATAGGATAGATAAAAAGTGAGGAGGAGCAAATAATATTAAAAGATATACCCATATGAGAAAATTCAAGAACTAGAGGGAGGAAATCTAAGAACTATGATAGAAAGCATTTGGGTGACAATCAGCAAAGGGTAAAATAGAAGTGATTTTGTCATCATAGCATATTAAACTACTTAGAGATAATTGGTGAGTAGTTGAAGGAACAGATAATAAGGTGCTTGTGGAAATGTGATATAGTAGTGAGAGGAAACTTCAATTATCTAGGCATCTAATTTTAACTCTCTTCCTCAGTCTCTGTCTCTCTGTCTATCTGTCTGTCTCTCTCCCAAAACCAGCATCTAAAGATTTCCATACCTGTCTTGGTGATTATTTTATTCTACAAAAGTAGGAAAACCAATAAAGAAAAATCCTATCACTAATAGGGAGAAGCATATTCTTGGGTTGAAAATGATAGGAACTTCAGGAAGAAATCACAGAGATAGGAATAGGATAGGAATGAGACTTGAGATTTTGCTAATACAGCAAACTCCTTTAATTAATTTACAGGTCTACTTTCTCTACAACTTTTTGCAACTTATATTCTTAGAGAGTGGCCTAGAGGAGTGGTGTCCAACTCAAATAAAAATGGAGGATACTAAACCATGCATAAGGATCCCAGAAGGTTTCATGTTGACTTAGAAAATCACATATTAACATTATCCATCTTCTATTTTAAAGTTTTATCAAATATTTCCAATTATATTTTAGTCTGATTCAGGCTGAACTATCCATGTTTGACACCACTGGCCTAGAATACTGAGAAGTTAAGTGATTTGTCAAGGGTCACACAGCCAATGTATGTTAGAGGCAGGTAGACCCACTAGCAGTCAATAATCAGGCATGGAGTGATGAGGGTCTGCACAAGACTGGCGGCAGTTTTAGAGGACAGAAGTGGGCCTATACAAGAGATATTACAAAGGTGAAATTGGCAGAAGACTGAATATGGCAATAGATTGGATATGATGGGGAAAGGAGGAGAGATAGTGAGGAATCAAGATAACTCCTAGGTTGGGCCTAAGGGAATGGGAGGACATTGCCCTCTACATTGCCCTACCTCTAGTAGGAAAGGTAGAAGGTAGGAATGGGTTTAAGGAAAAAATATTTCTGTAGGCAATAAGAAATGAGTCGGTAAATAGGAAAAGATTAAAAATAAATGAAAGAGGAAGCAATCTATTGGAGGCAATGGGAAGGAAAGGGTTTACTTGAGCAGACTGGAGGGGTTAACCTTGGTAAGGAGTAAAGCCACCTCATTAGATGAGAAAAGGGTGAAAAAATGGAAGGCATGATAGGAGATAAGGAAGAGGGGAGAAATAGGAGTTCCCTGTGAGTGACTTCATTTTCATTTGAACTCAAATACAAAGAAATTTCATGCCATAGACCCAAACCAAATAGCTTACTCACCATGAGAGGGTGGGAAATTTAGAAGAGCTGCTGTGTAGAGTGGAATAGTGAGCTGATAAGGGAGGTATAGTATGACTGCCTAGCAGCAGTGAGGGCCCAGTTGAAGTTGTATAACATATATTTGCATTGGACCCAATCAGAATCAAGGCATGGTTTTCTCCATCTTCATTCAACAACATGTGTGTAGACCCAAAGGTGGTGAATGGTTCAAAATGATACAAGGCTGATATTTGGTAGAGAGTAATCAGTGAATTAAGAAAGGTTTAGGGATTTAAGAGCAAAAGGGCAGTGCAAAGTTGAGCTGGTTCACTAAGGGATAAGATAGGAAAAAGAGAGAGTGACTCTCTCCAGTAGTGGTTCTTCTGGTATTAATTGGCCCCTTTCCAAGTATAAAGTTCTATCATTTTGTGAAACTGAGATCAATAAAGGTAAAATAAAATGACTGAGAAAACAAAGCTATTTTGCTGGGATTTATCCTTCATTCATAAGCATTTCTTTCCAATGGCTAGGGATCTCAAACAACTCCATCTTTGATCCTTCATTTCATTAATATTTCATTCTAAATGAATGAAAATTCATTTCACTCTACCCTTTCTGACACAAAAACATTTGCCATAGGATTATCAATTTGGATATAAAACACTATCCAGTACAATCCCATTATTTTGAAGATGAGGAAACTGGAATCAAAAGAGGGTAACTTGTCCATGCTCATACAGGTACCAAGTAACAGAAGAAGAATTTGACTTCCGGTTTTCTGTTGGCAAATCTATTTCTTTTGCCATTGTCCTACACTGCCTTTTACATCATTGCATCTTTCATCATGAGCCTCAAGGAGCACATACCATCTAGGAAGCCAGTCTCTAAAACTGACTTTTTTTCTCAAAGTGATGCTTTGCTTATGTGATATTTCATGTAATATTGAAAACTGACTCTATTCAGCTTGTGTCAGAAGGCCTGGTCTCAAGTTCTAATCATGACTCGCTGAGGTGGTATGACCTTGAGCAAGTTTTTTCCATTCTTTCCTCCTTTACCTTGACTGCTTTCCAAGGTGGTTAAGGTTAAATGAGATCATGTCTGTAAAAATGTTTTGTCAACTATAGAGAAGTGTAAATATGTAAGTTATCATTAGTGATAGGAATAGGAACTGGATCTGGAATTTCAACAGTGTAGAGAAATCCTAATGTGAAAATTCCCCCTGCTAGTACAAGGTGATGTTTTCTCTGTAACTTACAATCTTGGAGAGTTACCAAGAGCACAGAGAAGTTGTGACTTTCCAAGCCACAAAGCTAACCTATGTCAGAAGCAGGTTAACCCTGGTCTTTTTTATTCTGAGATCAATTCTCTATCCTCTATGCTATATGTATTGTTGTTGTCGATGATGATGATGGAATTATTATTATTATTATCATCTTTTTCTTATCTTTTTGAGGAGGTCCATATAGAAATGATCCTGTGACATTTTACTATCCTGTCATTGTTCTTTTAAATATCATGATCTATGGACTATTTTACAAGTAGATAAAATAACAATAACTGCCTTTCGCTGTTACATAAAAGTATTAGGATGCATGCTCATCCTCTTTCAGTTCTCTGAAAGCATCCTCAGTACAAAACCAGGATATCAATGATATCCACCTCATCCTATTTGCATAACATTTTTATATCCTCTACTAGGTCTTTATATTTCAAAAGCTTCTTCCTCCAAGTAGCTTGGAGTTCAGAAATGTTTGATATGATGTCATTTTATTAAACACATTCTTAAGATCTGACAGTCAGTCTTATTGCTAGGAGTTTATGGGGACCAGTCTAGTCTGTGACAATGCTCATTTCCAGCACAATTTATTGGGTTCTCCAGTATATTTCTTTTGTGCATGTGAGAGTCATCAGCTCCTGTGACTCTGCAACCAATAAAAGGGGGACTCTTGGTCATCTCACATTCCAAGTTCTTCAAAAGTGAGTCACATATAACCTGTAGTAGGAACCCCTATCCTAAGCCTCCAATCCTATTAAATATAAGATGAGAATAACAAACAACAAAAACAATAAAAATAGTAATATCATGTTGAACCAATTGATGAAGGTGATACCTACAACTAGAATCTCTACTCTAAATGTGGAATGGAGAGTAAGGTAGGAGAGTGTAATCCCACAATACAATGTATAATCTACATTAATTTTAAAAAAATTGAGGGCTCCTTAAGCATAGTCTTTATCAATCAAAAAAGAAAGGAAAAAAGTGTGGTAAAATTTCCCAGAATTTATGACTAACATGTTGAAAATATATTACCAATCAGTACAGGGCAACTCTTAAAAATAATTTCTTCCCTAATCCTAGGCTAAACAAAATAACAGGTGAAATAAAGTAATTACTTTGAAGTAAATGAAAATTTTCACTTAACACATATGCCAGACATAGTACTTAATAGTAAAAAAGATGACAAAAACACCACTGATATCGCGAATGATTTTGAAAAGGAGATAGGCATACATAAATGGGAATTTTGAAACACCCTTTATGAGTTTGATGATATAAATAAAACTGATAGACCAAATATACCAAAACAAATTAATTTTGGAGAAAAGGTTGTCATTTGATATAGTCAGTATGAAGGAATGCTTTCTCTCATCATGTTTGGGAGAAAGGATAAACACAAATTCAAGACCTACACATGACAATGATGTAGCTTTTGGCTTTTTAAAAATCAGATGATAAAAGGTAGAGCTATCAAGCAATAAACCTTAAGCCCACAAGTAAGAAATAACTTGGGAAATCTATTGAAAAACAATGAAAGCTCACATCAGTACATAGCTGCCATATGAAGTAGAAAAGTAAAGCACTATATTATTCACTTAAAAATAAAAAGAAACATGAGAAATGGAGTGGGGAAATAAAAATATCTAAGAAATTCTGGAGTAACTTAATCAGTAAATGAAAATAGTAAACAAAAGGTGAAGATGATACAAGGAGTAAAAGCAATTCATATAACAAACAAATCTACATCAATCAAAAACTTTACTAAAAAAATCTTGAAAAGCAGAAGGAGATGGAGAACCTTTGAAGGGGGATATAGAAAATGTATAGTCGCCTATATGATCACACAAAGTTCATCACAATGAAAATGCAAATAAGATTGAATGAGAAACAAATAGCTTACTCACCATTAATTTATTGAATGACAAAACAGTCATATTAAGGGAGATGATAGAAATTCTAGTTTCTTTGCAAAAACTTTCCTCAGTGGGTCACTGCAAAGTCCCCAGCTTCCTCTCAGTTGTAAGTCTCATTTCACTATTCTTAAAATTCCCAAAGGATGAACATACCAGTGAACGCTAACAGTATAGACCAATTACATGTTTGTGTGCTTTATACAAAGAATACATAGCTTCTATCACTAAAAAGAACTTGTGAACAGGAAGAGAACAATATATTGGTAAAGGAGCAAAATAAGACATATTATAAAGTTTCAAGGATGTGAAGAGTTAATTATTATAATCATCATGAATTTAATCTTTATTGAACAGGTTGCCTAAAATCATAGTAGCTAGTCTACATTTTCCCTGACTTCCTTCAAGTTCCAGCTAAAATATTACCCTTCTACAGATAAGTAAGCAACTAAGTGGCCCAGTGGATAGAGCAATGACCTGGAGCTAGGAAGATCTGAGTTCAAATTTGGCCTCAAACACTTACTGGCTATATGATCCTGGGCAAATCTCTTAACCTCTGTTTGCCTCAGCTTCCTCAGCTGTAAAATGGAGGTAATAATAGCACTTACCTTCTAAGGTTGCTATGAAGATCACATAAGGTAACATTTTTGTAAAGTACTTAGCACAGTGCCTGGCATATAGTAATTATGTTATAAACGTTAGCTCCTATTCTACAGGAAGCCTTTCCCACCCACGCCAATGTCTTCTCTCTGTTGATTATCTCCAATCTCATACTTTGCCCATACTTTGTTAATAGAGAGCTGTTTGCATGTCATCACCCCCTTGAGACTGTGAACTCCTTGAGAACAGCAATTACCTTTTGATATTCCCCAATGTTTAGAACAGTTCATTCTAGGCAATTAATGAATGTTCATTGGCAAGCTGACTAAATCTTTGGCTCAGTTGAGCACTGATGTCATCTTCCTGATGATGATGATGATGATGATGATGATGATGATGATGATGATGATGATGATGATGGCGATTATGTAAACATTATATAGATTCTGAAATTTGCAAAGCATTTTGCATCTATTATCTTATTTGATTCTCATAACAACCCTGTGAGGTAGATGCTATTCTTATTCCCATTTTATAGATGAGAATAAGGGTGAGGGATAAACGACTTTCCCAAGTCATATAGCTAATAAATGTGTGGGGAAGGACTGAAAAGCACTCATCCACTATACCACCTAAATCCATAGTATAGTGAGAACCAAGGTTAGTGAGAAGTATAGTAAAGACTGATAATGGTAACATGTCCTCGTATTTATCTAACAAAACTGAAAGTGATTTACCCTGGATAGAATCCTTAAATGGCTTCCATCCAAGAGAGGAATCAAAAGGCCTTCTGTGGGTAATATCTACATGAACTCAGCTAATAATATGTGAATAAAGAAGTGCTAAACAAATAACTGAATCATGCAAATTTGTCTGTGGAAATGTGGTTTATGGTAGCAGTCCAGAAACAGGTCATTATCACCACAAATTATGGAAGCATTAAAGAACCTAAATTTAGTAATCAAGGTAGAATATGCAAAGAAATAGTAGAATATTGTACAATACATCATTGGAGGCTATAAAAATTTGGTATAAACTCCAAATCTAGCAAGACATGACCTCATAGCTAGAATTATATCAGACTCTTGCTGTCTTATACAGACTAACAGATAGTAAAACTCCATAATATAAATCCAAACTTCAGTATATCCTGTGGAATTCAAGCATAAAATATACTAAAATTGAGCATCATCACCCAGAGAAGACACTGATCCATAAAATCCTAAGAATGTTTTTAGTAGATTTCATCATAACAAATTCTCCTAAAAAATCTCTCATGTGGGGTGACATGCTTTCAAAATACAGACCTTACAAAAGAAATAACATCATGTACCACAGAATGAAGCACATAACTTCCCATCATCCTATTTGTTACCGGTTTTCCAAAACAAGCTTTTTGCAAACTTACAGAGGATAAACTTACATTCTAATAATTTTACTATTTGTGTCCAACCTGTGTTAGCACATTCTGGGCTTATATTGGTCTGATCAGTCACAGATGGACACAATGTAATTTGAGTCTAGTATAGCAATGTAATTTTGGTCCTCTTCGAGAACAAAGGAAAACAACCAACCAGCCAATTTTATTCAACTACAAAAAAAAAAGCAGTTATTTCACTTACTTATGAAATATTCTTCAGAATATTAAATAGAAAAGAATAATAATGGGATATTGACTTATACTAGGACCATTTCTATCTGAACTACATCAAACTTTGGGAATTATTTCTACAATGATAAATATTATTATATTTTTAATATTTATAATTGATTATTATCATCCCAACTCCCATTACAACCACCCTAATTTTGATCCTTCTATCTTCTTACCTGAGATACTATAATCATCCCCCTAACCAGTCATCCTGCCTCTAGTCTAGTCCTCCAATCCTTAGGATATAATATTTATTAAATCCCTAGTACATGCAGAGTACTTTAAACATCTTTGTGCTCCTTCATACCTAATAATCTTCATATTGCATTGTTTTGATAATATCACTTAGAAAGCTTCCATGGCAACTTCTTGCCTACTGAAAAAAAAAAGTATCCTGGTATTCAAAGTCATTCATAATATGACTCAAACTTATCTTCTAGTTCATTTCATACTATACTCTTTCATTTATTTTTTTCTGTCTTTCCTTTTCTCCCTCCTGTAAATGCTTTGTAATCTTTTCTTCAGGGTTTAGCACATAGTAAGGTGCTTATCCTAAAATGGACCCTTCCTACTACCTTTCCAGTCTACTTATACCTCTCTGTCTCTCTCTCTTTCTCCTCACCCCATTTATCTGTCTCCCTCTGTGTCTGTCTCTTTCTCTGCTTCTCTTTCCCCTGCCTTTGTCTCCGTCACACTCTGTCTCCATATCATGTGCATATAACAGAAAGTATCCTGGTGTCACTGAATCAGAGAGTGCATGGAGGGGAGCAGAATGTTAGAATATTGGAATTGCAGAAAAGGACTAGGTTTTGAAGAGTCTCAAATGCCAAACAAAGGACTTTGTATTCAAACCTCGAAGTAACAGGGACCTAATAAAGTTCATTGAGCAGGGAAGTGATTTGGTCAGACTGAAGGCTTAGAAAAAAATCACTTTGACCACTGTGTAGAAGATGGGTTACAGTGGGGAGAGATTTGATGCAGAGAGACCAATTAGAAAGTTATTCCACTAGTTTAGACAAGAGGTGGTCAGGGACTGAATGAGGTTGGTGACTATCACAAGTATAACTGGGAGGAAGATAGTACTCTCTGTGTATGTATGTGTTCATCCTTCATTGCCGAAGAAGACCATGCCATCAGAGAAATAATGACATGACCTGAAATTCACTTGGTTTTGAGTGAGGGAGGGCTGTGCAGGTCACCAGCCTCACTTCTCCTCCAGAGCCATCTGAATCCAGTGACCAGATATTCATTAGGATGACTGGGAATGACCCAGGATGAGGCAATTGGGTTAAGTGACTTGCCCAAGGTCACACAGCTAGTGAGTGTCAAGTGTCTGAGGTGAGATTTTGAATTCAGGTCCTCCTGACTCCTGCACTGGTGCTTTATCCACTGCACCACCTCACTGCCCTATATAGGGAATAGGGAAGTGAGGGAGAGGGGAAAAGTTTTGGGAGAAATATCATGAGTTCTGCTTTGGACAAGTTGGGTTTGAAATGCCTATAAGACAGTCAATTCTATGTCCAAAAGGCAGTTGAAGATGCAGTGGAAAATTAGTGCTGAAAAGAAGACTAGGGTTGGATTTGTAGATCTAGAACTAACTTGCATAGCGAAGCCAATTGAACCCATGGTAGGTAATGAAGTCCTTAAGTGAAACAGTAGAGAGAGGCAAGAGAAGAAACCCATAGAGAGAGCCTTGGACAATACTCAGTTAGGAGGCATGACAAGGATGAAGATCCGACAAAGAAGACTGAGAAAGAGTAGTCACACAGGTGGCAAAGCACTTCACTTCCTATGATCCTCTGACACAGGAGAAGAACCAAGGGAAAGTAATGTCACAAAAATCCAGAGAAGAGAGAAAATCCAGTAGGAAGTGATCAACAATGTAGAGAAGGATGAGGACTGGAAAAATACATTCAAATTTGGCAATTAAGAGATCATTGTAAGGGGCAACTAGGTGACACAGTGGATAGAGCACTGGCCCTGGAGTCACAAGGACATGAGTTCAAATTCAGCCTCAGACACTTAACCCTGATTGGAGAGAGAGAGAGATTGAGAGAGAAAGGGGAGGGGGGAGAGAGAGAGATCATTAGTAATTTGTAAAAAAAAAAAAACAATTTCACCTGAATGACGACATGAGAGGCCAGCTTGCAGTGAACAGATTTATTCTAGGCCTGACTAGAAAGTGGACTGCATAGGTCGCAACCATATCTCTGTCTTCTTCCCCGGTATCTTTGGGCCAGACATCTCTGCTCTTCATAGGGATTAGCATATGCAGTATGTTATTTTTTGGCAACTATGGCAATAAACTGAGGGATGCATAGAAAGACTTATTCAAGATGTGACTGTGAATTATACTCATGGGATCATAGATTTAGAAATAGAAGAGACTTTAATGATACCTAGTCATGGACCCTCTTTTAACATATAAGGAAACTGAGGACCTGAGAGGTTAAATAGCTTACCTAAGGCCACACTGGTTATAATGGAGCTCAGATTAAGAAACCAAAAATACCTAAACACTTTTTTCTTTTCCCAAATTAAAAATATGCATGATTTATAGTCTCTGGTTCCTCCAAGTTGAGCTGTCTGGTTCCTTGTTCCTCTACTTCAGATCACCTGACTAAAGTTTTAGAAGGAAATCAGCAAGGTACTTGTAAGAAAACCTGATTTAACAGACACAATGCTTCTGTCTCAAACCTTTCCAAAAGAATGTTCACCTAGCTTTCCACCTCCCAAAATACTCAAGGAAAATAGGAGAAAACCCACTTTAAAGTTCCTCTATTTTGTATTTGCTCTCCCTGTAGAATCTTCAGCCTGCACTCTTTGGATGTTAGCCTCCATGATTTCCAGCAGAACTCCATTTCAGAGCTGGAAGCCTCTGAGAATGTTGGGGTTACATTAAACGCAGCCCATTTATTCATCAAAATCCTAGAAGATATTCCAACCAGATGATAAATTCATCTTCTTTAAACTCATGGAAACTACTACAATCCTGAGGTTTCTTGGTACTCGAGAGAGAGATTCAGACTACTTTCACTGTTTTATTTTCCTTTCAAGATTCTTGTCTAAGAGTTCTTTAAGGCTTTGAAATGGAGAATAGGTACTTTTCTCTGAGCCTAAAGTCTTTGCTGATTTTCAGCCTAAATATGAAAGTTCCAACAGAACATATTCCACACACTATGTATTATATATGTCAGAGTGCTGTGTGACTATAAACTTATAGGTATATACATATATTTGAGTTGGGACAGGATCTGTGATTTTATTGGCATAGGGAACTCGCCAATGGGGAAACTCCCTCCACCAAAGCTGAATGGCACTTCATCAGGAACAGTTTTTAGTAGCCTGGGGCTAAAAAAAGTTAAGATGAGGGCCCATGGACAATATGGGTCAGAGGAAGGACTTAAACCCCAGGTAGAGGCCAGCTCTCTACTTACCATGTCACACTATCTCTCAAAGGATATGTATGTGTACATGAACATATGTCTATCTGTCTGTCTATCTATCTGCCTTTCTATCTTATCCTATGTATTCTATTCTATCTTTTCTTCTATCTATCCATTTGATCTATTCTATTTTTCTACCTATTCTATTTTCTTTTATCTTTTTAAACTATTCCATCTACATTATCCATTCTTTCTATCTATATTATTAATCCCTAATTAATATTCTCTATTAATTATCTCTAATTAATCTCTAATAAATTTCTATCTATATCATTAATATTCTATCAATATTATTAATTTTATCTTTCTATTCATACTCTCTATTCCAATTTTCTATTTTAGTTTATCTATCCTATCTATTCTATTCTATTTTTCTATCTATTCTATCTCCTATCCTACCTATTCTGTTTTATCTTTCTACCTAGTCTATCTATCTACCTATCTATCTATCATCTATCTAGTTTTCATTATCATTTTCACCATCATTATCTTTAACTTCATCATCATCATCATCATTCTAGGATTTTCAGCTTCCATTCTGATTTAGATCATAGCCAGGTCTTGTTCTTAGCTAGCCCATATTCATAGATCTGAGTCAGTGAAAATATACTTTGTTCAGTGCCTCTCCAATACACTTTTTGTAAAACAGTGAGAATCATACCATAGTATGGAAACAGTTGGGTGGAACAAAAAGAACACCAAAAGACTTGGTTTCGAATCCTGACTTTGCCCTTTGTCCACTACATGCCCTTGGGAATACTACTTCCATTCTGAGCTTTAGCTGCTTCCTTTGTAAAATGGGGAGAGTAACATCTGTATACCTACCTCAAAAGACTGTGATGGGGAGAGTGCTTTGTAAATCCGGAAGCACTTTGTAATGAATTTTGGAGGTACTCTAAGAACAGAGATTTAGAACAGAAAAGGTCCTCAGACCGCGCACAGATCAGGAGATTAAGACCCAGGGATGTGAAATGACCTGCTGCTGATTGTGTAAGTCATCACGACAAACCTATGATGCTACTGACTCCAAACCTTGTGTTTACTATATCAGGGTGCCCCTAGTGATTTGTGTCTTATTTCCCAACTAAACATGGGGTCAGAGACAATGTCTTATCTAATCCTTTTATCTTTCCCAGCTCAGTATTCTGTGCGTAAGAGAAACTTACCAAATATTTACTGAATGAACAAATGAATCCTGTCCTTAGGAACTTGTTTCTTTGGTCCCCTATCGTCCCTATCTGATTTCCCAGCATGCCTCAAGGTTCATTTCATTATTATCGTCCAAGCAGCCTAAGTCCACCTTCTCAATAAGTAGCACTCTGATGATTTTTATGTGATTGTGGTGGGATTTCTTTGACCCTCTTACTCCTCATTTCTCCTCTGCATCAGGGGAGCATGTCTCTGGTGAAAATGAAAGCAGCCAGGTCCCGTTGTTACTCTAGGACATCTAACTGGGGTTTTGATGCATCTTAAGTCCCAAGGAACAATGAAATCTGCTGTTTTTTCTTAGTGTTTCCATCACTATGGCTGGGAAAAAGCACCTTTTCCTCTTACAATAACACCTGTCTGACAGTATTGCCGAAACGGCTGGTCCTAGGCTCCACTTGGAGGCATTCCAACTACTTAACACAGTTTTTCAATTTCCACTACTTATGCACATACATCTCCATCCCAGGTAATGGATTGCCACGGGAACTTTCCCATCCAAAATTCTGATGGACGGCATTTTTACCCCGGAATGATCCCCAAGTTAAAGTGGTATTCACCAATATTCATTATGTGGTAATGGCATAGAGAACCAAATCAAAAATTTATGGGGAGCATGCTCAGAAACCTCTTATGAATGTGCAAGGAAACACACACACACACATGCACACACTTACCATTAGTTCTACCCAGCTTGTGGTGGGGGGGGAGGGGAGTGGTATGGGCAGGTGCAGTGTAGGGTGGGCAGGCGGAGTTGGAATAAATGTTTAAGGAACCCATTCTAGAGAATTTTCTTTTTTTTAATTTCTCTTAATGGGGTCTTGAAAGCAGCACATGTAGGGCAGAAAGCTTTAACCCCAGAAAAGGGCAAGTGCTTCCAAAATGAGGGTCAAATTTGCTCTCTTTCCCTAGCCATGAGTCAATTTCACAAGTCCCATCCCATTCCCTTCTCCCTGAGACGCTGGGATTCTGGAGCAAAATCTGAGCCATTTGCCTCCCCATCCCCATCCCCTGCTCTCCCACTAAGTGGGGAGAGGAGCCAGCAGGGACTGTGAGGAAGGGATTTGGGGCCCTGTTGCATGTTTTCCTGTGTTCAGCTTTCCTCACACCAAGACCCAAACACTGCCAGACAGGTCCCTTCTGTTTGAAGCCCTCAGGATAGCGTGTTACTGAAGCACAAAGAGCAGAACATAGTTTGCAAGAGGGAGTATGTGGCGGCAGCCGACAAGGAGGCCCCAGCAGCTGCCTCTGCTCCCCATAGCTCTCAGAGCTGTATGACATCAGGGCTGCTAATTCACTGGCTGAGGTGTAGTGATAACCTGACTGCTTTCTCCTCCTGCTTTTATTGTGAGCAGAGAGATAGACAGGTCCTAAGGACAGAACTCTCCAGAGTTCCTTTTGCTCCCATCAGTGAATGCCTGTCCATGTCTACCAGATTACTAGGTTAAATTTCACATGCCTTGAAGCCAAGAGCATTTATTGAAATCAAAACCTGTGCATTTCCCAATAAAGCTTTCTGCCTAGCCTTTGTCCCCAGTCAGTTGACACAGAACACACAAAGAGATAAAAAGAGAGACCCTGGGATGAGGCAGTGAATTCTCCTTAGCCTTCCCTTCCTGGCCAATGGGCTCCTCAGCCACAAAAAAGATAATTGCAAAACATAAAGGGGTATTGGAATGGAATGTTCAACAGGTTCATAGACATGTGCATACACATACGCACACACACACACGCACATGCACACAACTTTCCACCATCTACCGTAAGAGTTCATCAATGCCATTGTTGAGAAGGGATATGGTTAATGGGATGGACACTAATGAATAATTACGAAGGTGTGCAAACATTTGGTTTAAATTTGCCCTTCCTTTTTCCTTCTTTCCTTTTGTCCCACAGAAAGGGTATTGAAGGAGGATCCCAAATCCCAATGCTTTGCTACTCTATAAATCTCCTGTCCATAATTGTGCCTCTGGGGTCACTCCTGGCTGACCACTTCCCAGAGAAATTCACACTGGTCTTTCAGCGGATTTAGTCTGTCACTGCATTTGTGTTTCTCCATGTTGCCTTCAATGGCTGCACAGTTTCTCTAAAGATTTTGTATCATTGCCTCCAGCCTGGTACTTGTGGGCCAATAGACTGATGAAAATCAGACTTTGCTTTTTATCCTGAAGACAACAAGACACATCTTATGCATCTTAATACACAAACACACACCAAAACATATGCACATATACATACATAAGCATACACAATTGTTCCTCATTTGATGAGGAATAGCCCTTGCCTTTTGGGCTGAAGTTTGTTCTGAGTATTAGTTCCTCATTTAGCAGAATCACATGACAAGTAGAAAGCATAAGAGGAAGCCCAGGATGATAGTTCTTGGACCTCTATGAATGCTGTGCCTTGCTCAGCTGGAAGAGCACGCTGTTCCCCCACCATGTTGGCACCTGATTGACCTCTCTGAGGTCAAAAACTTGACCATGAGGACTTTTTGTCTTCCCCACTGCCTAAATTTTCCCTTATCTGCTCTACTCCTTGGGATCTATTTAATTTCCTGGCCCCAGCCAGATCTGGTCCTGTATCACTGGCCACCAAATGGGATCAAGATTAGGCGAGATGAGTCAGTGGCATAAATGGAATTGAATAAAGTATCTGATGATTCGATCAATGGATTTTGAAATGAGAAGACAGTGAGGTCTTAGGACACATATAAAGTGCTAAGAACCACCTATCAGAAAGGACAATGATAAACTGGAATCAATCTAAAGGAGGGTGAGATGACGAAAACCATATTAGGGGAATCAGGTGAAAGAGATGGGGATATTTATCCTGGAAAAAAGAAAATTTGATGGTAAACATGAGAAACAGTGTGAGAAATAAAGAACTGGACTCAGAGTCAGGAAGACCGGGGTTTGAATCTTCTCTCAGACACTTAATAACTATGTGACCCTGGGCAAATTGCTTAAACTCTTTTGTGCCTCAGTTTCCTTATCTGTAAAACAATGGAATTAGATCAGATGGCCTCTAAATTTACTTCCAGCTCAACACCTATAATCCTATGAGGACCATCCTTAAAAATTGAAATTGTCATATGTACAGTAAATAGTCAATAAACATTTTTAAGTGCCCACTGTCTTCCAAGTACCATGCTAAGCACTGGAAATACAAATAAGAAAAAGAAAACTTAGACCATGGAGGAAGACAGTACTCTAAAAGAAACTGCAAAGGAAAGGGGAACACCAGGTGTAGAGGTGGTGGATGATGGTGGAGTCAGAACTAAGCAGAACAGTTGGTGGCTGCAACCAAGGAGAAGATATTCTGCTTGATGTCCAAGGGAAAAGAACAAAGAAATGGAAGCATATCTCATGAGAAACTAGCCCAAATTAGACTCTCTTAAGGTTATTGGCTGCCTTCTGAGCTAGTGAACACCTCATCTTGGGATGTACTTTCTCATATTCTAAATATGCACTCAACGGATGTAATTTCAGGTAGAGATTGACCTAGACCTCTGAGCTCCCTTATAATTCTGAGATTCATGATGCTCTGATTCTAGGTTGCCTCTAAATATCCAAAAAAGGGTGGCCTCAGTCAATATCGTGCTAAAATTAAAAATTCAAGAGTTGGAGGAGGAAGATCAGAAGGTGGAATTAGAGGTGGAAGTGACCTTAAGAGTCACTGAGTCTGACCCCCTCATTTTGTAAATGAGGAAACTGAGGTCCAATGAGGTTAGGTAACCTAAGTCATAGAGGTTGTATATATTGGAGGCGGGATTCGAACCCAGATTCCATGACTCCAAAACTAGTGTTCTTTCTATTGCATCATATTCTCACCCCTGGAGACAGGGAGTTTGTTACAGCAGAGAGGTTCAAGAGGACCAAAACTACTTAAAACTTACAGAGTCTAAGCATAGCTTCTGAGGCACTGTCTCTAGATCCCACAGAGTTACCTCCAAATATGGACTATTGAATTTCCAAGTAGCAAATGGAAAAGCACTAATTCATAGTTAAAAGGATAAAATTCTGTGTAATCTGTCTTTGTAACCCCCAGAAACTGACACTTATACTGAAAAAAGGCTAATACTCTGTGTGACAAATTGTATTCATTTTTGTCTAAACCACTAATTATTTTACCTGTATGAAATTCCTCTATTATTTTCCCTGCTGGAAAATCGCAGGGTGGTAAGTGTTGCTGGTACCTGTCACAGACAAGGCATAAACAATACAATACAATAAAACCTCATATAGCATAGTTCACACAATTGTGTCTTGCAGTGCTCTATGGTAAAACAAAACATCAAAGCAAAAAACATTAACCAAAAGCCAGCCTGGAAGGAGAGATGAGTTTAAAGGCTGAACTGCAGAAAGTCTCATTTCTGTGGACAACAGATTTCCTCCATGTGGAAGAGAAAGAGGAGAAAGTCTGACGATGAACTGACAGTATGGGAGAGTCTTTGATGCCTTACCTACAGAGTTACATCTTTGAGATGGAAAACTCATAAAAGGTCATCTCCCTGTAAAATGAAGCTCCAAGTACAGGAGAGTGCTTCATTCAGTCCAATTCATTAGCTGTGTGACCTTGAGAAATGTACTTGATCTCTCTGTGCCTCACTTTCTTTGCCCCACAGGGATAAGATGAGCCTTATCTCTCCAAAGGGAACAATGAGTTGCTTGAAGATAGCTTCCTGGAGAACATTATGCACAGTAACAGCCACATTATATGATGACTAACTTTGATAGACTTATCTCTTGGCAGTACAAGAATCTAAGACAACTCCAAGACTCATGATGGAAAATACTGTCCACATTCAGAAAAAAAACTATAGAATTGGAATGCAGATTGAAGCATATTATTTGTCTCTTTTTTGTTGTTTCTTCTTTTTCGTGGTTTCTCCCATTGGTTCTAACTCTTATGTACATGACTAATATAATAGTCATATAATAATATAATAGGCTTAATATGAATGTACATGTTGAACCTATATCAATGTACATGTTGTCTTGGGATGGAGGGAGGGGAGAAAATGTGAAACTCAAAATCTTATGGGAGTGACTGTTGCAAACTAAAAATAAATAAATTTAATTTAAAAAAGATAGCTTCTTTGTCCTTCTAAATTAATCAGCAAACATTTATTAAGCACTCACTATACACCAAGCAAGGCAACTAGATGACTCAGAGGATGGAGTGCTAAGCCTGGAGTCAGAAAGATCTAAATTCAAATCAGACCTCAGATACTTACTAGCTCTGTGACCCTGGACAAGTCATTTGCCTCAATCCACTGAAGAAGCAAATGGCAAACCACTCCAACATGTTTGCCAAGAAAACCCCTTCCAGAGGATATCGTTGGTGTCATGAAGAGTCAGACACAACTTAACGACTCTGGTATGCTCCAGGAATAGTGCTAGGTGCCAGGATACAGAGATGAAAAATAGTGCCTGTCTTCAAGGAGCTTACATTCTATCTAATAAGAAAACATGTAAAATGCAAAATATATTTAAAATACAGGATAACTTGGTAAAAGGAGTGCTAAGAGTTAAAATGATCAGGAAAATCTCCATGGAGGAAATAACATTTAAGATGAGCTAAGAAGGAAACTAGAGGTTCTTCAGTAAGAATGTATTCTACAGAAGACATAGGGGACAGGTCATGGAAAGCCATGAGGATGGGGCACAAGATATGGGTAAGGAATACTGAAAGGTCAGTTGAGCTAGACCACAAAGGGCACATAGAGAACCCTTGAATAATCTGCAAAGGTATATTAAAATCATATGATAAAGGGGCTTTCAGTGCCAAACAAAACAATTTCCATATAATCTGAGAAGTAATAAAGAGCCACAGGAGCTACTGAGCAGGGGAATTGCACGGTCAGACCTGTACTTCAGTTATATCACTTTGGCACTTGTATCTATGATGGATCTTAAGACAATAATTTCATGTTGTAGGTTTAAATTTCATATCTGTCTTCATACAAGTCCTTTTCTCAGGTTCTAGCAATACAGAATTGTAGAAAGAGGGCTTGGACTTGGAATCAGAGGACATGAGTTCAAATTCCAGCTCTTTCACTTATTGCATGTGTGACCTCAGGCAAGCTATTTAATCTCTGGGTCTCAGTTTCCTTAGCTATAAAAGGAAGGTCTTTGGAGTCAGTGATGTCTAAGAGAACTTTTGGCCCTGGTTCTATAAAGTGATGCTCTTTCTTTAGGACTCAGCTTGGATGGAATGTGGAAGCTCTGCGAAGCCTTCCCTGAACCCTTCCACCCACCCAAATACTCTCTCTCACCTTTGCATTGTATCTAGGTCTTCCCATTACCAGATATCCCACTCTATCAAATATTATATTCACGTATCCACATGTTGTAACCAGCCCTCCTGTTCAAACCATCCCCCCTGCAGCATCTTGAGAGCAATAGTAACTGCTGTTTTCACATTTTTCTGTCCAAAGCTTAGCACAGTAGCTTATACCTAACAAAGTTTTGTTAAATTGAATCATCAATAGGAAAGAATGGACAATAACAATAATCCATCAACGAGCAATCCATCAACTCTGCTAAGAGTTGAAGATGCAAAGCAAGGCAAAAACTCCATCACTGTCCTCAAGGCTTACAGAGGAACTCTGCTCATCAAGAACTAGACCGTGTAAATAGAAGGTAACATCCCAAGGACAGGACTAGAGACAGGGGAAGAAGGGTGCTAGGGAAGGCCTCCAGCTGCAGACAAGAGTTGAGATGAGTTTTGAAAGAAGCCAAGGCAAGCTGAGAAGCATAAATGAGGAAGGAGAGTGTTCCAGGCATGGGGGACAGCCAAAAAAAGAAGCGAAATTAGGAGATAGAGTGTCATGTGTGAGAAACAGAAATTAGACCAAAAAGTTGCTCTGTAGGGTACATGGAGGGAAATAGAGTAAGGAGACTAAAAAGGTAAGAAGGAGGCAAGTTGTGAAGCCAAATAAGGATTTTATATTTGATGCTGAAATTAACAAGGAGCCACTGGGAATGACTGAGTTGGGGGAAGAGAGTAGGGTATAGTAAACTCCCACTTTAGTAAGCTGAATTGAAGATAGAGTGAGGAGAAATGGGACAGAGAGACTTACTTGTCAGTTATCTCAATCGTCCAGACAGTAGGTGACAAGGCCTTGTATCTTTTGGGAACATCTTCCTTGAATTTTTTCAAAGCTCATTCACATAGCCTCTTCATTTGATCACAGCATCTCCACAAGGGAGATATTATTATCCCTGTTTTACAGATAGAGAAACAGAGGTAAAGAAAAGTTAAATGACGAGGCTTGAGTCACACAGAAGGTGAACAGTAGAGCCAGAATTCGAATCCAGCCTCTCTTCCATCTTGTCTGGTGTTTTTCCAGTACACTCTGTTTCCCAAAAGATACCAAGGCTCAAGCTCATCTAATGGAGGTCCAATATTTCCAGAAGTATTACCATGCCAGATCCTTAGGATCCCTTTCTGGAAAGAGCAGTCAGAATGTCAAACCACCTGGCAGTGTTGACATGTTAATCCCGACTCCCCTGGCAAGAGACACATTGATCCTGAGAAGAACACAGAACCCCAGCAGCAGCTTGCTCCTACTCCCTCCTCCTCTCCCAAGGAGAAAAGCTGTTTTGAATTGTGTTCATATAAAGTTGTTTCCTTCTTCTATCTTAGCCCCAAGCGTGGTTAATGGTTTTGGGTAAATGTGATGGAAAGAAAGGCCCGCCTGCAGGGAACGACGCTTTGTTGGATATGTACAAGGTCTGAAACCACTTGGTCAATGAATGACCACAGCATATGAATCTAAAACTAATCTTACGGAGCCTGAGGGGAACCAAAGCAAGTCTAGTAAAGTAGTCATTTTTCCATGTGCTTTGAACTAAATACACTGTCTGCAAAAGACTCCCCATACACCACGAATAGTGCATTTTGTTTTTGCTAACATTAGCAAAGGAAGCAAATGCCAAAATAACTTTTCAAGGGGAAAAATGTCTCTGGTAACCCTACAGATTAAAAATAATAAAACAACAGATAGACATGAAAGACCAAACACACACACACACACACACACACACACACACACATCAGAGACCTGATGAAGCTGTTTTTCAGAGACCGATAAAAATGACTGTCTCCATTAAGAAATGTGGGCCATTTGACAGGGTGAAAGGAAATGGGTATGTTGGGGGAACCTTTGTATCAGTGAAAGGCCCTGGCCTCAGTCTTACTACTGAACCCCTACTTTCTATTCCCCTTAGGAAGAACACATGTTTCAGGAGATGTTAGCTGCACAAGTTCCAGGCCAGAATATAGCTCAGCCTCTCTTGTTCCTTAAATGTCAAAGAAACATTGAGAACAGACCTAAAACCAAAAAATCCACGTTAATGCCACATTAGAGAACTTGATTAGGACCACATCTTCAGAAAAACCATCTTCAGTTTTTCACGTTACCCTATATACATGATATTTTCTGTCTCATGTTATTTGTCATTTATTAAATATAAAGGTTAATATGAATTGTTAGATCTTCTGACTTTGGGATGTTAAGAATTTCCATCAGACATCAAAGTTACATTCAAAGGTGTCTGACTAGCCCAGCTCATACTCCAGCTAGAGGTACAATCTATGGAAAAAGGCTAACAGGTCAGGGATTAAATATGTCAGAAAAGAAATGAATGCAAGGGCATCTTCTGATAATAAGAAAAAGCTCAATTCACAAAATTATGGAATTTAAGATTAGGAGAGGATTTCAAAGGTCAGCTACCTGAATCCTAATAAAAATAATACTAACAATAGTAACGCTTTAATGTTTACAAAATATTTTACATATGTTGTCTCATTTTATCCTCACAACTATAGGAGGCAGATGCTATTGTTATCCCCATATTACAAATGAGAAACATACAAATTACAAGTGTGTGAGTCAATATTAGAACTCGAGACTTCCTCCTCTTAAGCCCAAAGTAGTACCCACTATGTCACTTTAAAATCCCCTCTGTAGCCATCAAGACTAGTGGTGGGGATCCTGCGGTCTTGAGGTCACATGTGACCCTCTAGGTCCTCAAGGGTGGCCTTTTAATCAAATCCAGTTAACTCAGTCAAAGAGCCCCCTGGTCTATATCCCTAGTCTAGACTTTCCTGGAAGACCTTAAGTGAGAGGGGATCCTCTAGTTTCCCAGGCAGCCCATTCTACTTTTAGTGAATCCTAATTGTTACAAAGTTTTACATTTTCTCTTATATCTAACCTAAATTTCTCTTGTTTCTTTAGCCCTCAGAGTCTAAGCAGAACAAACCAAATCCCTTTTCCACATGACATTTCTTCAAATATCTGAATCCAGTTACCACAGCTATCAGGGTCAATCTCCTCTTCTCCCTCAATCTCCTCTTTTTCAGGATAATTTTCCTAGTTCCTTCAACTAATCCTTATAGAGAGTGATCTTAAGGCCTTTCTCCATTCTTTGGATGATATTTAGCTTCTCAATGTCTTTCCTAAAATTTGGCACCCAAACTCTTACTCAGACATTTATGACCAATTATTTCTCAATTTCCAAGTGAGCTAGCTGAAGGGGAATTGTCTTAAGGCACAACATGGGAAAAGTAGTTATAAGGAAGGCTTTCATAGTTGGAAGTATTCTTCATATATTTATTTTATTTATTTTTAATTTTCAACATTCACTTTCATAAATTTTAAATTGTCTCCTCCATCTTCATCTCTTCCCTCCCCAAGATGGTGTGCAATCCAATATGGACTCTACATATATATTCTTATTAAACATTTTCACATTAGTCGTGTTGTATAGAAGAATTAGAAAGAATGAGAGGAACCATGAGAAAGAAAAAAAATGAAACTGAAAAAGAGGGTAAATGGTATGCTTCTATCTGCATTCAGACTCCCATATTTCTTTCTCTGGACATAGATGACATTTTCCATCATGAGTCTTTTGGTCCTTGAGTTTTAGGTCCTTGCATTGAAGAGAAGACATAAGTCTATCAAAGTCAGTCATCACATAGTGTAGCTGTGACTGGGTACAATGTTCTCCTGGTTCTGCTCACTTCACTCAGCATCAGTTGATATAAGTCTTTCCAGGTTTTTCTGAAGTCTACCTTTTCATCATTTCTTATAGCACAATAGTGTTCCATTGCATTCATATACCACAATTTGTTCAGCCATTTCCTAATTGATGGACATCCTCTCAATTTCTAGTTCTTGGACACCACAAAAAGAGTTGCTATAAATGTTTTTATACATTTGACTCTTTTTCCCATTTTTATGACCTCTTTGGGATACAGTCCTAGAAATGGTACTGTTGGGTCAAAAGTTACGTACATTTTTATAGCCCTTTGAGCATAGTTCCAAATTGCTCTCTAGAATGGTTAAATCAGTTCACAACTCGCTGGAAATATTCTTAAACATTGGAATAAGAAGCTAAGAATTCTGGTATTTTTTTCGAGAAGAATTTTTAAAAACATCACCTTTTGGGGATCAATGGTGGATATAGTATTGATCTGGAAAGATGGGAGAATAAACTAGATAATCACTTATGGTTTCTCCCATGACTAAAATTCTAGGCTCTTCATGTGGAACCATTCACAAGAGCTGAATTTAACTCGTCACATTCCATGACCCCATATTCTGTTAGGTGACCTCAAGAGGTACCTATTCTCTTGTCTGGGATGTGTCTCCAGCTAGTCTTTGATAGAACAGGTAAGATCTAGTTCGAGTGGCATGGCCTGAGGTTAATGAAGAGCTACAGACTGTCTTGCATCAAAGCAGAAACTAGAAAGCTAATGAACTAAAGTGAAAATGCCATTCATTACATTTAATTGCCCCATCAGTCTTCACTTATCTGGGAAAGTCATCTTAGTTCATTTTCCCTTAAAAGATGAATTTAAGAATTGCCTTGTTCTCAGAAGCAATCCTTGAGAATCTGATCCAAGGCCAGTATGCTATAGCAGGAAGAACACAGGAACGAGAGTTCTAAGCTCCAGATCTGCTCTGTTGCTGACTAGCTGTATGACTTTGGCAAGTCCCTGCCCCAATCTGGGCTTCAGTGTCTTCATTTGTAAAAAGAGGGTATTAGATCAGATAATCTCTAAGGTCCTTTCCTACTCTCACGTTGTACAATTCAATGATAATACAACCTTGGTGTTAATCCACAGGCCCCAAAGGCAAGACGTACTCTGTGCCAACTTGAACTTTGAAAGAAGCAGTGAGAATATTTGTAATGGGGCCAAATGAAAATAATGTCATCCAGCTCTGTCTATCTCTCTGGCAGAGTTCCACGTGACAGTGGGGGGAAATGAACCACATGACTCTTTCCAATAATAATAATGCCTAGCATTTATATAGCACTTTAAGTTTACAAAGTGCTTTAAAAATATCTCATTCATTTTATTTTCATAATGACCCTTTTACAGATGAAGAAACTAAGGTTAAGTGATTTGCACTAGGTTCACAAAAGAATTAGTACGTATCTAATGTAGGGTTTGAACTCAATAGACTTCCAGACTTCAGGAGCCACTGCTATCTACTGTGCCACAGGGCTTCTTTTTTCTTACCACATCTTCATTCCCTAGAGAGTGAATTCCCTTCTGGATCCCTCTCCCTCTTGGAATTCTAGTATTGAGATGGAGAAATACTACTTACCTTTTTTTCCATGACCTCCACTCCTCTGTAACGCCTTGCACACTGTCAGACCTGGATTAGTGCGCCATCTCTCCCTCTCACTGTGAGCTGGATAGAGCTGTTCCTTAGGGCTACTGAACCTAAGCATCCTGATAGCAGGGCTCCCCAGGAATCTTTTCTCTCTCACATAGTTTACAATTTTGTCACTCTTCAGAGAACAAGTCTCAGAGCATGATCATCAGGACAGCTTTAGGCGAAACAACAGGGACTTTTATTCTTTTCTTTTTTGGAAGCATCTATTCTTTTTTTCTTTTTAAATTTTTATTGATATGTTTTCATTTTATAGTATCTACATTTTCAGGATGGATTCATTTTCTCCCTTGCCCCAGTACTTGTTTAGTATAATGCAAAAAAGGAAAGAAAAAAGTCTGTCCTAACATGTCAAGTTGGACAGGATACCCAGTGTTCCACATCTGTAGTTCCTCACTCCTGCAAAGAGAGATGCATTTTCTAATCTCTTCTTCAAGGTCAAATTTAGTCGTTATAATTCCACAGCATTCAGACTAATTTTTATTATCTTTCGGTTTAGTTGGTTGTTGTGAATATCATTTTTCTGCTTCTACTTATCTTCACTCTTCATTAGTTCATAGAATCACAGAACATGGATCTAAAGCTGGAAGAGACCTTATTAGAAGTCACTGAGTCTGACTCCTCCATTTTCTAGATGAGGAAACTGAGGCACAGAATAAGTGACATGAATGTGAATTGCCTGGGGTTGAATACACAGCTAGAAAGTTTCTGAAGTAGAATTAGATTCCAGTCTTCTCAATTCCAAGGCCGGTACTATACCCACTAGCACACTAAGCTGTTTTTCCTTGCTTTTCTTGAATTTTTCATATTTATCATTTCCTATGGCCCAGTGATATTCCATTGTATTCATGTATCACAATTTTTTTAAAGTTACACTTCAATTAATGAGCATCTGCTTTATTTTCAGTTCTTTGCTGATACAAAAAAAGTTGCTATGAATATTGTGATATAGATGAGGTCTCTGTCATTGGGATTTTTGGATCAAAGTACAAAAATTCTCTAGTCACTTTTTTACCATAATTTCAGGAGGTTCTTTCTAATCCCTGATGGGACACATTGTATAAAACACTCAGTCTCATTCTCTTACCTCAACTCCTATTTTATTTACATTCAGGACCTGTTTATTCCTTTTGTTGATTCATTGAAATCCTGTCTTCCAATCTAGATGATGAGCTTTTTAAGTGCAGAAACCATGTCTTATGCTTCTTTTATATCTTCCATATTGTCCAACACAGTGTTGGGTATTTCATAATGATAGCTGATTCTTTGTTTCTCTCAAATATTTCTGCTTTCTGAGTGAATCTAAATCTTTAGAATCATTATTCTCCCCAGTACTAATGAGATCTCTGTCCCTATTTTTAACAATATTTTGCTTTTCACTAATCACATGTTAAAACAATTTTCAACACTTTTTTATCTTTTGAGTTCCAAATTCTATGCCTCCCATCCCTCTGATATAGATTTTATATGTGTAATTATGTAAAATATTTCATATTGTCATTTCATACATGGAGACTTGAACAACAACGGCAAAAAAAATGAATAAAAGAAAGTGAAAAATGATATACTTCAGTATGTATTCAGACAATATTAGAACTTACTCTGGAGGCAGGTAGCATGTTTCATCATGAGTTTTTTGGGGGATTGTCTTGGATTGTTGTATTGCTGACAGTTGCTAGGTCATTCACACAATTCCTTATTGTACAATATTGCTGTTACTGTATACATTGTTCTTCTAGAACTACTCACTTCACTTTACATCAATTCATGTAAATCTTTCCAGGTTTTGTTTTTTAATCATCTTATTTGGCATTTCTAACGATAATATCTCATTACAACCATCTACCACAACTTGTTTAGCCATGCCCCAATTGATGACGATCCCTTCAATTTCCAGTTTTCAGCAACTACAAAAAGAACTACTAAAAATATTTTTGTATAAGTAAATCTTTTTCTATTTTTTTGATCTCTTTGAGATACAGACCTAGTAGTGGTATTTCTGGGTCAGAGAATATGCAAAGCATAGTTTTATAATACTTTGGGCATAGTTCTAAAATGCTTTCCAAAATGGTTGGATCAGTTCACATCTCCATCAACCATTCTGCCCCTAATTTTTAATAGATTCATGAAAAATTCTGGGGCTAGAAACGACCCTTCCTCAAGCTCTTCTTATGCCTATTCCCGAAAAAAGTCCATTTTCTTTGCCTCTATGTTCAACTATGCCTAAATGAAATCAGATAGCTTGTTCTTAACCTGAGGGTCTTTGAACTTATTTTTGTTCATAAATGGTTTCTTTTGTTATCCTATGTATTTTATTTTATTCATTTAAAAACATCAGTTTCAAAAGGGATTCATAGTATTCACCATACTGCTAAAGGGATCCATTATACAAAAAAAATTAATAGTCCCTGAAGTAGAGTGATTTCTTCTCTTAGAGAAGTGGATAGTTTTGTTCTCTAGTTTCACATGACTTTCTAGAAAAAAAATTCTAACTTACATCTAAGGTAATTTCTTCCTCCTGCAATTTTGACTCATTTTCCTTTCCTTATAGGTGAGGTAAAAGCCAGATGTTTGCCATTCTCCCTCAGTACATGGACATTTCTTGGTCTTTGCACAGTTGTCTGCTTATCATGAATGTTTGGCCAAAGTATTTATCTACTATTTTCAGGTATCTATAAGGCGGTATGGACAGATAGCCAGCCTGGTAGCTAGGAAAACTTGGGTTCACATCCTGACACATTATTAGCCGACAAATTCACATCCTCTGACATTATTATTAGCCAACAGGTATACAATATTTTTAACATTTGCAAAGTGCTTTAAATATGTTACTTTATCAGACAAGTACTAGCTTTGTGATATTTGGTAATCAATTAATCTTTTGGTGGCCTAGGCAGCTCTTTAAGATTGTAAGTTGCAGGAGATATCAGTCAGTCAGTCAACAAACATTTATTAAGCACTTACTATGTGCTGCCAGTAATGCTAAGTTCTGAGGATGCAAAGAAAGACAAAACAAGGCCTACCCTCAAGGTGTTTGCATTCTAATGGGGAAGACAGCATGTTAAAAAAAGTGGTATACATGCAAGGTGTATATATACACATACACACATAGATGCATATTTATATAATGTATACATATTATACAATATATGTAAACGTGTATATGTATACATATACACACATACATATACAAACATGTGTGTATACATATACACATACATACCCATATATACCCACAAATAAACACACATGAATATATACACACGTGTGTGTGCGTATATATGTGTGTATATATATGCGCACACACACATACACACACAAATATGTAGTACAAATGGAAGATGGTAATAGAGGGAGGCAGTACCGCTCTGCATTGCTGGAGGTAATTTTCTCACCGGCAATTTCCTATACAAATGAAATCACTTATCTGAACTAAAAGAAAACAACGACAACAATACCTTAGATTCCACTTTCATCACATAAACATGCTCAACTCTTTAACTCAAAGCAAATTCCTGTAGAACTGAACACTCATGGGAAATTTGGTTCTTATGGAGTAGAAAAGTCAGTAACCAAATTAGATGCAGTCTGAATTACCCATTGCCAATAGTTACAGAATATCGTGTTCTCCTTGACCTATTACTGTATCTCGGAGTCCTGTTTTGCCAATCTCTGTACCTGGTTGGGACCCAGGTGATGCACAAGTTGTTAGATCTGCTTTTCTAAAAGGAAAGCAACTTTTGAGGGGTCAACAATTACTTTAATCAAGCACATATATTATTCACTTAGTTCAGGGGGAAAAGTCAGAAACATGAATGTCAGAGAAGATAAAGAGAAATAAAAACCAGTAGACAGGGCTTCCAACTGTCTGACCATAAGCAGTACATACATCACAGATTGACAGACAGATCCAAGTGTCTGAGCATTACATATATACATAGTTACTAGAGAGAGAAGCACCAACATTTGGGTTTTCAAAGCCAGGGGGCTCCTTAGTAACTTCCCAGAATCTGATCTGGCCAAACAAATACTTCCAGTGAGTAAGCTCCCAAACAAAACCTCACCTCAGAGCATACATGCACTTTTCAGAGCCAGAGGGCTTCACAACCCTTGAGAACCAGTGCCTCATTAGAAATTAACAAAAGATATGGGTCTTCCTACAAAACAAATTTCCCCTAATCAAACTTTCCCTAATGGGCAGGCCCATTAATGAGTGGGGAAGATCTTTAACTCTCATTAACATTATACCCATCAAACCCCTTGGGAACAGGAAAAAGCACATGTGGAAGGTTCCAGAACAGGAGGAGGTCAAGAATGAGGTAAACAAAGTCTTTCCATCTGGACTCAAAGGAACATGAGACCTTTCCATCTGCCCTTTGGCTGATCTCTTTTTTGTGTGCTGTCTCTTGAAATTAGAGTAAGTTTCTTAAGAGTAAGTACTGTCTTGTTTTTTAAATTCATAGCCCCAACACTTACCACGTTGTTTTCTGCATAGTGAACACTTAATAAATGCTATTTCTGTTCATTTATGCATTCACTCATTCATATAGATGAATTAGTAAGAGGAAAGGGGTGAGAAACAGGAAACTGAAGCAGAAATGAAAACAGGGTCACCATCAGAAATCAAAAAATAGGAGCTGGCTGAAGCCAAAGTTCTGGATTCAGGTTTGTTGAGCAATTTACATATGCCATCATATTTGAACCTCACTGTCTTACAACCCTTTGAATTAGCTGCTAGAGGTATTATTATATCCATTTTATGAATAAGGAAACTGAAGCTCAGAGAGGGCAAGAGACTCACCCATGGTCATACAGTTTGGTAGTGCCTGAAATGGGATGAATAAATGAATGATTATCAGATACTAGATTCAAGATATGCAGTTGTTCCCAAGGGTTCATGATAGGGTTCAAGAAGGCTCAGAAGATGAAATCCAATGGCCTAAATGTCTCCTAGAACCCAGGTTGTCCTTCCCACAGCCCTATGCAATGGTGAGCCCTTTTCCTGACTATTTTGAGGTGTGCTGAAAGTGACCAGTGCCTGGCACATAGTGGATACTTAATGGATTTTTATTGATTGATTGATTGATTGAAAAACTTTCTTAGACCCAATAGCATCTCAGATAGCAATTTTATAATAGGTCACTGCTTTGAGGTAAAGCTTTGAAAGCCCTATTAAAATGCAAAGACATAACTTGGACAGGATAATGGATCAAGTCATTATCAACCACTGAGGACTTAGCAGAACTTAAAACTTGGTACATAAAATTGACTCCTCTCCCAGGCAGGATCCCAAGGGGTTCAGATTTAGAACTACTCAAATTTGGAGGGGAAGGAGAAGGTTCAAAGGTGAATTGTCCTTATTTAACAGTGTTGCCCAGGTGCCCCAATCCCCGCTTTCCTTCATCAGAACAAAAGAGTGAACCTAAAGACAGTAGGATCTGAAGCAATTCAATTTCAGTTTCCTGATATGCAACATCTCAGCCTCCACATTCAGTGAGTATCCATTCATTCCAGTAATGGAGCAGAAGTCCATGCCTTAGTCTTCCATGAAAAGGCACCAGATGAGATGGCCCATGTATTTATCTGTTGTCTACTGGGGGAAGGGGCATGGAAAGGAAAAAGGTATGCTGCCTTGCCCATCCCTTCATTCTTCCCCAGCTTTGTCTCACACAATGAGCTCGAGGAGAGTGGCAAGAGTTGGAGGTAGAAAACCTGGCAACCTGGGGGACTAGCCCCTCCTCCCCCTCCCTCCCACTGCCACTCCATTTGGCTACCACCAACCCTGTCATTTCCCTGACACATGGTTGCCTTGGAATAAGATGCAGCCAAGAAGGAGCAAACAGACATGTTGGCACATTTCATGAGATCCTGGGAAACCAGAGCAGGGTTTTCCCTTAAGTGACAGCCGTCATTTTCAGAGACAGGGTAATTGCAGGTTTACCTCTGTGCCATGCAAGCTATCTGAAGGTAAAACAATAGCAGAATGCTGTGTTCCCTGGGTAGAGAGGAGGAGAAGGGAGGGAACGGAAGGACATAATCTCTTTTAATTTATTCTAATGAGCCAAGGGTTTTACAAAAAGTCAGAAGGCCTCATTTTCAACAAACCAGTTTGAATCAAACAGCAATTACCCTGGGCCCCTCCCCCTCCTAATAATTTAATTACTTTTGCAGATGGAATCACTCAACTATAGGCTCTAGACTCCTAGCCTTTTCTGAAGTCTTCCACTATCACTGCTTTGGCTAGGGGGGGAGGGGGGAAGGGAAGACACACCCTTCCAGACAGGCTCCCTTACTTTTTTCCCACATTGCTTCCTTCAAGACCAATATCAGGACTAACTGCCTTGCTTAGCGTAGTAGAAAGAGTATGGAAATTGGAGTCACAAGCCCTGGGTTTTAAACCCCTTCTCTTTGTCTCTTACTGCCTGTGCGAGCTTGGCAAGGCTCTTTACCTTAGATTCCTCAACTACAACATGAAGATATTGGGATTAGATCATCTCTAATGCCAATTCCAGCTCTAAATCTTGTGATCTAAGAAGTCAATAGGATCATAATTCTGGAGCCAAGGGGAAGGTAAGTGACTTATCCAAGATCACGCAAGTAGTATCAGAGTTGGCATTTGAGTAGATCCTCTCTCTCCAGTTCCACTTTCTTTCCACTGTGTCATGTTGCCTTTCCTGACTCACCTCAGCACACAGAAACCACATACACTATAGACTGGCATCCTAGAGCACTCTGAGGGAGCACTGTCATTGGTTCTTCCCCTTCTCTCCATGTCAAACTACGGATCATTCACTATCTTTGCATTCACCAGTGATTTAACAAGGTTTTTATACATCTTTCCTTTTTATTTGCTAATCATTTCTAATTGTTTCTTACTTGTTTATTTTGTCTTCCTGGATAGATTGTGTGCCCAAAGAGCAGTGCGGTATGCTACCCACAATGGGTACTCAATAAATGTCTATTATTAATGAAAGAATGAGTGAATGGAGGGAATGAATGAATGGTAGAATAAATTCAGGGGGAAAAATTCTCTTTTGAGTTACTGGTTTGATAAAACTAGAGGTCCTAAAAGATTTCCAGTGCTGTGCCTTTCAACAAATCTGTAAACTTTGAAGGATGATTCATATACTGGGCCACAAACTAACATAGCTTCTCTATGGCCAATGCCCAGAGGAACTGTGGTCCTGGCTCCTTGAAGATCCTGCTCTCCAAACATTTCTTACTCCTCAATCTTCATCAGAAGCTGTTTCCAGTTTCTAAAGCCTCAGACCATGTGGCTATTTTTGTTCCTTTGGCCAGAAAAAAAACCCCTAAATTAAGAGAAAGCAGAGAGGGTCAGGTTTTTATTCTGAGAGTGTAGGATAAGAGCTTGAAAGTTACATGTGTTTGGAGGTCTCTCTTGGCACTTGAATACTAAATCCCTGAGGCTGACACTATTTTATTCCTATCT
Source organism: Bettongia penicillata ogilbyi (assembly GCA_023548195.1). Taxonomy (NCBI): domain Eukaryota; kingdom Metazoa; phylum Chordata; class Mammalia; order Diprotodontia; family Potoroidae; genus Bettongia; species Bettongia penicillata. The sequence continues at coordinate 6,274,963 of JAJHZJ010000198.1, read as the reverse complement.
TCCCTGGTCATCAACTTCCTTTTACTGCTATATCCACGTATTGTTCTAGGAAGTGAGAGTTTCTCTCCCTCTTTCAGTCTTTGTATACAATTTGGCCTATTATCTCCAATCTCCTCTAGTAGCAGTCTCTCCAGAATTCCTCACTGTCTTCCTCCCCATCAGAACTTTCAGGGAGGGGTTCATCTGCCCCCTTTTTCTTCTACTTGCCAAACTCCCTCTTCCCATGATTTACATTATTTGCACCAATTGCTAACTTGGGCAGCTTGCACAGAGCCATATTTCAGCCACCCTATGTGCAGAGCTGCTCTGTCTGCATATATCAAGGCCCCTAAATCCAGACACACATGTTGGAGTCACTATCAAAAGCCATTTTCCTATGTTTGGCAATAGGCCTAGTTCTCCTCCCTCAGCTTGGAAGCTTGTTTCTGGTTGTCTCAATTTAGGCAACAAAAACATTTAGGACAGGAGCTCTCCAAGATTCCCAGCTTTAGCACAGTTCCCATAACCTAACATGTGGATAAGAAAGTACCACTGGGAACTACTCCAAAGGGGGCCACTTTGCAAAACCCTAAAGAGATCTCAAATGAGGAATCACTTGGTTTTCAAAAAGTATCCTACCTCTGCTGAACTAGAGGACACTATGATGGATCAACAAGTCCATTTCTCAGTCTCCGTTGACTCTTAGCCAATCCAAAGACACATGGCTTTTTGTCTAGGTCTTGCCTTAGCAAGTGCATTATAAAGGTGTGGCCTTTTGGCACAAGAATTTTCAGATGTTCCAGATTCAGTGAAACCCAAAACATGACCATTCTGAAGCACTTCCACTTTGTATTCTCCAGAATACTTATTCTCCAGAGGAAATTGAATCCATATGTTCTGATTCATTTAAACTCCAAGGATCCACATTTTATTTTCTCAGGGTTACTTAATTGCCCATGGAACCTCACAGTCATCTGGAACATAGAAGGTAGATAAGAGAAGTTCTGTCACCAGTCATAGATCCCATTCTCAGTCCCACCCACTGCCCAGGTGGGCATTGTCATGGTATGGATCAGAGGAATGCCATTATCATCACAAAGTAATATGCTCATCCCAATCACTAGGAAGTATGGAAGAGGAAATGACATTTTGAGCTGCTACAACTTTGACAACAACGACAAACCCAATAAACAACTCTTCCATCATCTCTTTGGTTGTTGCCTTGCAGGATGACACCAGGTTTACAGGCAAGTCACCTAGGTCCTAGTTCTGGTTCTGCCACAAGCTAGATGTCCTTGAATAAGTCTCTTCCCTTATCCAGATCTTAGCCTTTTCATCTGTATGAGAGCTGTAGGTCCCTCCAGTTCTTGATGTTCTCAATTCAATTATAATTTATTTCCAAAGCCTGAAAGGGCAGGAGGTCATAGTGAAACTGTTTGCATCTTTGGAGAAGGAACTAAAAAACGTCTTTAAAGAAACTCACCAATCTAACAGGGTACCTGGGTTTGCTTACCAAGGTACCTATATCCTCTTTTTCCTACTAATTTATAGCAAGTAGTCTATTAATCATGCTGGGTACAGAAAGGAAATCGCATCTTCAGCACAAACATAAATTATCAGCCTCAAACCCACATTCTTTCAGAGGGATATAGAAAGCTAGAAAGTTTTGAATAGCTCAGATAGAACGAATGGACAAGAAGAGATAATGCATCTTTTGAAACACAAACCTGAAAAGATGTTCTGCTCAATTACACTGACAAAAGATTTGGGATCCAACAACATCCTCTGTGGAATATCCACTGCTAAACAAGAGTGCTAAATCAGAGGCTCAAAGTTAAGCAAGAGCAACATAGCAAGCTACATTAAACTGGTGTCGACCAGAGAGCCGAGTCTGCTCAATTGTTTACGAAAGGCCTTTCCCCATATGCACAAGGAAGGAGTCTTTAGGAGTCCTGGCAACACGGGTGTGGCCCAACACTGCCAGTGCTGGGTGGAGGGCTGAAGGGGATATAGAGGGCTGGGGCGAGAAGAAGGGATCAGTACCGACAATCACAAGAATTAGAAACAGGGACTTGGTCTGAGCTACTAAGGCATCACTGGGACCCCTACCCCATCATTCACAGTTGGCATGGTGTCAATCACTGTGATGTAGGAAGGAAGGATACTGAGCATTAATATGGGAGATGACTCCAAGTTAGATAAGTTTGTGATGGCAATCAAGCTCTTCTTACCAGATACTTATCCAAATTCCATTCACCATTGAAGGGCAACATTTATCTAGTGCCTACTATGTGCCAACACTTGATATATATTGCCTCATTTGCTCCTCACAGCTATGGGAGGTCAGTACTGGGGCTATCCATTTTACAGATGAGAAAACCAAGGCAAACAGAGGTTAAGTGACTTGCCCAAGGTCATGCAGCTAATAAGTGTCTAAGGCCAGATTTAAAAAGTGTAGAATTATACTTCTATGTATCCCTCTGTGAATACCCCAGATCAAAATGATTTCTCTTCCTTTACCCACTCCCTAATCCCAACCCCAGAAACTTACAATTATTGTCCAGAGCTTTTCTTTGTTGCTTACCATGATTTACTTCTTAATAACTCTGTGTTTTTGTTTCATCATTTTTCATGTGTGAATGAATGTCTTGTTTCTCCCAATATGGCATAAACTGTGAGAATAGGGCTAGGTGCCTTATGTTTTAATCACACAGCCCAAATATCAGTGTTTTTTAGATATCAAGTTCCTAGAACTATAATCTACACAAAGGAAGGGCTTGATAAAAATTGCTGACATTTACATAGTACTTTAAGGTTTTCAAAGTATTTTGCACATATTATCTCTTAAGGTCCTCACACAACTCAGTGAAGTAGGTACAATTCACATTATTGCTATGTGTAATTTTGTAGATGAGGAAACTGTATCTCAGAGAGATGAAGTGACTTGCCCATGGCCATTTAAGTAGCAAATGTCAAGGACAGGATTTGAACTTGTCCTCATGACAAGAGGTTCTGAACATTCTACAGATCATGCTACTTCTCAATAAACACTTATTTGTTACTTCATAAATAAACCTCAGTATAAAAACAAAATTACAGAATTGGAATGCACTTCATGGGGTTCCCAAATCTTACCTAAGAAGTGAGCTCCCATGCAAGAAAGCTTGACAGCCTCCAATTAAAAGCTACCACTGATAGAATAAAATTGCCATGACAGCAGCCCATTCCACTTTGAAACAGCTGGGAGGAAATTAATATTATTTTGAATTACTACTACTACCACTACTACTACTATTACTACTACTGCTACTACCACTACTACTACTTAGACTGCTATTACTACTACTACTACTACTACCACCACTACTACTACCACCACTGGTACCACTACTACTTAGACTACTACTGCTACTACTACTACTATTACCTATCTGCTATCACTATTACTACTTAGACTACTACCACTATTTTTGCTGAGTCAAAATCAGCTTCTTTATATCTTCTACTCATCTGAGGCCAAGAAATTCCTTCTTTGTGGTAATTATTCAGATATTTGAAGACAGTGTCATAATCTGCCTACTACTTCTCTTTTCTAGGCTAAAAATTACCAGTTCTTTCAATGATATGATATAGTTGTGAATTTTCTCAATATCTTGGTCAGCTTTCTCCAAAAACGTTATCCTCCAAAAAATGTGGCAATCAGAAATGGACCCCATATGTACAGTGTGTTCTTATCAGGACATAGGACAGCTCTGTGTTGTGCCAGGTAAGGATTTGTCTGGTAAAACTCTTCTTAGAATCATCAATCTGTTGCTGGGACAGAGGTTGGAAGCCATGGAGTCCAGCCCCAACCCTTAGCAGGTGAGGAAACAACAACTTGGAGAGTTAAGTGACAAACCTGAGGTCTCAGAGGGCGTAGGTAGCAAAGGGAGGATATGAATCAGGTTCACTGATGTCAGATCCATAATTCTTTATCCATCGCTATACTGCCTCTTAAAACTTACATTGCCCTTGTGAGAAAAAAGGTCCTCAAGGCTGGCTGTTGCTGTTGCTGCTGCTAAGTCATTCTTTTAGCTGTGTCTGACTCTTTGCGACCCCATTTGGAATTTTCTTTGCAAAGATACCAGAGTGGTTTACCATTTCCTTTTTCAGCTCATTTTACAGATGAGGAAACTGAAGCAAACAGGGTTAAGTGACTTGCCCAGGGTCACATACCTAGTAAGTGTCTGACATTGGATCTGAACTCGAGTCTTCTTGACTCCAGGCCCAGAGATCTGTCCTACCTCAATAGCCAACTTATGAGAGCTATGATAAGTATACATTGCTTGGGCTCTTGCAACATGTTCCTATAATGAGAATCAACCAACAGTTTACTAAGTAGGTTCTATTGTCTGGCATAATGGGGTAGGAATCATGAGCAGAGCCACAACTAGCGTAAGTAACTGGGGTTTGATGTAGAATGTTGAGTTTAGAGGGTACTAAAAGCATTTCAACTGCCCCCAACCCCAGCAGTACAGAAAAATGTGTTTTCTCTTGCTGCACTCACATCTTCCTACCCAGCAGCCACTGACCCAGAGTCTCTGCCAGAGAAAAAGGCCAAGTAAAATATTACCATATATGACAATTTAGCCAAACAGTATGTGGGCTTGCAAGATTATGGGATCTCAGGGTGCACTTGTGTTCTGGGTTACTCACCACTGGTCTTAGGGAATGAGATGTGGTACATATAGTTGGGGAAGGAATGACATCCTTTCTCACCCCTCACTCCCACCTACCTCTCCTCTTTCGATCTTGGGTCCTCACCATTATGTATATACTTTTCCCTCTTCATTGGTGAGGGAGGTAGGGGGAAAGGCCTAGCCTAAGGAAGGAAGTAGAAAATAATTGGGACTTTCTCCTGAAGCACAGAAGTATTGGGAACAGATAGTTACAGGAGTGTCACCAACCTGAGCCAAGTGGATGACCTCTGTTGCTGCCCCCAATGGTCCTCACGTAGGTACACCGCGCAGAAAAGCAGTGCATCTGCCATACCCTCCTGTGGTCATGCTCTTAGCATATGTGTGGGCAGGAAGGGACAGGAGAAAGAGGCCACAGGAGACATTCAGGTCAAGGTTGGTTCTGCAGACATAAGTCCCACCCTGCTTCTACTCAACTTCCCTAAAAGTTGGCCTAAAGAGACATTCAGTGTCACTAGTTCACAATGTGGTTTCTGTTCCCCCAAATATTTACTAAAAAAAACAAAAACACCAGCAGTGAGTCTGATCAAGGCATTTGGGTTTCAGTCCTAACTGTTACTAACTAACTATATGACCTTAGTAAATTCCCTTCAACTCTCTAGTCCTGTTTCTCATCTGAAAACTGACCAACAACTCCTGCCCTTTCATTATTGTTATTATGTCTCATTTTGAGCAAAGACATGCTGGCACCAGTCTTGCCAGTTCAGACAGAGCTCTTTCTACTATCTTCAAGAATTTCAGAAAAGAGACAATTTTCTACTAATGGAAAAGGTCATCACTAATTCAGGCTGGCAAGGTAGAATGAGGTGAGTGAGGAGTTTATACCCCTATTTCCCTGTAATGAAGAGGATGGTTGCTTTCCTCCAGCCAGGATCAGAGAGGGCTGGTTCTGGAGCTGGACCATATGCCAATACCCTTTGGAAGTTCATTTGCATATATCTGCATAAGGTATGCATTGCTATGTATACTACTCAGCCACTTAGACCAAATAAGTTGGCTATATTTCAAATTGTCACCCGGGGATTCTAGTTCTTCTTTAACGCCACTTTACTATTCTTTCCCGTTTCTGGTAGCTGGTGACTCAAGAGGGTCTGAACACAAAAGAATTTTGGAATACATGAAAACATTATTATAATCCAAAGTGACATCATCAATTGATCAACCAATTAATTGGCAAGACTTTATTAAGTACCTACATGTGCCAGCTACTATACTAGGTGCTGGAAATACAGAAAGAAGACTTTGCCCTCAAGGAGCTTGGGTACCAATGCAAGAGACAACACGTATATGTCCAAAATATTTACAAAATGAGTTCAAGGTTCTTTTGGTAGGATGGACACTAGTAGCTAGGGTGGATTGTGTGTTTGTATGTGTGTGTGTACATGCATATATATGTGTATATATACATATATACTCATATATGTGTATATATGTATGTATGTATAATCCTCATACACCGTAGTTTTATGTTTCTGAAGTAATAAGTCCTACAATCTGTGTCCAAATTATATTTTTAGTACTCCTATAATACGAAATTATTGTGAGCCCTGTCTCACAGATGAGGGAGAAAAATACTGGCAAAGTAATGGTACCTAAGTAAGTATCAGACCATCTTGTGGCAATGTGGCTGAAAGAACTGAAGTTATCTTTCTCTTAACTCTAAGGTCCAGTTTGTAAGCCAGTGTTTTCAAACTCTTATGATCTATGAAACCCTTGAGTGAGAGAAGGATTCTACAGGAATTTCATTCTGGCTTACATAGCATGAGTGAGAAGGTGTTCATTGCCTTCAGTGAGACATTATAAACTCTTCCCAAATACTTTAATTGAGATCAGTCTTACTTGCACTCAGAGGAGCCAGTGGCCAACATGGCATAATTTCAGGGATTCTTAGAAGTCCTTCTGCCTCTAATATTCCTTTCCCTCCTATTGACTGATGTGTATGAAATCCCTTTAACAAAAAAAAAATATTTCCAAGCCTTTTATTACATAATTAGGTTGTGGAACTCACAAATGAAAGCCATGTTAGAGTCAACTAGTCCCATTATCTAACTTTAAAAAAAAATTGTTATCTTTTGTTTTTACATTACCTTCATTTTCCATTACATCTTTCTCATCCATTTTATAAAGAACCATTCCTTATAACAAAGAATAAAGAAGGAAAACATTTTTCATTTCAGCAAAACTCACCAACACATCACCCACGTTCAACATTTATGTTCAGAGTTCCATACCCATAGTCATCCTGCAAATAAGAAAAATGTTCGTCGTCTTAGCTCTTCTCTGGGGCTAGACTTGCTCACTGCAATTTCACAGTATTCTATTCTGTTTGTGTTATTGTTTTTATCTCTCAATCTATGTTGTTGTCATTATATATACACATACATATTATATGCATATATGGATATGGATATATATATGTTGTTTTCATAGTTTTGTTTACTTCACTTTGCATCAGTTCATATTTCTTCTGAGGGTTTTTTTATTTAAATTAGTAAGATAATGATCTATCACAATCATGTGCCACAACTTACTTAATCATTCCCTAGTTGATGAACATCTACTTTGTTTCCAGTTCTTTGCTACAACCAAAATCTAAAGCTGCTATAAATATTTTGGGGTATTATAATTTATTGTGGTGTGTTCATATTTGGTGTATATTAAAACCTCTATCTTTAACCTCCTTGCATCATATGCCTAAAACTGGCATATTCCACCCACATTTCTGAGCCAAAGGGTATAGACATTTTAGTGACATTCTAGCACAATTCCAAGCCTTTATTTTATTGAGGCCAAGAAAGGTGAAGTACTTTGCCCAGGGTCATACATGTAGTAACAACCACATCTTGGATGAAACTAGGTCTTCTGATTCCAAAGCTTGTACTCTGTGAAATATGATTTAAATAGTGAATATTTCTGGAAAAGTAAATTCCTTAGTTTAAATTTACACTGAGATGGAAATGACTAAGAATAGATTCTTACCTAGGAGTAAGTCTTAATAAGAGAGAAATCAACAATGACTTAGGTTTTGAGAGGGCATTCCAAGAGGGAGTGAGTATTAAAGAAAAGGGAAAGAGAGAAAAGAGACAAATTTTGTTGACTTCTCAGTTGTGCTAAGGGCCAACCCTGCCTCAGTGTTATTCATTTATTAACAGGAATATAGGAATGAACACTCTCATATTCACAGATATGTAAAGAAGGCTCCCCTGACACTTTGAGTTCCATGATGGAAGGTTTGCCAAAACATCCCCTGCTGTCCTGGGAGATAGTTTGATTGTGCAGGACATAGTTTGAAGCATCAGAGCGAACTTGGTCAAGTCATTTCATCTTCTCTGGCTTCACTTTTCTCAGTTATAAAAAGAAGGATTTGAAGGAGATGAACTCGTAGGACCCTTCAAGTTATAGATCTATGACTGTATAGGTTTTGAGTAAGGAAATGAGAGAATTTGACCAAAGACCTACAGAAGAAACATTCTCTTCTCTCAGAATAAAAGCAAAGGATAAGCCTGATAGTAATTACTCAACAATTTCCTAAGGTAGATAGGAGAAAGAGGGGGGAAGAACAAGCTTTTAGAGTATAGAATTGTTGTTATTGTAGCAGTTGTTATTTTTAGAGAAAAGACAGGCTGGTAAAAAAGAAAAAAAGTGATTGTCATATGGAAGAAGGATTAGACACATTTTGTGTTGCCAGGAGGTAGCTTTTGGCTTAAAATGAAACTGAACCTTCTAAAAATCAGATCTGACTCACAATGGAATCAATTTCTTTGGGAGGTGGTGAGTACCCCATTAGTCAACTTGCTGAAGAAGATGCTGAATGAGTATGTGTCAGGAATACTATGATAGTGAAGCCTGACGCTGGATGAAAGGTCAGCTAAGATGATCTTTGAGGTTCCTTCTAACCATCACTGGGAATTTTTCCTTCCAGAACAAATATCACAAACCATGTTGAGTGGCACAAAGTATATCCTCAGTTGAGAGGGAAATGGGGAAGGGACAGATTGGACACTGCACTGTTACGGGGAGAGACCCTTGGATGAATGTGGAGGAGCTTATCACATCCAGCCATCTGGTGGTTTCCTATTTTAATAAACTATTCATATTTACCAGGTGCTAAGCTATGTTGACTCTATGCTATTGGACCTTAAATGTAAAGCCTTGGAGGAAAACCATGATTTCTTTTCTAACACCTTATCAGTATCTATTTTTCAGTGTTGCCCAATGAGGTAATGCATGATAATGAAAAAAAGGCATTAAGGTCTGTATTTCCAGTGCAGAGGATGCTCTCCAAGAGACAGTCTTTCATGATTTTAGGGCTAGGTCATTCCCCTGATGTCCTTGATAACAGAATCTAAACAGAAACTTTTCCCAAGATGCTAATGAAGTATCAGGGCAACTTAGCTTGAGAACACATATGATTGTTTACTTTTTCAGAGTAATAGTACTGACTAGCTTATCAGCAAATCATTCCTAAATACTATGAATTTATATAATACTTTATTTTAATTTACTGAAGGTTTATTGTCATCTTTTTTAATCATTACAGTTATTTCCTAGTATATCCCTCCCCTATAAAACCTATCTTTTTGACAAAGAAGATAAGCTAGGAAAATCTACTTGACGTGATCACACCAACGTTTGGTACCCCTAGACCTTACTTATCTAATGAGAAGAAGGAATTTCAACACTTTTATTTTAAAAGTACTTTTACTTCTTTTGACTCAATAAAAACCCTGTAGGAAGGTAAGGAAGGGCACAGAAAAATTTAGTAATTGCCCAATGTGTACACAGTCTTTGATCATAGACCGAAGCATCCCAACAATGACTCTTGGTTCTAAGGAAAGCTGCTGGAGACAGGATGAAATATACAGTACTGGAACCAAACCAATCATTTAATAACTATGGTCAGTCAAGTACAAGAAGTGACTATGTTTCTCCCCTTTCACACACACAAAAACTTGAACCCCTGCGCCCTGGAAATTAACCAAGGTTTAGAGGTGAAGGGATAATAACTCCTCAAACAGAAACAAACACTGGCTGATTGACAAGCAGGTCCCTTATAATCAGTGCTGCAGTAAACTATACTAATTATGATGTCAATTGGTAACATTATAAAGGTTGAAGCCACATAATGAAAAAAGAACATAAACACTGGCAGAGCTAGATCGGCAAATGTAATTACAGGATGACATTATTGGCAAATAATATTTTATGAAGTATTAGCCAGATTGTGACATAAACAAATTCTAAATTCCATAAGCTCTCAAAGGGGTGGGATAAGGCAGGGCAGTACTGTGACTTGACTCCAAAGCTTTCCATTTTATCAGTCCAACCCACTTTGGGGAATTCCCTTATAGGCCCAGCCTGCATTCTTTCCTAAGAATTCCAGGTTAATTCAAAGACCCTTTGACTGAGGTAGCATCTGGTTTCTTGTGGATGGTGGACACAAAGCTACCTCCCACTTTACCTTAATTCTTCAGATATCAGAAAACTGATCTTAAAATCATCACTTCTATTGACTGTCCAATAACCAAGCCTTTACCCCTTACCAGATGAGGGCTCACAATAAAAAAAAAAAAAAAGCATGATAGTAGGGAGGTGGGGGAGGGAATGAAGCATACAACCATAGAATATCAGAACCAGGAGGCACCTTGGAGATCATGAAATCTTATCTCTTCATTATACAGATGAGAAAACTGAGGTATTGAATATGTAAATTAAACACATTAGCCCCCTCATTTGAAACAGAGGTGTCATTATACGTGTAGATAATTTCTAGTACAGTTGCACTAAAGAAGCTATTTTCTTCCCACGGCTTTTCCTCGTTCCTCCACAATCTCCAGACAATAAAAGAAGTGTCTGTTCCTTTAGCCTACTTCATTAATACATTGATTGGGTAAAAATGGAAAAAAGCTGTTTACTGGATATCTACTATGTTCTAGACCCCTTGAGTTGTATAAGGGTGCAGGGGAGAGGATACAAAGAGAAATAAGAAATGGTTCTTGCCCTTTAGGAAGACCCCAAGGATCTCACTAGGGAGATAAGAAAGAAGAACATGAAAATTTAAATAACAATACAGAAGATAAGTAACAGCTCAATACGTACTAAGAGACATGACATAAAGGACAGAAAAGCATGATTTATTTTTAAATGAGGAATACAGACTGAAAGTGCTATAGGAGTTAGAGAAGAGAGATCACCATAGACTCAAATGAGTTCAGAAAGCCTGCATGGGGGAGGTAAAATTTCAACTAAGTCTTCAAGGATAGTAAAATTGGACATGTCTTTGAAGAGGGAAGGAGAAGAAATAGAGAAACTACAAATAACTGGTTTATTCCCATGGAGCTGAAAGTCTTCAAATGAAGACCTCACTTAAGGTTTTCTAGTGATGGCTACATGATCATGTGATGAGATAATGTAAAGCGAATTTTTATATGATTGGGTCAGATAGATGGCATCTCATCTGGTCCCTTCCAAATCAGAGATGTTGTTTATATTGCTTATCCCCTGGTTTTCCCCACTCTGACCCAGTGGTATAAGTGAGCAGGAAAAGATTATAAGGGCATACATAGATTTAGAGCTGAAGGGACGCTGAGTCGTTTAATCTAATGCCTCACCCTTACCCTTCCTTCCATTTTACAGAGGAGGAAAATGACACCCCAAGAGGTTAAGTGACTTGGAGATAGATCATAGGTTTATATATATATATATATATATATATATATATATATATATATATATATATATGTGTGTGTGTGTGTGTGTGTGTGTGTGTGTATTGAGAGAGAGAGACTTGAATGGGACCTCAGAGACCATTTGGTCCAACCCCCACATTTTTTAGATGAAGAAACAAATAAATTCCCTTCTGAAACACTAGAATAGAGAATCAAACCCAGATCTTCTGATTTCAAACCCAAATGAACCACATTGTATATCTTAAGAAGATGGGTAAAGTGCATGAGGGATCAGTCATAGGACCATGGAATCTAAAAATTGGGAGAAACTTCAGAGGTCATCTAACTCAGCTCCTCATATGAACTCTCTTCTATCACTTTTCTGAGAGCAATGATTTAGCCTCTGCATGAAGCCTTCTCTACAAGTAAATCATTACTTCAGAGGCACCATGAAAAACCATTCCAGCCTAGCCACATCAGACTTCAGTTCAGACCAGTATTGACCAGAACAGCCTGACTAGCCCACTATGAACAACAGGGGCAGGGCCCACTTTTGCCAGTGGGTCCATTTTTGTCAGTGACAGGTGCCTCTGGGCAGACTTGGTTGGAAAAGCCTTGTGGCAATAGAGACTCAGATTTAGACCCAGGTCTCTGTACCATGTTCATCAACTGTGACATAAAACTCAGGGATGGAAACACAACTGAAATGCTGTAATATGAAACATTGCCATTAAGTTTAATGCCTTCCTAACAAAGAATACCACATTTATTATCACAAATAAATTCATGGATTTAACACCCATCAGGATTTAGACTTTATTTTTCCATATAAAATAAATATGGCTGGAGTATAAGATTATGACTGTACTATTATTTCCAAAAACCATTTAATGTGAGCACAGGAACCTAACTGCCCCAATGCTGCAAATGTGGAAAGAGGATAGGACTATGAAATTACAGTCAAACACTAGCGCCATTGTGCACAGAAGCAACAAAGGTGGACTTCCTCATGGAATTGCTGGGTTTTATCACTGTTTAATGAATTGTTGCGCTATTTATAGGATAAACAATAAATCGCACACGATTCATCATATTACCCAATAAATCATGTGACAAATCATTAGGCAGAGTGATAAAATCAAGTGTTTTAGAAATAAGTTAATCTATGATGCCAATGTGTAAACTAAACAGTTGCTTAAAAACCCTATTTACTAATCATTTTTACATAAAGAAAGATTGATGGTTACGTAGATTAAATGTGTATTTCTTCCTATAAACAGTAGATAATGCTGTGCTCTGGTCGCCACAAAAGGAAAGGCAGATGGGGAAGTGGCCACTCAATTTTTCCATCCAATTTGCCACCATCCTTCTTCCAAGTTTGCCTTTCTGAGTTTGTCTTTCTGAGGGACTGAGAATAGTGGAAGAAAGGAAAGAAGGAAGAAATGGTTAATTAAGTGCATGTCACCAAAGGGATCTGACGGGGAATATGCTGCTCTCACCATAAATTCTGTAATATCCTAATTAACACTTTCATTAGGGCTCAAAGACAGGATCTAATACTGCTTCATTCTTCAGCCTGAATCCAACCTAGTGCTCTTTCTCATTTGTGACAACTGTGTTTATAGCTTCTCTACCCATAGAGCTGCATGGCACATCGAATTATCCTCAAGAGTATATGGGCATCACGTCCCATTTGTGTGCTCAATATCATACATGACTAGCTGTGCCACAGCCAAGGTCTTTAATGTACATCCTACAGACGGCCTACCCTTGGAATGCTTAGGCAGATATTAAGTTAAATCTTTTTGGAGTCAAGCCTGTTTCACATCAGTTATACAAACATATTGGTTCCTTTAAAAAGACAAATGCATTGTGAGTCAGGAAACGAATCTAGGTCGGAAACTGGAGAAATCATTTTGCATTTCAGTTCAGTCCTTCCATAGGAAGTCCTCTTCTTGGGATTTTATGGGGAAAGGAGAAGAGCCTTTGGCTTATTGAGCTTGGGTTTCATTCTAAATTCATTGTAAACTCAAAACTATTTAAGTCAACATAAAGGGAAGTCCTGGTTGGTATAACTAGGAGAAGAATAAAAATAGTAAGCAGGCTGCAAAGCTGAGAAAGCAATGCCTCCTAGTTTGAATTCCTTCATAAAAATACATTTAAACATTAACAGGAGTTAAGGATAAAACTTGCCATAGATGCATTTCAGTGAAGCATTCAAAAGTAAAAGGACATTAAAAGAAAAATTAGACCTGAAAAATAATATTTTCTCACCACTTCCCTTCAAGGGAAAACTTCCCACCCCCACACTACTCCCCCCACACACACACAGCAAAAAAAAAAAAAGAAAGGAAAGAAAAAAGGGCCAGATTCCCTTCCAGTATTCCCCATTATTCTTTACCTTCATTGAAATGCCCTGCTCCTCCCCTCCCTAACCTGGCTGTGACCAACTCTCTACTTTGTCCATGTCCATCTTCTCTTTAAGACCTCACTCATATCCAGAGTTTTCCATGAGATCTTCCTTGAGGTTTCTAGAAATGGTCAGGCAGTCAGAATAACAGGTCGCTCTTTTGGGTCATCTTGCTTCCCCTCTCTGGGCTCAGTTGCTTTCTCTTTGAATGAGGGAGTTCAACTAGATAACCTCTAACATCCATTCCACATCTGAACTCTGAGCACTCAAGAGTATATCTACCAACATTTAATTACATCACAAGAAAAACATTTAAGTGCCTTCTCTGTACTGAGTACTTACTATGACTGGTATTATTGTGTAATCTTTTCATATGCACATGTCTTTTCTTCCCATCTAGGCTGTCAGCTTCTGGAAGACAGGGAGGCTCTCTCTCTTGTGTGTATGCATGTGGAGGAGATCCTTGAATAGGCTTAGCATAGTTTTGGGAAACTAGTAGTTCAATAAATATATGTTGAATGAATGAATGAATGAAAAAATATATGAATAAATGAGTGGATGAATGAGAAAAAAATAATTTCCAAGCAAATGCAAATGACTTCAGAGTGTTCCTCCCACTTGCCCCTCAATAACTTGAATTCACTCATACATACATTTCTGGGAATGTCAATGATGACTTGCTTCCAAGCCCTAGGACCCCAGACATTTTCTAAGAAGCATGATAATGGGTCACTGACTCCTATCACCTAGAATGGGAGATTTACAAATAATGATCTATCCTAAAATGCTGCCCCCAGGCTTCCATTTTCATCATACAGTGAAAAATGCCCTACTCAACTCCTTTAAATTTTCTCCTCCATAGCCCCAGGATTCTAGATGTTGACAAACATTAGTTTTAAACTATTAAACTAACTTTGTTTTCTGCAAAGGGAGCAGAGGAGAAATGGTTATTTTAAATAGTTCTTGTAGTTCCAGGCAACACAGACCTTTGTCTAGCCATCTTTCTCTCTGAAGACTGTAAAAACGAAGTTCAGAGAGGGCCAGCAACTTGTCCGACATTTCTCAGCCCCTCTGTGCCTGAGTCAGGAATAAAACAAGAGGAGCCTTAAAACTCCCACTTCTGCATTCTAACCACTAGACCGAGCTCCTGTCTCTTTACAAAAAAGATTTGCTTTTAATTAAAATAGGAGCATAAATTATTTTTATCCCTGTATTATTGGGTGGTAAGTAAATTCACAGTAAATCACTGGATTTTTAAAAATGTATTTTAAATATAAACATGCTGCCATATTTTTTGTGGGTTTGAAAGCTTATGTTAAGTTTGCAAATAAGTCAACTCCATAAAGATAACATCTTTCCCTAAAAAAAATGTGTTGCAAGTTAATGCCATACATTGGAAAATTAATGTCTTATTAAAAAATTAAAGGAACTCTCGACTTAGATAGAAAGTCAAGCAACAGGGATGGGGGGATCACTAATGACACAACCATGACAGATTGACAGACAGGAGAGCAGCCAGATGAACTCAGAGGGGACATTTTCCAACAGTCCCCATAGGACTCACATTTAATATGAAACTGTTATTTTATTTTGGGTCACACGAAACTTTATTTTTGTATCTACCTTGTTACATATCTGACAGGTTCTGTATTCACAGAGGGACCTGAATCACTTTAAGTCCACCTAGAAAATGTGCCGTTTTCAGACAGACCTTGAATGGAAATTGTACTGAGGAATCGACGGAGCCCTGCTGACTGACCCCTTAGTGTGTTCATTGCTGATAGAGGTAAATAGCTGTAAGAATATTAACAATCAGACCTCAGGCGGCCATAAAGACCAACCCACGGTGATTGGAGATGTCACGTTATACTTTTAACCCATTATAAAGAATCAATAAAAGCTGAAGCCTGCCTAGGACTGCATATCATATTTAAACCTAATTAAAGGTTATCTTTGCACAGTTCTCCAGCATCCTTCAGCAGGCCTAATTTCATCTTGCAGACATACTCCTCCTGCACACGTTTCTTCCAGCTTCCCCCCCCCACTCCCAAACAACAGTTCAAGAGCTTAGCTGACTTCCTAAATCTACCCTTACAGAAATAAACCTGGTGTTGTATGGTACTTGCTTTGCAGTTTATGGCATGGCGAGGTATGTAGGGCCAATCCTTTTGGCCTGAGAAGATAGAAATCATCAACAGGACCTGTTCCCCCAAATCTGCGGGGTCACAGGCCCAATTTTCTATTTCCCCTAATGGGCATAGAATATGTGGGGCATGGGATATGCCATAGCCCTTAGAGGTTTTACCACAATAAAATGTCTCCTGTAAATATTTTTTTAAGCTGTCAAAACCTGCATGAGTTGTTTAAATACCATGAATAAGAACTCGTAACAACAGGCACATCAATGAAGATG